>VZSV01000014.1:7341154-7379360 GCA_013398735.1 Nothocercus julius
TTCTGTGACCAAAATATTTAGGAAGCTGTTAAACTTTGCAGTCCTTTTTGAGCACATACAAAACGCAGTTAATTCTGTAAAACACAGTGGTGAACAGAAAGTGCCCCTACCCTCAATACCCTATCTCATACGTGAAGATGATGGCAAATAAGGAATGTTTCAACCCAAATGGTTAAAGCTTAGCAAGGTTTTATGAGCAGCTGTCTGTGGCGTCTTTCCATAAATCACCAGCCTCACCTGTAATGGGTGGTACCTGTGCTCTCTGAACATGGCTCTCGATGCATTTCATAGGCTATGGATTAAGACAGAGTTTGCATCCTCAGCAGAAAGTTGCAGGTGCATACAGTCCTGCAGTGGATCAAACACATTATTCTTTAAACTGTCCTGCTGAACTATTAAACTAGAAAGGAGATTTAAACAGTTCTGGGTGTTTGGTGAGGTGGGTATTACTTCATAATTTTGCTTTTGATAACAGTTCCCCAGGCCTTCCAGGAAACTGAAATTTGTTTCATGATTAAAAGTTCATTGTGGACTTATATTCTGTTTAAATTTCTTTTGGGGCTAGGGGAAATTATGTATATGTAGAAGGTGAATGAAACTAAATTATAATTCGTGGTTTGCTGCTCTTACAACATCTCAAGCCATGAAGTTTCAGATGAATTTATTGATACTTTGAAAAATATGTAAAAATAAATAATCAGCTGTCACTCTCCATATATGTGCTCTGTTTTCTTTAACATTCTTATGTCAGATTCTATAAACTCCAGCGAGAGTCTCTGTGTGCTCCGTACAGCTTGGCAGCTTTAATGACACACATTAACACTCCTGGCAAAAAATGTTTTGAAAGCCCTGATCTAACAAATCCTTTGGACTCTAGAAATAAAGTGGTTCAAGGTGGCAAACTCCATGGAAAAAAACATTTTCCAGGGTACTGGACAAACAGGTGTGGGCCAGTGTGTTTCTGCTCTGTATAAAACACAGAGCAACTGTATTTTAGTATGGAGGTTAATACAGTAAATCGATTTATACTGTCTACATATGCAGTTGTAGTTTTTCAAAGCAGTATGTTTATGCATTTTTAACTTGGAATTACTGTTTTCTTGGTTTTCTTTTTCTTTGCCTCTTCTTACTTGTTTTAATATCTTTTTTTAAGCTCCCAAAGGACAGTATTTTTTTTTTTTTCTGTATTATAGAATTGGGATCTGACCATAATCAACACTAGTGTGAAATTCCATAAATGAGAGAAGAGTTATTATGCACTGTCTCTTGTATGCTTGGATTCAGAGCTGGACTTGGTGGTCAATTTAATAAGGATGTTGAAGAAGCCAGCTATATGGAAAAGTTTGGATTTGTAAGTGACTATGTTCTTTCTTGTTGCCTGGGGATGTGTGGATCTGTGCCGAAAGACAAAAATAGTTTGGAAATTTTGGTAAAAGTTATTGCATGTGATTTACTTCTGCAAGATCAGTTTTGCTCACATGCATGCTTACAAATTCCTTTTAAAGTCATAACAAAGAATCCCATTGCGAAATCTATCTTTAATGTTAAATTAATAGCGAGTATACTTCTGTGCCTGGAAAAAACTTGAGCGGACACACCTTCTAGAACAGTCTTTACATTGTTTGTGACAGCTGAAAGCATAAAAATACTTCTGAAGATGTTAACTGCAACAGCAGTTCCTGATGCTGTAATGTAACATTAATAAACACAATTAAAAATAAATAAACTGAAAAATGAAATTGTCTCAAGTTATCTGAGCACAAAATTAGTCATGTAAAAGGTTGTAACACATCTTCCCTGCTATTGTCCGGGTCTGATTGTTCAAATCATTCTTATATTCTCAGTGTACAGTATCTTAAATGAAAACTATGGTCTCCAACATCTTGTTCTAAACATAGGTGAGCCGGCTGAAGAGACTGCTGCTCTACCCTTCCTCCGTCTGCTGGCTAGAGCCCCTGCAACAGAAGTTACTGCTTCCTCAGTCTGTTGCATAAATTCATTTGTGTGATTCCTGCCTAACCTACTTTAGTCAAAATAAGTTGGGTTTGAAAAGCTCTACTCCATATCATTTTGACGGGAGAAGAATTAGAGGGCAACTACATGTGCAGTTATACTGGCAAATTTAAGGGAATGGGAATCTCTGTTTATCTCAGCTGCACGCTGGTACAGCCATAACAGTAAAATTACTAGGCGAGTCAGTATTGCCAAGTCCAAGTATTGGCAAAAATCAGGAGTCTGGCTCTCAAAATTCACTTTAAAATTTGAAGTTCTTTTTGTTTGCCTTTTATTCTTTTTTTTTTTGGTGGGGGAAGAAAAGGCAAAGTTCACATTTCTAAACTTTTTTACGCTTTTCTGAGGGCTAGGAATTAGCTCAATTTTAAGGTAAATTGAGGTTTGATAGTTAATAATTGGATTTCAGCAGCCATGGGCCAAAAAAGCCATCACTGAAATTTGAGAGGTGATGTTAAATTACAGAAGTCAGCAGCGTACCGAGACATGGTATTCCGAATTCTAATGTAGATATATCCTGTTAAAAGATCTCGAATGATCTTACGAACTCCTAAAATCCTAATTTCTGTGGGAGGAAGGTCTCTCTGCAGTCGTCGTTACAAAGTGAGGTCTTTGGAGGACATCTTTGCAAGCCAGATGGTATTGAGGACAGAAAGAGTCCGGTGAGGGAAACGCTGAAGTGTGCAGTGCAATGACAGTTTAGCAATCATAGTGTAGCTTAAAACTGTCCATGTGGAGCCCCCGAGGTGATGTAAGTTAGATTGCAGTACAAAAGTGACATACGTCAATTTATCCAGATTCCTTCTGGGTTCTGATTGCCTCAGTTTCTGTACCGACTCAGCAGAATTTGGGAGTATTACTTTGATACGACAGATAAATAACAATTACAAGACATGAGATAGGAAGGCAACTGTGCTATTTTTGTAAATGTTGAGGTTCTTCAGATTAGTAAGGCCAGCATCTATTTATAGGCATATGTAGTTATGCCCACATTCTGAGAGATTCTGAGGCTGCAACCAAAATTAAGCTAGGAAAAATATTACAACTACAGTATTTTTAAGAGCTTCAGTGACTGTTGCATTACCTGGGATGCATCCGGGAAGCATTTTTTCTCAGTGACTGTAAGAACTCCATTTTGCAAAGTCTTACCTGCAATGTAAAAATCCAGTGCAGAAGTGCAGGTCCTGTGGGCAGGTGTCTCATTCTTACATGGTGCAGTTTATAAGAACAGCATTTAAATTTTTATTTTGGACTCTTACCTGCTTGAAAGAAATAAGAACTGGGAGTTCAATCTCTGTTTATGCCAGGACAATAGAGAACAACTGATGTTAAAAGTGCAGTAGAGATGTTCATAGCTAAGGATGCTCCTGAAACAAATGACTTCTGTCACAATTCAGTCATTATTTTGACTTTACAACAGGGGCAGCTTATTTCTCCTTTCACTGGGACTTGAGTATTGGTGGGTGAGAGGTACCAAGAGGAGATTATTGACTCTCTGCTTATGCAATGCAAGCAGGTGAACATGAACAACTTATCCAAGAAACACTCCACACTTCTGTTGTTACGTAGTCATGGTTAAACTTGTAGTGTTCATGTGTGCTGCAGTGATGAAATGTATTGCTTCTTCTCAGCAGCAGCCTCTTCTGAGAACTGTTCAGCAAGAGAAACAATCCTGTGTAGCTTAAACTGCATTACTTTAATGTTGTCTGATGCAGCTGTCATGGAAATTTGTGGAGAAACTGGTGTTCAGAAGTGATGAGAAGGTGTGTGCAAAATCAAGCGATGGGTCTGGACATCTCACTTTAACTGAACATAAAGCAAGGAGGATGATAGTGTGATACATTTGAAATACCACTGTCTGTTAATGGAAAATTGAGCCCATGTTTAAATACTGTATTTTGGACAGCCAAAGCCAGTTCTTACTGAATATAGCTTCTTGTAGAATAATATTTGCAGCAAGTTGATATTTTGTAGTGGAAGAAGCAAAGTTTACTCTATGATTATAACTCTCGGAAAGTGGGGTTTATAAGGGAAATGCTGACAGACTCTTTACTACAGTGGCATGAACAGAAACTACATAATACATGTATTTAATTGGATAGTTAATAAATATTGCTCTTTTCTCAAGAGATGCTGAGAGTCATGTACACAGTGAAGTGACTTTGAACAAGAAAACATGTAGGGGATGTTTTTTATTAACCACTGAAAACAGAGAGACCGAAGAGTGAAGGCTATTAATAATTCTGTTTGTGTATGTGATCTATAAGCATGATAAGCGTAATGAATGCAATAATAAAAATATATTTACTGATATAGATTCCTTCCTCTGAACTGTTACTCAGTGTGTAAGGAGGGGTTGATGTGTTTTGTGATAAACTTGCTGTTAAAGTTAATTGTGTTGTATTTATAGCCTATAGAAGTGGTTCTGATTTTAGATCAGGAATATCTTGGGTAATGTGTTAAACTACAGGTTCCAAGAGGCTAAACTGAGACTAATACAGAAGATTTCAAAACAAAACATGCAGGGGATCTACATAAAAGTCACTAAATGGAACAGACAAACTCCTTAAGATAGAAGAGGCGCACACATGTAGAAGGGAGAAGTTATGTTTACTTTTAACTATTTTTACTTTGGTCTGTCCTTTTCCACTGTCTAGATACTGTGGACACTCTAAATTTGCATTTATTTATGTGTCGTGTGTTATTAGAACCTGATTTACAGTCCATTCCAACACCAGAAGGGTCAGTGAAAATTATAAAAGAACATACTATCTTCTCTTTGAACAGCAAAATCTATTTCAGCTTTGGAAGTAACTGGTAACTGCTTGGAAGTTAGAGGATGAAGTTGAACTGGGAATATCTCTCTTCACTGCATCTTATTTTGAATTTACTGTTTTATCAAATATGTGAACAGAACTTTGAGGAAAAAAAGTAAATAAGCACTTGCTTGCAGAATTTTCTCTGCACTGAGCTGCTGCTTTGATTTCATTGCACACTGTGTTGCTTGATTCATTCTGGAGCAATACATTGGATATTGCCCGGCTGGCAGAATTCCAATAGCTGCATATGTGCTGGGCAGCCTTCTTCTGTCATCCAGAGTACAGTTTTGCTTGTGGTCTGTGGGGAAATATTGCAATAAACTGATACAGTCTCATGGCTGAATTCCTATTGCATTACTCATTTTATTCAGGCAAAATGCCAGTTTACTTGAGTAGGAATTATGCCTGGAGTGGGAACGGAGTATAAGGACTTCAAAGTTTTGCGTTTGGAGAGTAGAACAAGGCACTAAGCCATAGAGATATACTTTGCTGTTCATTAAAGGAGGCTTTTCTGTTTTATTTTTCCATAAAACTCCTACACTATTCAAAAGGGAATGTAAGTAAATGAGTACTATTTTCATTGTTAATGATAATTCCCATGAATTACAATGGAAAGGAAGATCTCTGCAACAGTGACAAAAAAAAAAAATGTGAATTGGAGAAAATCCCACTAACAATGTTGATACTGTCTTGAAAAAAAATTCCCATCCTTGAGCAATCCCAATTTTAAATTTATCCCTGTGAGGGAACCCGCGTATCTCAGTTACATGCTGTTTAATTCTGTTTTATTCAAGCATGGTATGCTTTAGACTTTTTAATTTAAATATTTCAAAGAACCAATTTATGGCAGAGGTGTTAGTTTCCTTCTTAAGTACATATTATGCATTTTTTATTACAATTTTGCTACAGCCAAATGTCTTAAAAGCCTGATTCACAAACCACTTCACTACTCTTCAAGAATGAAAAACAAAGAATATACACTCAGAACGTGACTTACCTTCTGAAATGTTGTAAAGCCATAGAAATTAGAGTAATTTAAACCTGGCTCTTATTTTTAGGTTTCAGAGTATTTTGGCATTTAGTTTATTTGGTTTGATGATTATCATTTGATGTAGCTGTGGTTACTTAAAAATGCTGTCTCCATGACAGCCTCGTAAATGAACCTTTTGACTCATACACGCTCTCTTTCTTTTAAAAATAAATCTTATTCACAGAAAAAAGGTTTATAAGCTTGCAAGTGAAAATACATATAATTTCTTCTGCTGTGAAAATAACGTGTGGCCTAAACCACGGTTTCTCTTGAGCAAAAGTGATTGTGACATTGCATATTTCCATGTGATTCAGGGAGAAAATTGATCCATAAATGATGTCCTCAAAAACTGACACTCCTTAGGAATGGAAATATTTTTCTAGGATTGTGGAGGATCAGGAGAACATCCCAAAGTAGGCTGCAGACAGGGAGTGATTGGCTATTCATGCCTGGCCACTCGTAGTTAGTTTTTTTGGAAAAAAAATTGGTCGTGCTGGACAGGACTGGCGTGGATCCTGCACTTCAGCTAGGCTGCTCGGTTGTACGTTTGTTACCCCAGTGCCAGCCTGAGCATTTCTAAGTCTCTCTGGTCCAATTGCCTTTCTCTAACTGGCAGCAGCTGCAGCAGAGGAGGTTTTAGGAACTCACACAGTGGTGAAATCCTGAATTTGTTAGACCTTGCATAAACAGCAACACAAATCAAGTGTTCAGAAAAGGGGGAGCCCCGGTTGAACTTTGCCTTTAGGATATACTAAACTAGTCATCGGCCCCGTCTCTGCCAACATGCAATCTGGTAATTGGCTCACATTTACTGTCGCATACTAACGTTACACTTTAGGCAAAGCCTCCCAGTTGGTTTATATCCTGCAGTCTGATGGAGTATACTGATTGTTTTAATTGGATAGTGAATATTTTATCTGATATTAAGTATATTTCTTTCCGTGTGCATTTATAATGAATGTATTCTATTCCTGCCAAATTCTCGTTTTCAGACACTAGCTCTTTTTTTTTTCTGGTGTGGTATTCCTGTTACCTGTTTTAAATTTGTTGTTCCTTGAATTTAGTGATCTTTAGTGATCTCTTTCTTATGACAGAATAATTTGAAACCACCTCATTGTAATGGAAGAAAGTGGCTTTTCATTCTCCAGTCTGCTTGGCTCCATAGCTGCATCCCCCACTTCTGAGTGCAAATTACCTGCATTTCACTGCCAGATGTAGTGGTCTGTCTTCAGAGAATTTGTGTTTTAGTTTCATTTTAAATCACTGCATATAAATGGTGAGCACTTACTATTAACCAAAAATAAATTTTAACATATTTTTTTTTAGGTCTGAAAATAAGCTGAAAATGTGTAGCAACAGACCTACTTTGCTTTCTCAGATTGTCAGGTTGCCTTTTATTAATCTGAGTTGGTGATCGCAAGTTTGTAAGGAGGATTGATAAACACTCTTATTTACAGTGTAGGTAGAAACCTTAACCAAAACTGAAGTCTCGATATGGTAGATGTTGAAGAAGTTTATACAGAGAAGTCATTCTGTGCTGGGGTTGTGGGTACAGTCTAGGTGGACCAGCTCAACAGTCTACTTTGGAAACAGCTCAGAAAAGCTAAGGATAGTCCCGAGACCACATGCCAAGACAGCAGTGAAAGAGAGAAGAGTTAAAGTCAGGAGACTGTCATATGCTTTTGTGATGAGTTTATGCCAAAGCGGAGGCAAGGTTTTAAGCACATGGAAAGATTCTGAGTGTCATCCAGAGCTTTCTTACGATTAAGTCTGCTGGTAGGGATCCATCAAGAACACATGAAGGAAAGTGGAACAGGCTTTCCTCATTTTAATAGACTGCTGACATGTAACTGCAACTACCAGAGAGATGAAATAATTAGCTGGAAACAGTCTTTTGCCCACATGAAAAGGAGCAAACAAACATATATCATAAATGAGGAGAAAGCCCTGTAATCATCTGGAGTTCAAAAATTATTCCTCAGTAGTTTGTTAGTCAAAATCACAACACTTGGATCCAATTTAGTGTAAAATGTTTATTTCTTTGTGTAAAATTATTTGTTCTATGGACCTGTTGTTTTGGATTTTAAAATTTCTTTTCTGAGCGTGTGTAAAAAGTTATTATATAGTCACCTTTCATCTGTACTTTTGCTGCAGAGGAACTGGTAAAAATAAATGTACAAAGAGAAGAGCTGTCTGGGAAGAAGGGCAGTGTTGGCCTAAGAGTAATGTAAGTAATGTAAGCTGGAGAAGAGAACAAGATTCTGAGCCATCATCGTGATCAGGTTCCAGAAGTGGGCCTTCCAAGTGGGCCAAAAAGAAGTAAACAGAAAGAAATTAGATTTCCTAGAGGAAGTATGGGAAAACTTGCATTTTGGGCAACTTGATTACATTAAACCTTGTAAATCCATTCTTCTCTTCTGTTTAATGGTATACAGAAACATCCTTGGTAGTGTTTCATCTAATTTCCAAGATGGTGCTGAGCCAATGAACTTGCTTCATTTCTTAACTCTTAGAAAGATTTTTAATATCTAACAAATCTTCCTTTGTACAACTTAACTGAGCCCTTTTGTCCTCAGTAAGCACAAAACAGTCTTGCTTGCAATCTTTTTAAGAATCTTTTATATATGGGAAAGCTTCCTTCCTCACCCTTTTCAATTTTAAACACATTCTTTCCCCCAAAATTTTCTTTACAGGACATATTTTCTAATGATCTTGCTGTTTTTATGACACTTCTGCAAACTTGGTCTACGTCTTATGTTAAACAGAGTGCTCTGACTGGATGCATTTATGCTGAGGACAATTCATTCCTGGTTGAGGAGAATAGCTCTTCCTTTTAAGATACTCCTGTTAATAATCCAAGAATGACTTTAACACTTCTTGCAGTGCCAGCACTGGCTTATATTCAGTCTGAGATCTATTGTAATCCCTTAAACACTGCCTGCAGTACTAGCCTAGCCAATTACTGCCCGCTGTAGATTTCTGCACGTGATTTTCTTTTATCCCTATATGAGGTGGTTTGCACTTTTCTCTTTCTGTTTTCAGACTCTTCCTCTAAGTATATTGAGATTGTTTTGAATTCTCAGCTCTATCTTGTCATCCTACCCAGATTTTATAAATTTATTCTTTATTATATTACTCAAGCTCAAGCTGTTGAGGAAAATTTTGAACATTGCCAGATTTAGAGAAAGCTCCTTAGGGGCAGCATCCCAAATATTAGATTAATAGTCTTATCAACCAGTTGTTTTCTTTTCTGTAGTAATTTATCTAGATTGTGCTTTCATTTTATTTTAGCCACTAATTTTCCAAGTTTGCTGGATTTTTCTTTTGTGTACTCCACTGTTGTGGTATTACTACTTTCTGTTTTTTTGCTGTTTTTCAAGTCACATTTTTTTTCCTATTAACCTTCTTTTAAATTACTTTGAATATTCAGATTTTAAGCTGTTGTAACTAATCAGATTTAGGTCTGTAATAGATCTCCTCCTAGTTACTTTCTCTCCAGAGTTTTCTCTGCTAATACAAGGATGTACTGGATAGGCTGTGTCCCACTGTTGCTGATCCAATAAGTTATGTTCCCATTGCCATTAGATCTTGGCCTGTCCCCTTTACTACCTGTTCAGAAATGTCTCATCTGCCTATTTCTGATTTTGTGTTCTGAATTAAAAATACTAGACTCCTTCATTTTGTTACTTACTAGGCTGCAGAGATTTGTGAGTTTCTTGTGTTATCGGGGTAACATCTCTCATGAATTACTGCCATCCCCCAGAACCCAATGTGCCTGAGTCTGTCCAAATGATTAGTACTGCTGCCTGTGTTGTGGATGAGAAGAAGGCTAGAAAAGCTTGAAAAACATCTCACAGAAATATGAAATAAAAGGCATATTCTGGAAGTACTTAATAAGCAGATGGAATGGTTAGAGATCTGCAAGACACTGGGTCATTCCCTTGCTGTTGAGGCACTTGCTCTGGTTCTTCTGACAGTTGTGATTATGGTAAGTCTTAAAAACCATAATTGAAGAGTGAAGATGGAATAAGGAAAAAAGTTATAAAATTGAACCCAGTTTCCTGGTGATATTAGAGTCATTTGCACACTGTTACTATGATATTGAGGTAGTAAGATGCAAAAAATATTGAAGAAAATGTACTGACTGAAACTGCTGAATCTGGGCTTTTTGAATACTACTAGAAAAACTTTCCTCCAAGTAACCCCCCATAGAC
This sequence comes from Nothocercus julius, assembly GCA_013398735.1. Lineage (NCBI taxonomy): Eukaryota > Metazoa > Chordata > Aves > Tinamiformes > Tinamidae > Nothocercus > Nothocercus julius. The sequence continues at coordinate 7,351,228 of VZSV01000014.1, forward strand.
TCTCTTAGACGCTTGGGACGCCCTCCTACCTCCTTCCCCAGACAAACTATCTAATCTGTTTCCTCTGAAGAGTTTGCAAGTATTGAGGCATTATTTTTAGTGCTTGAAAAACTGCATGTGAAATGGTGTGTAAACGTGCTCTGAACAAAGTGAACTTGACAAACTTATTTTTTCCACACAAAAGAAAGAGATCTTTTTGTATTTTAATCCGACAGAATCCTTTTTTACTTTGCTATATCTTGCTCTTTTTTTATTAATGTTTGAATTAATGGTTACCTAAGTAGTCTTGCAACTGTACTGTTGTAATGAGAATCTTGACCGTTTGCTTGGTATTAAGAAAGTGTTTCTTAAATGGCTCTTTTATTCAAGATAAATGCATATTTTCAGTAGTTTAGATATATTTGCGATCAGTAGTCTTCTTCAGAGAAATGCACCTACTTGCACTCATCATCATTGTCTTTCAGTAACAATGTTACTTTGAATCAAACAGGAAAAAACATCCCCTAAACTTCTTCCTATTAAAGAATAATGTTAATTTGTTAGTGTGTATAGAAGAAGGTTATATGGCCCATTGACTTTATATAGATTGAAATGCTAAGCAGGGCTAAGTAGAAGCATCAATAGGGAATAGAGGGTAAGCGCTCATCAGTTTTATGTTCTCTTTCCTATTTACTGCCTACCCCTTACAGTGTTTTACAACTAGATAAACAAAGTTTTCTTGGGTGCTTCATAAATAAAATGTATTTTTGTTTTTCTTTATCAGCCTGCCAGGTCAGTTGTAGGAGAAATAGCATCTACAAAAAGGGTGCCTGGTGGGGGGGAAAAAGGAAGGATGTTCACTGAGAAGAATCACGTGAAAACATCCTGTCTAAGAGGCAAAGAGAGTCACTATTCAAGTACGTTCTTTAGTTGAAGAGACAGTTATTTCAATGGCAAAAGGATCGCAGGCACATAAAGGAGTTGATATCTCAGGATGGTCTCTAAATATGTCTGATTCTCCATTGTGTTGTGTCATTTACACCACAGGAGAATGATTGCAAAATGAAGGGTAAGAGCAAGTGACGAATACTGTCACCCTTGCTTTAATATAAGTGAGATCTGAGTTACTGAAGAGTATAAAACTTAGGAGGAGAATGGAAGAGGGGTCACTGTTTAATGGCAAAACTGCAGTTTAATGAGTTACTGATTGTCCAGAGAGGAGCCTAGTTAAAACAAACAAACAAACAAAAAAATTTCCTCTGCAGCTGGGATAGTTTGGGATGTGCATGTGACAGGTTACCACAATTCAGCTGATGGATGGTAATATTTCGAACCACTGTTACTCAGTCTGTATGCTTTCACACCATTTTCCAGTAGAATAATTTCTTCTTTACTTGAGCAGAAAATCAGAATTAAGCATTCTTATCTGTACTTGAGAGACACTAATGATAGTCTAGGAACTGATTCCTGTTCAGTCTAAGGTTTTCTACCACCTCAGAAATATAATGCAGCTTTCACTTGAATGTAAATACAACTAATATCCAATATGGTTTGTGGTTGTTTGAGTGCAGAATTTGCTGGCTGTCTTCTACTGAAGACAGTTTGCATGACACACTTAGGCTTCCTAACAATGTGCTGCTAAAACCTTCTATGCAAAGTGCGGTGTCTGAAAATGGATTTTTTCCTATGACTGTCCTCAGTTAAACAATATTTTAATTAAAGAATCTCAACCCTAGGAAACGATTCCATATGATACTTAAAAATAAAGCCCAGTTCTGGTTTCAGTGAAAGTCAATGGTGAAACTGTAAAGGTGAATGAAACTAGATCCTAAAACTTTTTCTTCTAAAAATAGAGAGCCATCCTTCAAAACCCGTCTTATCTTGACATTAAAAGAAGAGCTTCTAACGTTGTGAGAATGGGAGCACATGGTAATTCTAGATATCCTGGACTCGTAGATAGAAAGATCTTTTCATTTTTCAGGCAATCCCCCAGAAAGATAGGAAATTCAGGCCTAATACAAGGAAACTTTCTCACAAAGAGTTGGCATTGGAAGTGGTGAAGGAACTGACGCATTTTAGCTAGTTGCTATCTCTAAAAGAAAAGATACAACTGAACTCAACCAAGACTTGCCTTCTCCCTGCAATCACTGGAGAGTGATTTTGTGGCATACACACAGCTGGTACTAATGGTTGATTAGAGCTCTGCTGGGAATCCAGCACAGATGAATCCCCTGAAACCACGTGGTTTGTTGGAACAGCATTTTCCTTGCATCTAAAGTAACTCTTCCTCAACATGTGAGTGGAGATAGAGGGGTGCTGAAAGTTAAAAGGGAATCAATATCAAAGAGAAAACATTGGCAAAGAGAAGCAACTTTCCTAAAATTAGTCTTCCTATTCTAATATGTCTGTATCTTTTGTCTCTGTGCTTGCAGAAGGACTTCCACCCTTGGAAGTGTTGCGAGCTAGTTGAATTTCAGACAGCAGTCACTCTAGGACTTCCTGTATGTTTTTCCTTCGTTCCTTTAATTTAAGAGGGCAGTGATGTTTTGGGCCATAACTTTCACTGCAGAACTAAAGTGTGCGAAGATAAAGCATCAAGACAAGAGGTAATTGATGTTCTTAATAAACTCCTATTCTCCTCACTATTAGTGAGAAGTGATTTTTTTTTATTATTATTGTACTGTATGTCAAATATATAACATGTCATACTTTGGTGTATAATTGTTGTTTAATTGGTGTTTTATTTCTTCCATTGAAACTGATGTCAGGAATAAAATGTCAATATTCCTTAGTAACTGACAGCTCATTTCTGTCATGTATTAAGGAGGATTAAAACATCAATTTAATGATGATAGTTTGACATTTTAGATATTTGACCCGGGCTTCAAATGATAGAACAACTCGTGGGTGGAAGAACTCTGTTCGTCTTATAGAAATGATGTTAATTAGTTCTAATATTTATATGAGAAGAGGAAGAACAAAAGAGAGAAGAGGAATTTGCCCTGTCAAAATGTTTGCTGTTTAATATCAGTGTTTGGCAATTGATTGTTAAAAAGGGATAATTCCAGAAATAATTGTAATGCTGGGTAGAACAACAAGCTTACAGGAATCTGTTGATGCTCTGGGTACCAAGTGGTAGCTGGAAACTCTTGGATACCATCCGCCAATCCTCTCTTGAATCCTCTGTTCTTCCAGGAGACAAAGCGGACATCTTGTAGACTTGGCCCTGTAGCCTCTGTGGGGCCCTGCTGGACAGGTGACATAGGTGACAATAGGCAAAAAAAAACAAAACAAAACAAAAAAAACAACACTCTGAAGCCTCAAAGCCTCTCCTGCTGGTACTAGGGATTTCATTTGCTATCTTCTTCCATGTGAAGCACTCCTGAAAGTGGAGTAAAATACTGTCAGGTATCGCTTAAGTATAGAAATTTTCCTTCTAGGAAACCTAGGAAAACTGGACTTGCTCTATACCTGTTTAGCTGATAAAGTGTTTGTGTAGAATTTTTGTAGCTGGGAAATGATGAAGGTAATGGGTGGAGAGGTGCCTGATTAGTTTCAGAACTTGGCCAACCTGTGGAAGTTTGGATGGGTGAAGCATGGATGACAGAGAAAAGATTGTGTTAGACTTCTACTAGAAGATAGAATTAGTCTGTGTTGGATTCTTTTAATAGGCCTGTGCCGCCGTTTAAGAATCAGAGCCAAAGTAGAGCTTCCTGCAGCTACTGTTCTCCGGGCAAAGTCCAGAGGTGATGGGGTGTTGGAGCTGGCATATTAATTTTCGTTTGCTGTATTTGGAAAACCTGGTAAAATGTCAAAGTACAGAATTTTTAGACCTCTGTTCTAAATTTCTTGGTTACCTTTGTCACTTAAGCTTCTCAAATCACAAATATGCTGTGGGTATTTACTGATGATTTTCAGGTGCCCTGTACTATAAGTGTTTTATCTGCCTCTGCATGGGAATGGTCATTTTCTTCTTGACTATCCAGATCTTACGTTCTCCTTCTTCCTTTACTCCATCTTACCAGTCTCACAGTCACCTCTGGCTTTTCCCATATGGCCTCCTCTGCATGGCACTGTGTATCAATTCTTATTGTTGTTCCATCTCATTGATAGTGATCTGCTTTTAAATGAGGAGCAGCCTGGAAAAGGCACCACAACACACAGGGTATTTACAAAATTCACAGGGAATTATAACTTCCCTCTCAAAGGTTCTGCTATAATTAATGGTCACTAGCTAATGAGGGTGGAGGAAAGAACTATCTGTTGAATGTCTCATCCCTCAAGTGCATAGTGAGGTAAATTGTCCTTGCTCATGCAAATAACTCTACAGGTTTAAACAGAAATGTGTAAAGAGTAGCCTTTTTCCTTTAATATGTAATATGTCAACAGCCCTTTCCAGAGCTCACTGGAAACATTAGGAGTCTTTGTGTTGACATAAGTCCTTTCTGTTTGATATGTGAATAAACAAAAGGTTAAAGCATACAAAACTCTCGGTAAGTGTTACAGTTCTATAGTGGGTAGAACTGCCTATCAGAATCTGAGTTGCAAATATGCAAATTGTATATGTTTATTTTGGAATCAAGTTTAACTCATAACCAGTGCCCTTAGCTGCAGACCAGTACTCTGCTGCATTATATCTATTTCAGGGAAAAAACAAACAAACCAACTATTACAAAAAGTTTAAGTTTGCTGTCACTGCAAGCCATTTCTGTGTTGTTTGAAAACTAGGATGTAGAGATTTTGACATTCAAGCAACGAAGCACATGAGTCTTATGATTTCTTTTGAGTACCATATGCAGGCGGTCAGATTTAGATCATTGCAAGGATCTTGCTAGTCTCATATTCTAAGAATCATTCGTCCTACTGTATTGCAAATGACATCTTTGTAAAAGAATTATAATTTTTTTCCCCTTACACAACTTACATTCCGAAGAAAGCTTGTCAAAACATAATTGTAATTATGTAGCACAATATTTTGTAGATTTAAAGATGTTTTAAAACTTATTATATTTCTGAAGCTTCCAGAGATGAAACTAAAGGAATGTTGTGTAAGTACATTGCTTTTGTCTCTTCATTTCCCAAGGTAATTGTTTAACCTGTTTAGTTTTACACCAACATTTTTCCCTCTGATTCTCCTAGTAGTATTACTTCTCAATGAACTCTCACATTTTAGTAAAGTGTTGTGAGTATAGATATAACCTCCTGAACTCAAATAATAATGCATAGAATAAATCATCCCAGAGTGTAAGAATTATTACAGTTGCATATCTCACCTCTTTTTTTTTTTTTATATATATAACAGGGAAAAACAACAGTGACTAGATAATAGGAGGCAAAATAACTAAAAGGAACAGAGACACATCTCTAGTCTAAACAAAACAGTGTATTTTTAATTGAAATAACATTCAGTAGAACTGAACATCAAAACATTTAACTTTTTCAAAGTTTTCAGCATTAAAGAATTAAGATGAAACACAATTAGGAAACAGAAAACTGCAACATTGTAGAGGATGGTCACTTTTTGTATGTCATGTGGCTTTAAAAACAAGTCAGATAAATGATGATGCCATTAAAACTGAACTAATTAAAGAAAGCTTCTTTTAAGAACTCATTAACTGCAACCTCATTTGCATAATGATGCATATTAATTAAGTTTTAATGAATCTGAATTTGCACCAAGCCTATTCATGTTGGCTTTGAAACAAATTGAACAAATTAGTTAAAAGCTTTTTGGAATCTACTTTTCACACCAAACAGGATATGAATGCAATCATCTTCACAAAAAAGAAATATTTTTCTTTTAATTTAATTCAAAGGTATGCAGACCCATCTATTAATTATTTTTAAATGCAATAATTTCCACCTTTTCTTTGCAAAATCAACAGTATTACTCATTCTCGAGCGGCATATATTATAAATGTATGTTGTGGGATAAAATCATTACAGCCAATTTATTGAAAATAAGGTGGAAACATTTGACTTCAGGGTGCATTTAGTTTACTTAATACATGGATTTCAATTTTGTTGGTAACCTTTAGGCATTTTGACTGTCTGCAGAACAGCCACTAAAACAGTATTTTTTTTATGCTATCAATTTTTCAAGATATATGTAAAATGCTAAATTGCTCTTATAATACCCATTTCCTAATGTAAGATTTCACAGCATCATAAGTCTTAAGTATTTTAGGGTGAAAATAATTTCCAAGCTTTCAAAGGCTGTGTGTTCTTGCTTCAGTGTTGTTAGATTTTAATTTATTTTTTTTTCATACACACAGACACACACATACAAGAAGCAGAATCCAATTTTAACAAGTTTGCTTTCAGCTCATAATAAAAACAAGAATTACAGCAGAAACACTATTGATTTCCTTATACTCCATTGTGTCTTCATCAAGAATGAAGAGATTTATGTAATTACTGCTCCATCTTTTGTTGTTAGAAAGCACTTTTTTGTAAGTCAGCAGATACAAAGGCTGGAATGCTTTTATTGTTGAGATTAAAAGATGATTTTTTTTTCCCCCTTTCCCTTAAACTGTTTTTCTGTGATAGGTTCTTGGAGGAGGTTGACAATTAGAGCAGTGCTATACATTGAAACCCCACAGTCTTTACCATTATTTTTCAAACATTTTATCCTGGCACCTTTTTCTCTTAGCAAAAAGGCAAAAAAAAACTGCCCGGCCACCCCAGATCATCACCTCTCTCTCCAGTTCTCCTTTGTTTCATTGTCTATGGTGGTATCCACTAACACTGAGCTGATGCCAATGCAGATTCCCTGCAGCAAAGTGCCATAAACGCTTTTATATTTAGTGGTATAAAATAGCAAGATGTTGTATTATTGCCTGCTAATGATTTTACCTTCTGATTTTCCTTCCCATGCCATCAGCAATTTATCTTTCACATTTATTAATAAAGTTAAGCTTGAACATATAATATCTGACAGATTTGAGGAATATGTTCTAGAATTGCATTTTCACTGGTGTAAATCTTTCTTGAATGTCCATCCCCTGAGTAGAAATGAGCTGTGCTGTAAAAGGCAATGAACCCACTGCCAGTATTTCTAGCAATAGCATTTCTGGGTCATGGAGACAAACAAATGCCTTGCTATTCTGGATATTTGCCTCACAGTTAATGAAGTAGCTACGTGGAAAACTTTGGAGCAGAAAAGCAAATATGTATTAGATGATTGTAGTGAAAAGGGGAGAGACTTAGCTTGAATTTCATCATATTTATTATCAGAATTCCTACAGTATGATTCCCCTTTCCCATTAATATCATTTTGAGGAACATTTTCTCTTAAGCTACACATCATTGTCCAGTGTGAGAAAATCATCAAGGCTAAGGAAAACGTAGATTTTTCTGTGATTTGGGGGGCAATGGTAATATCCTACAGTCATTTTAAAAGAAGATGTTTCCCCTTTTTTAACCTTTTTTATTCTTGCACTTTTATAGTATATTGTAACTTGAAAACAAGATGAAGCTATTAAATATTTTAAGTACCATCTGATTTCCAAATAGGAATAAATTTTTATGAGATCACAACCTGGAATAAAGAAAAAGAATTGCTGTAAGTTATAGAGTCATAATTCTTTTGAATTTTAGGATCCTGGATTAACCAGTGAACATTAACACCATTATAATAACCTATAATTAAAAAAAATAATAAAGGCAGTTGGGACCTTCCATTATGGTCTCTATTTAAACAGACAGATATCAGTACCGATAATAGTTTTATATTTGCCAGATATGCAGTCACCCTATCCTATAGGCTGTTACTGTAACATGTCATGCATCCCATTGCTTTATATTGCACTTGATATTCAGGTTTCTGGGCTTTAAGGCATTTCTTAAGCTTCTTGGAGACATAGAATACAATTTTCGAGGGATGCTTCTGCTTTTGTTCAGAATTACTTTTAATCATATTTATCTGGTTGCAGGCTTTTCCTTTGGGTAATGATTTTTTGTTGTTGTTTTTAATACAAATTTAGTGTGTAGAGCTGGCTGCTTTGGGGGGATTTTGACAGAAAGTGTCTTCCTTGGGGGAGGTCAAGGGTCATTGGTATTAAACTAGACAAGCTGGTAGTGCAGTGTTAATGGAAATGGAAAGCAGATGTTTGGTAATTAGGGGAGATGTGAATGACAAGGCTTGAGAGGTACGGTACATGCGCTAGCTGGCACAAAGCAGCTGTTGTTACCGATTTCACTGTCAGAAATGTACACAAGTCAGACCATCCCCTGCGAGTTTGCCATAGCAGTGACAATTAGAAAAAAAAATTTGTATTTGATTAAAATAAGTAATATATCATACAAAGTAATTTTTGTAACATTTAGAAATGGTCTGGGTTAAATCCCATGAAAATCGACTAGGAACAAGCCAAGCTCGCTGAATTGACAGTCCTTAAAAGTAGTGATAGTCAAGATGAGTACGGACAATTGATTGTGAGGCTTTCTGTACTGACAGTGAGAAGAAGAAAATTATATAAAGATTTCCAGGTTAGAAACAAATATATTTGATGTTTTAAAATTAAATAAATACATGCGTTTTCAAACATTTCTATCTCTAGCAGAAAATATTTTTAGTATAATTTACTGATGCTTATATTTTTCTTTAACAAAATTTTCATTCTTCTTTCATTTGTCTTTATTTAACAGAACTTTCAGTTTTCCTTTTTTGTGAATTATTTAAAGTGTGTGGACCAAATTTTTATTGCTTTCTAGTTAGAAAGCACTTGACTTGAGATGGACTACCATAAAAGATGATAATACAATATTTGTTATGGCTGATCACAGGGGATTTGGGGTATCTGTTCCCCATTAGTTTAAATGGGAGTTGGACCTCCTCATTGTGTTCGATAGTTTTAGAAACTTGTGGTAGGTGCTGTGCAAACACAAAGAAATCTTGTTCTCACCTTGCTGGTATGCTTTCATACTGTTTGAGAACATGAGAAATAAAACTTAAGAAAGTGTGCATTTAATACCTTTTTAGTACTCTTGTTTCTGTAATGCCCGTACATGCATCAAAAGTGTTGGGGAAAAAAAGCATCTTTGTAGTTCAGCTGGTATGGGGCACAGCCTGCTTATGCCCAGGTGGAATGGTTGTAATCTCAGTCATCAAAAAAAGCTGGGCTCATCTTTAGTTTAATACACATTTGTTCTTCCATTTGAAGTCTGCAGGAAGATTGCTGTCAATTTTAGCGTTGCAAGTTGTATTAGCGAAATGTCCTGTTGACATCTGTGGAATTATTTCCGGTGGCTACCTTAAAGAAAAACCCTTCCTTGTTACTCATTAGGGTTGAGAGGAAAGGTTGAAGCTCCTTTCCTCTTGTCAGGGACTTTCCTTTGTACTTAAAAGATGTGATAATTTCCAAAGCTCTGTTCTGGGGGTGTACATTTCCAGTGGCCACCAGTGGGTGCCTAAGGTGCTGGTTTTCAAAATGCTTTGGGGAATGCTGGATGTGAAAGATATGCTGTAAAGTGAACGTTTCTTTTCTTTATGAATAAATGCCGTCTCAAGATTTCATTTGATAATTCCCTTTGTGTTAAAGAAATATAATGGGCCAAAATCATTACAGATAATTTCTTGATGCATTGTTGTTAACTTTGTACTTGTACTCTTATAAGGGATATCTGAATTAGATCTCTTTGTATACTAGCAATTATATTTAATTATGTCTGAGTATGTGTCTTAATTCATATGTTATTTGTGAATGAAAAATTTTACTCATCCATAGTAAAAGCTATTCAGAGTATTATCTTTCATAAATGTGATTTAAAGATTTTAAGTCTTTTAAGGGCTACTTTTTTATTTGATTGAGAAAACAGTTTCTCTCCCTGACACAAATACACATGTAGATATACTTTCCCCGTAGTAATTTTACCATTTTATTTCAGAAATCTCCAGGGAAACAACAACAATAACAAAGTTTCAATGTAAACAAATCATCCCCTTTCTTTGAGGAAAAGCTCATTTTCTGAAGTTTCTTATAGAATAAAAGTTTAAGCGACATTAAAATATGTTTCCCCAAGTGCAAAATAATCTCTTTTCATTGGACATGTCAAAGAGCATAATACAATGTAATGGTAGGCATACAAAGTCTGATAGAAATTACAGCCTCTACCTTTAAATTACTTAATTCCTTATTTTAGTTTTTCACTTTCTTCAGGTGTATAATTTTGTATTATACAGGGGCAAATTCTGCCTTTATTTGTGCCCTTGCGGCTTTCATTAACTTCAGCTGTGGTCTGTGTCCTGCATTGAAAGTAAATTTTGGCCAATATTATTTTGGCCTGTTATGTTCACTGAAATACAATGTTGCACAAATAAAAATGAGAAAAAAATAGCAGTACAGTGGAGTGAAGAACACACAGTTTTAATTTTGTGGGTCATAATTTTAAAATCAAGTCACTGGTGATTGCTATATGAGCAATCCTTGTTCAGGCAATGGGAATTTTTCATGAGTAACCCTGTATTGCTGGACTTGACGTGACTGCTTTAATACGACTGTGCTTTGTTAAGCCAATTGAACAATAGAATCATAGAGATTATATCTGGAAGAGATGTTAGATCATCTAATCTTCAGTGTGTCCTGTAATCCCTTTTTAAATATATCTACAGATGGTGTTTTAACACCTTTTCTTAGTGATGGTTTAGCTGTTGGATTGTTCTTACTGCTGACTGAGCTATACTAAGCTCATTTCCCTTTAATTTTGAACTGTTTACTTAAAGAATTATTGGTCAATTTGGAATTAATCTTAAATAAGGATGAAATTAAAGTTGGGGAATGGCAGATCAGAGACAAATCCTTCCTTTCTAGCCATGAGAGCAGAAAGCCTGGGGTCAGATCCTCATGTAGTTAAAACTGTAGTGATTGCAGTGCATGTGATGAAGCTGCTAGGCATGCCCCAAAGGAGAAAGTGGTCCCAGCTATGCAGTACAGCTTGGATCATGAAGATGTGTCCTGGAGAACCTGTATGTGTTCAGTGTCTGCTGCAGGGCAAGAGAAAGGAATTAGGTGAGAGACGGACCACAAAGTGGGTCCGTGTTAAGCTCGTCCTGCCTAGAGTGCCCGATATGTTGCCTGTGGCTGCTACTGTAGCCAGTGTCATCTGGCTTTACGTGCTCTAGCTTAGGGTAGGAACAAGGTAGGTCAGTTCTTTATTTCCCTGGGAAAACTTTCTATGATCAAGGCTGATTAAGTTTGCTATTGTGAAAATGCACAAGGCATTTTGTTTTAACATCACTGAATGATGTAGTTTTAGGCTGTTTAGAATATTTTGTTTTTTTTCTTAGAATGGACTGTGTCACCAAAATCGCGATATTTCATCTTTGCCAATGACAGTTCTTAATCATCTTTCAAATAAACAAGTGTTCCTACTGAGCATTTAACTTCTGGATGTGACATTATTTTATTACGTCTGTTTAGTACGATCATGATTGGGAGCCACTCAAAAATGCAGTTAACATCATTTATGAAAGAGGGACAAAACCAGGGGAATAGATAATGCAGGTTTAAAAACCTGCATTTTTAGTTCAGTGTTATTGTTATGTGACTACATGTTTATTTGCTGTAAAATGGCAGTTGAAGTCATTGACTGAAGATCTGTTCCTTTCTTCTTACTCCTATTTTGTAAAGGACCAAACTAGCCCTTCATCCTGAGTGTTGGAAGCATGTGGATTAGGATCTTAGTGTTGTGGTTTGGAGAGAAATGCGGGATGAAAAGGATTCATACTTTCCCAAAGCAGTGAGACAGGTGCCAGGACTCCTTCCAGCACGCACTGAATAGTTAAAAGCAAGAACTGTGCGGTGAATGATGGGGTGTTTTGACTGAAAGATTTTGATGGAAGGGGATGGGGAGTATATGGAGGGAGAGAAGCCTTTCTTTGGAGAACAGGACTCTCTGCCCCTGCTTGTGTTCGGTTAGCTGGAAAAGGGCCAAAATGGATATAATGAATTTTGTAAACAATCATTCTGGTCAACTATAATAAGTGAGAGATTACTTTCAATACACTATTTGCATAGCAATGTTGTTTTTAATTGTTTCTTTGAATTCATTCTAGCTACTTTTAATGGTACATTGATTCAGCTTTTATTGGAACAAAACATACATACATTTCTCGCATTTTGGCTTAGTATCTTTCTACCCAGTGGGAACCAGAAATAAAAACTAATGTATTTAAAATGTGAGATGTAGGAAGGAAAACATAAAGAAATGATTCTGAGTTGGCTCCTCTTGCCATATAAATATAGTGTAGTTACTTGAATTCCATAAGAATTAAACTCAGATCTTTTTAAATGCATGCAAATTCTTGCAGAATATATATGAAAAAGTCACTATAACTGTAGAGGCACTTCTGCTCCCTTGATAAATGGGACTCCTAGACCACACTTTATTGAGTCTCTGATTTTTAATAATTTGAATCCTGCAAGATTTAATTCTGCATAATTCTGGCTGAAATCAGCTTTTGATTGAGTTGTAATGGCTGTGTTATTGTAAATATCTCTGCATGCTAATGTTGTGCTGGAATTCAATAATATTTAGATGAAATTTCTAGCCTCAAGCAGTGTGGAAGTTGGATTTAGAATGCCTGAAAGTTTATGTCAAAAAGTCATTTATTTTGGGGAACCCATAACATGCATTGTAATAAATGGTCATCTCAAGGTCCAATTTAAATATATGCAGTAGAATAGAAAACAGTCAATACAGTCTATTTTTTTGCACCGTTGAACTGCTGGACTGAGTAGTATTGATTTAGAAGGATTTTGTAGCCTTAAATGATTTTGTACTGTCATCATCTACAATGAGGATAGAGTCAGTGGCACAAGATGAGCTGGAGTAAATCATGCTTTCAGAATATACAGCCCTTAGCTTAGTGTGCTGTCCTCTGATGCTAGAACAAAAATATCCTGTCTCCAAAAAACTTACTGCACATGCAGCTTTTTGGTCACATTCCCTTTTTTCTCAGTCTGGAAAACACTGCATGCATGTAGGATCAAATACCATAGTCCTTATTTAGAAAGATTTACATATTTCAGTATTAAATGAGGTTTTGCTGTGCAATGATAGAAAGTCTTAGCTTCTGGTGAGGGGGTAAGAAAGGTAGATATTCAGTTAAAAAACAACAGGTTTGTCCTTGCCACGTTCTTCTCGTTACTGTGGTTTATACTGGAATATATATTTTTTTTTTTACAAGAAATTAAACATGCCCTGAGACATTTTTGCTGAGTGCTACAGTTCCTTCTTTCAATTAGGACCACGTTTTTTTAATGTCATCAGTCCTCTCAGAATATATACTGTGTACGTCTCAGTGAAGTCTTGACCTCAGCACTTTGAACGCCTCTCAGTCACATTGGCTAGTTCAGATTTTAGGATCCTCCATCAAATACAAATTCAAACATGGGTGTTTATTGCACTATTTGTCTCATTACCAAGCAGAGTAGGTCTTGTCTGTTATGTAAAAACGTAATTCTCTAAACAACCTAATTCAGCAGCAGTACTTGTGCTGTTGATGGTGGGCATGACTTGGGCATTAGAGGGCATGTCTATCCTGAAATCAGTGCTCTGACATATCCACACATGTTCAAATTAGCTGTTTTGGCTACTGCTAGCTGTATAGCTGCAGCAGTGTGCAACTTGGCATGGTCCCTTCAAATCTGCCAAGGAGTTAATCCTTGCAGACCCCCATGCTATTAGCAGTATCGAGGCTTGGCTAGGTAAAGTATATCCATATGAATGGCTGTCAAAATCAAGACTACAGTCCAGATCTTCCCTTTAAATAATAGAGCTAGCTTCGGTACAGACTTCTTTGCTGGATGTAAGAACATCTTTCATGTTCATCAGTATAGCTAACTGTATTCCTGAAGGATTGTTATTCTGCCTTATGTATTATTGAGGCAGTTGATACTGTTGCCCTAACATTTTCATTGATTTGATTAAGACAAACCATGAAAAGTTATGAAATGCTGACGTATCTTCCTTGTAATGAGTACAAATATCTAAGATTAAAATTGCAATTAATAGAGCATAAAATAAAATTTATGTCCATAAAATAAAATAAAAGAAAAGAGGGATTTACCTCTGTGTCTAAACGCAGGAACAGCAATCAGGAGATAGAGTCTACTTCTGCACTGGATCTCAACGGCAGAGAAGAAAAGCCCCTTTTATTTATGCAATTGTCCTTGTATGGAAAAAAAAGGATGCTCAGAACTTCAGTGGACAATACTTATTTAGAAATATTATCCTCATTTCCCTGTTTCCCATATATGCCCCTTGTCCCCTTAAAACCTGCATTGAAGTTAAATTTGTCAGCTTTGTTTGTTCGTTGGGGGTTTTCTGAGCCAGCCAGTATCTAATTTCCTTCTTTTTGTCTGAAAGCAAAAGGTGAGACTCTTTACAAGACTTATCCTATTTCTCTTATTCCCTGTGTCTGTTAGTCAGCCCTTCCTGATTATTTTTGCTGTATCAAGCTACAGTATATTAAAAGTGCTCTCCTCTCAAATGAAATGTCTTACAATTTAAATCTCTCACTAGGAGTGTCAGCATTGCCATGGGACATCTCCATCCTCCCAAAGCAAACAAAATTGACACAGTTGATTTGGTGTATAAATGTCTGCAGCTTTATTAAATATGCATTAAAGTGCAACCGTCATAAATTACATGCACTCAGCCCACTCAGAACATAATGTGTACAGCTAAATAACTTTCTGACTGTACAACCTAAGCAATAAGGCCAACCTAAAGACTGTCTGGAAGCTGAAAGTCAGTTCCCTAAAGTGGCTGGTATTGGAGTATCATTTTATCATGCTGCTAAGCACCTCACCTCTCCTGTGTGGTGTATATATGGGCAGAGGAGGGAGAGGAATGGGGACAGTGAGATTTCTTTATTACTTTTATTTCAATTTATCCATTCCAATTGCTTATATATGCACTGCTTGACGTGAAATGATGGATGGTTTGATTCTTGCATCTTTCTGTTTACTATATGGAAGGAATATCCTCTCAAATAAGGAAATACATGTTGATGATTATAATTGTGCTAATTTGTATCTTGACTATATATATATATATATACATATATATATATATAGTTATTTCATCCCAGAAGATATCTTCGGAAACTTGATATATAAAGGGGTCACTCCTTTCCTTTAGAAATCTTCCTTTGTGTAATAAAATACAACATAAATGCTATGTACTTTTGCATAATAGAGTGGATTCTATAAAAGAATGAATTCTCAAAATGAAGTAAAACAGGCATCTTTTTAGATGGACAGAATATAATTTCCTATATTCTCAAATACAGTCATTACACAGAGTAGTGCCATGAGTTTTTGATGACTGCATATACCCGAGCCTTTTTAAAATTTCGTTTGAAGAATGACTTTACTCTTCTCCATGCCTCCTAATATCATGATTTTTCACAAAGTATACAGGTTCTGCTGGTAATGTTTGCCATCACACTTCATGGTGTTTGGGCTTTTCCTGAAATTCTTTCTTGTCTGAGAAGTGATCAGTGTCAATATAACATAGGCACTAGTTAGCCATGGAGAGAATTATACAGTGTAGTCTTCTCATTATCAGTCCCTTCAGTTGTTTTTTTAAAAAAGATGTATTGTTCTTAGGGAAGATTTATTTGCCTCTCTCCACTTATTCCATCTAGAAAGTTCCTTTGACTGTCCCCAGGGTCAGTGCCAATTTTTGGAGAAATACTGTTCTCTGTAAAAATAGCTGGAACTGTTAGGGTAAGTTAGCTTGTAATATGGAAAGCAAGACATTTATACTAACTTTCTGACAATATCTGTAACTTGTGTTTATTTTATTTCCTGTTGATTTATTGCCATAAGTCTTTTGGCTGTCTCCCAAACATCTCTTGGCAACGAAGTCAACCAAATTAATTTTGTACAAAAAAAGATCTTCTGTAGTAACTTAAGGTCTGTCTTCATCATCTTGCTAATGATCATTTGTGTGTTGCTCTATACTTCGTTTATTTTTCCTTGCTTGCTAAATTCTTGGGTACATGTTTTAACTAGGACCTTGCTTCTCCCTTTAGGGAACACATTTAATCCCCTATGATCTGTCTTTCTTGGAAGGGGTCTTTCCTGAAGAATTGTTATTCTTTATCCTATAGAGACTAATTCCTCACTATTCTTTTTCTGTTTCACAGCTGGTCCTCATTTAATACTTACTATTTCATGGCATACATTGCAGAAGATAGAGTAATTTGTTTCTTGTGACTATTACTAGTTGAATTTAGAAAAGTTCTGGGTTATGAAGTATGAGCTGATCCTGAAGCTTTCACTGTATATTTCCTCTGTAGTTTACTTTTGTGATATTTATTGACACTTACAGCTCTGCCTGCTTATTTATTTTTTTTAAATCACAAATCAAAGGAAGTGGTCCCCATTCAGACATTAAGTCTGGTTCATCTGGCCATCTCTAGAATGAAGGAAGTGGATACTGTATAAAAAAATGTATTTCATATTGTCACACTGCAAACACAGATAGGCCAGAGATTATTTCAAGCTCAGGCTGATCGCTGAGTGCATAGCGCTGCTTCAGGCCAAGTCCTTACCAACTGCCCAGGGATAAAGGTAACCATGCTGTTTGTTGTACAATTGCTCGATTGACTTCGACAATGAGACACCATTTTAGTCATCCGGCATTTTTGCTTTAGATAGTGTGCCAGGCTGGGCATGTGTTCTTTCAGACTAGTGAAACACACGCATCATAATGAAAGCTAATCTGGAAATGTGCATCACTGAACTCTCTGTAAAAAAATATGTTCTAGTAAGGGATTTTTTTTCTGTAAAAGAGTGTTACATGAGTGCATAAAACTTGCACAGTCAAAACTGGTGCCATTTGTCAGAAGGCTTGAGTGATGCACTCAATACATTTAAACAAGATAAAGAATTTATGGCAGACTTGTTATTTTAGAACTCTGCATACAGATGTTGACATGGCCACCACCAGAGTCCGCGGTGACCTCACATCAGAGGGCCTCAGAAGAGACATTGGCCTCCTTTGAGGCTAGTGAGGCTGGCAGTCTTTTTTTGCTCTTTGGTAAATGGCTTTTGGTAGGAAGAGGACCATTGTTTAACTAAAAGCTGTGTCCTGTATGAGCCACCGACCTGATCTTTATCTTGTTTGCAAGGAAAAACTGTGATGAGGTGACCTTTTCTGGGATCTGTAACCTTCTGACCAGCCATGCCCTGTTGTGCCAAAGTCATGAGAGAGAAGAGAATAACTTTTCTTTGCATGCAAAAATCTATAACTTACAGTATATTAAGTTCATGAAATTAAAGCACGGTTGCTACCCTGGTGTCGGGATTGCGAACTAGTTGTATGGTTGATATAATGAAGGAGATAAAAAATTCAAGGAAAGAATTCATATCTAGGAACAGGGAAATATAGAACAAATTTGTTGCGTAGGCACTAAAGAATTTAATGGTGAATACTGAGACGTGCACATGTTCTTAATACAATGCTATAGTCCAAAAGACTACAGGGATCTGTAGGGATCTGTAGGTGCCAAAATAGAGGAATGTTTTAGGAAAAAAAGAATGGATTAGTTGTGTATTTATTACCAAAATAATAGCTTGTGGAATAATCTGTCCATTCCTGATGGATGGCTGAATTAGAAAGGATAGTGAAATATGGAGGGCTTGAGGGAAAAATAATAGCAATGATAACAGAATGAAAGGTGTGTGGTCCAGTGAAAGATTGAAAGAACTAAATCTATTTGAGAAGGCCTGGGTGTAACTTGTTCTCATTGTCTTAGATATCTGTATTGGGAGCAGAAAAATTCATGACAGAAAATTTGGTCTGTAAGGTGCAAATAGAACAAAAATTGCAATGGTTGGTAGCTGAAGCTGGACAGAAGACAAGAAATTAAATATTCAGTTTTAGCAGTGAGAGCATTTATTCTTGTAATGATTTTAATCACTGGGACATACTAAATCAAGAAGGTATATATTTATCTAAAGAGGATCTATGTATCTAACTCAGTAGATATGGAATTAAAAAAAATATAATATGAAGAATGTGTTACTAGAAAGAACACAAATGTATTTTAGAAATAATCTAAAGCAAAGGCAAGAGCCAAAAACACTGGCCTTGAAAATTGATTTTCTAGTCTGGCCCCTTACGTACATTCACTGACTCCTGTATTTTACTGCTTAGGAGGGATTACTTGGACCAGGTTTTCTTTTGATCAAAGGCAGGAGATGTATGTTTTTGTGCACTGCATTTTTTTGGGGGGCAGGACACTGTCCTTGTGCTTCATCTCTGCAAATAAGATTTGCCGTGAATAAAAGTGCCAGCTATTGTTCACTAAGGCTTCCATGTTTCTATTCTTTATAAACATAATTTAATGTTTGTGTGTTATGGTAAGAAATGTGTAATGTGTAGCATCTTGTTTCCACAAAACCCCTGTGGAGGCAATAATAAGATATAAAGTTGCAATTACATGTATTATATGGGATCGATTAGACTAGCTGGGAATACATATCTGCATTTAAAGCACCTCAGCCTCATTTTCAGTGCCCTTGATAATAAAATTTCTATCCATCTTTAGCCTTTTTCATCAATTGATTTCAGTCTACTTGATCACTTAGAGTATCATGTTCAAAACTACACTAAGAAAACGAGTCTGCAAATAATAAAATCCACGTGGCGAATACTTCTGAAGATGGTATGAAGGGGACCCTCAGCTGATCCCACAAGTGCAGGGCTCTGAGCACACTGCTCCAAGGCGACTTCTCTGCTTGTGCTGGAAACGAGCTGCTCCCTCCTTCTGCCTTTGTAACACTCCTTTGTTTGCGCCTTGTAATTCTCTTTCCGTCTGCTCAGAATTTTGTGAGTTGGTTTGTATTTCAATTATATGCTTGCTTAGAGAAACTAAAAGCAGTAGGGGTGCCCCTTGCAGTGTAACTGGTCAGAAAATTGAAATCCAGCTTTGGTCAGGAAAAAGAGCTCGCTTTTGGAAAATGTCAAGACACACACACTTGTTTTTGCCGCTGTGAATGATAACAGGAAGAAATTTTGCAAATCATTGTGATTAACAATAACAACAACAACAAGAACAAAAACCAGCATGCCTGAGAATATTCTAAGTAGTGATTTTGTGGCACGCTCACTTGAGAAAAGCAGGTACAAGGCCTGATGTTCTGGACTGATGACATAAACCTTCAGCTCCCAGGTCTATTACTTATGCCTTAACTGCAGAAGAATTAAGCCACTTTTTGGTATATAGAATACATATTACTGCCAGCATATTCTTTAAGGGACTAAGATTAATCAGTAGATATGTTGCCATATAAACTAGAGATATTCGCTTAAATTCAAGATGTCTATGGATCAGTTAAAAAAGAATAAACGGACACACAGACCACATAAACTACACTTTAATCCAGGTCTCTATAGTTTTAATTATGAGTTAAATGATGTTTTGTGCTAAGACATTGGCAAAGTATCAAGTAAGTCTGCTAGCAGGTATTTTTCTCCCTATTTTGCACTCTCTTTTAGCATGCGTAGTCAGTATACTTTCAGTACAACAGTGGATGAGGGAGCTTCTGAAGGAAGTTTTGGTCGTGCTTATGAAATCAGGGTAATGTGAATGAGCTAAAAACATGTTGCAGACTGGTAAAGCTTTCAGCTAGTACTGGCACAGGTTTCAGGTAAAGTACTGGACTAATCTTGCCAAATTATGTCTTCAAAAGGCTGAAAAGAGGTAATACGGGTTATGTGAGACACAATGACTGCAAGCAGAGTGCCTGCTCTGCATTTCTATTTCATACAGAGCCCAGAATGACCATGGAACCTTGAAACAAGCTGTAGATTCTGAGCATAACTTTTGTTGTTGTTGTCGTTGTTTGTTTAAGAAGCCAGCTGCAAAATCAGGATCCCGGCTAATAACTGGTTATGTGCATTGCATCTTCTAGGCACTTTTTCCTTTGGACATTCTGAGTACTCTGGCAGTCAGTGCTCTGGTTTGATATGGAATAAAATGAATGTGCAAGTTCAAAGACTATGCAGGGAATAAATAAAGTGCTGAGTTTGACAGACTTCAACAAGAAAGGGCAATTCCATAACGATTTTTTTCTTTTAATTTTTGACAATTTCGTTGTGCTTTGCATTTTTTTTCTGCTTCAGTAAAATAAAAATCAGAGCCACTTGATTGAAACAAGGTGTGCATAGCTGTTTTAACATAGTGAATGCGGCTCTAAAATGAATCTGAAGATGTCTGCTGTCTTTCCTGAGCATGTTGTCAGCTGGCAGGTTGCTGCCATGTCAGTTACTTAGGGGACTCAGATATTTCATCAGCAATATAAGATCAGGATATGTGCATTTGGTTTTGTAAAGAACTTTGGGGAAATCTTCTGTGGTACCTTCCGAGGAAATGCTTTCCAAGTGGACTAGCTGTTATTACTCTAATGTATCATTACTCTAATGTAGCATTAGATCCAGTCAGCATATTCCTGGATCAGGTTCTAACTTTGCTTCTGCCTGTCTCTCTGGTAGATGTTTTGCTTGCTTTGCATTTGCTAGGTACAAGGTGTTAGTGTTTTAAAATCTTTGAAAATCATAAATACTGAATAAGTGTAATGTCACTACATACTCCAAAGCATGGGATTGATAAAGTACTTTTCAAAAAAAAGAAAAACCCAATCTGTGGAAATACTTTGGTAGTTACACGCACACAAGTTTGCCACACAGGATGTTTTTGGAAGTCAGTAAATGGTCAGATATTAGCAAACTAAATTTCTCATAAACACTTCAATTTCTGTAATAAAAAAAGTGCAAAATACATTTATTTTATCTGAATGAAATCTTTCCGTAACATTCATGTTGGTAACATAAATGATACATCTGTTCCAATTCCTGACAAACAGCTAAATTAACCTGGCACAAGTATTCAAAGAGCTTTAGAGAGCACACCCTAGAAAATAGTAACAAAATTGAAGTATTACAATTGCAAGGTTAGGCTTCACATATTTTACAGATAGACAGTGCTTAATTAGCAGCATGGTACACAAAATATACCATAAATATTACCTGGTTGTTTTATAACAACACACAGATATAGTTTCACTGAATAAGTGGTATTTAGTCTCAGGAGTATCATGGAATACTATTTGAATACAAAGTTTTAAAGGCATTAGTAAGTTACTTGCCATGTAAAATTGACCAGATTAACTGGAGGTATTGGGTGCCGCCGAGAATGACAACAGCCTTGCTGGCAACATGGCAAATGGAGATGCTGAACGGCTTTTGTAAGGGTGTCCTGGGGTATCCTCATCACAGCATCTACCCTGCAACTATATGATAAAAATATGATCTATCACGTAGTTGAAAATGTGTTTCAGGAAGGATTAAAAAAGTAGGAATCTGAAAGCTACATACCAGGTCGATAACATCCCAAACAATTTAATTTATTCATTCCTGTGGTCAGTTTTTGTCTTCTCTTAAAGGGCTGACATTAATTTATGGAAGAGTAGTTACTCCCAGTGCTTGTGTGTTGAGTTGAGATCAAATTCTCTTGTACATCCTGATCCCCTATAGAAAAAACTATGATAAAGGAAACATATGTTTCTAATTAGAGTCAATAAAGCCATACAGTCACCTCATCCTTCCATGTTAAGCAGGGTGTAACTGTTCTTAAAATACTGATCTGAATTGGGGTTTATTCCAAGTCATTCTTACAGTATATTTTTGTGATAAAACTTCATTTGCTCCACACTTCAAAAGAGATTTTTACATGACCAGGGTCCTGCTTTCTCTGCCACCAGTTTTCTCTGTGCCTGGGGAACGATGTACCCCCCTACACCTCATTTTGCAGGTCTGTAAAGTATGGATAATTATACCCTTCTTTAACAGTTGCTTTGAGTTCTGCCAGTGTGCCACGTATTACATTATCATCTGCTTCTTCTCCCTGATGCTATTCATTATAACTTGGAATGATTAAAAACGCTATTAGGCTATAATTAAGAAAGCTGTATCTGAGTGTTCGGAGGTCCAGGGAAGGCTGGTGCAAATAGGTAAAGGTGCTGTTTTTTTGCTAAAAGTTTTTAAAGATCATGCTGAAACTGTGTCCTGAGGCTCTGCAGACTCTGGGAGGATTCCTAGATGGGTTTTCCTTTTGACAAAAGCAGAGAGGTAGCTTCAATAGTTAATGAAGGTAATAATTTGGCTGGCTACTGAAGTAGCTTTTTTGTTGCTGGTGATATTGCCTCTCCTGTCCAAGCTGAGTCTGAGCCTCGTTCACAAATATTCCTGATGTAGGAGGCTGAAGACGTGCAGGTAGGTATGATTTGCATGGAGGTATAGAGCAAGTTGTTGGCCACCATTCTTCCAGTGTCAGTGTAGATATATATGTATTTTTTTCTTTCTTTTTTTTTGCCATGTGTGTGCTGGGAGATGTCTACACACCGTAGCATATGCATTTCAAAGGGAGAGGGCAAAAGGACGGCTCATCTCTGAACTTCACAGCTGGTGTCCTGTGAGCAGCCGTCAAACTATCCCGGCTTTGTTCCTGCGCGGTGAGTGAAGTCCCAGCACCGTCGCCTGCTTGTGCCGCGCCGCTGTTCTGTGATGCGCCTGGCCTTGCAGACAGCTGGTAGATCCCGCAGCGTCAGTGCTGCCGTGAGTCTCCTTCCCCTGGCCGTAAGGACACCATCCATCAGCGCCGCCAAAGCCACCGTCCCGCTCCGTGTCTGGGGGGGAGCCGCGTGCAGGGTTCACGCCTCGCAGTTTGCCAGAACTGCTCAGTGCTAGCAAATGACAATAGACATCCGTTTGTATCTCACGAGTTGGAAACTTTCATGAAGATGAATGGAGTGTGTCACATCGAATAAGCTCAGCGCCCTCCACTCCTGCACTGGGATGCTTTGAGAGCTCCCCATCATGGAGTGCCTTTCACCTGCCTTGAACAGACTGTAAAGTTATTTCAGTAGAAGCACTCAGTGCAAACAGAACGTTTTGGTACCATTTATTGCAGGTTGGTACTTTTTTTTGGCTATTTATAGGAGATAATCAAGGGGATTATTAATAGTTATGTATTCTTTTATATTTCTATGTCTGCAAAGCTCACATTAGTTACTTCCTTGAAAGAAGAAAAAAAAAGCGGCTTTTTTTTTCTGCTACTGTCATATGAGCAAATTTTGGTCAATTTTGTGCTAAATCACTGCACTGGAGGTGAATGGCACCAAGATGTTTAAGCACTGGGAACATACTGACCTGCACTGAAATCTTTATTGTTTTTTTTTAAGCCCTTTCCTTCAGTGTGACTTCAGCTTGTCCTCATTGTATCACAAAGGCACCATCTACTATTGATTAACTTTGTTTTTCCACATATATGTGTACATATGAAACCTAATGTGTTATGCACACGATGTTTTTATCCCCCTGACCTATTAAGGCTTTTGGGGACTAATTTTCTACAAGTCCTTATTTACAAATCAGTAACACTAAGAGTCAGCAGTGAATTGTACTACATGGAAAACAGAACACCATTTGGCAGCTAGTGTAAACTGAACAAAAGTGTTTTCCACACTTATTATGGAAAACTTGCTAACTACTTCCTTTCATTCAGAGTCTATCACTCTGATTTGTAATGGATTCTGAGACTATTTTAAGTATAGATTATATCTGCATAGCTTTTATATCCCCTGGTGATATATCTTCCTTAAAGCACAGCTAAAATCCTGCCCTTCCATTGGTCTTGCTAACCCTTGTTTGTCTCACAAGGGACCATTCCTACTCATTTTAAAGTGCCTAGTATAATTGAATGTATTGTAGTTAATAGTTAAAAAGCTAATAGTTAANAAAAAAAAAAAAAAAAAAGCTTCCGGTTATATGCAGTTCCATAGATGATTTTGATGCTGATTTTGCAAGGTTTAAATGAACAGTGTGTGCCACACACATTCTCATTCAAAATTGTCCTAAAAGTGAGGTTTTCAAGCCAGTAAAGCAAGCAGAAAGAAAATAGAAATGTAATGGCGTATTTCTGATAAAAATAATAGAAAGAAGAATTGTGATAGTGTTACATTACCATGACCATAAGAAAGTCTGTGGCAAAGTGAAGAACAAAATTTAACTTTCCTAGTTTTCAAGCTAGTGACATGAAAATCAAGAAGTTTATTCACTGTTTTATGTTTTGCACATGGAAGCAGAAAGCAGTCTAAACAGTTTCACTTTTTGAATCCTGCAATCTTACTTGTCTAATCAAGACATTTCTCCAAATAGATGTTTTGCTATTTTATGGAAAGGCAGAATTCTGCATGATATTTATCATGCTTTTAAACGAGGAGAAACCAAGAAAGAAAATCACTGTCGTGCAAAGTTGTGCTAGTGTTCATCATGGGCTTATCATTTCTTGGTACTGCTTCTGGCTTTGTGTGGAAATGTGGTTTGGTAAGTGCGGATAACGCAGCCAAACACGTAGATTTGAAATGCAGCTTGGCTGAGCATGTGCAACTTGGGTCTGCTCCGTAAAAAACCTGGGATGTGATTCCTGCTGCACCACAAATGACAGCTCCTGAGTTAATCCATCTGCAAAATATGGCAAATGATACTTGTCTCTTTCTTAATGAGGCCTTACTGCATAATAAGGGTTATGTAGAGCACAGAATTATTAACGTCAGATGACGAGCTGAGACTAGAACTTGTGGCTCACTGCCCGTCGTTTTTGTTGCTAGGCCAAAGGGCACTTTACAGAAGCAATTTGCTTGTGTGCTCTGGAACTGCACGTGAGTTTGGGGGGGCTTGGAGCATATCAGGAGTGCCATGGGGCTCGGCCATGCCCGATGCGGCCCAGAGCTCGGCAGCTCCGTGGGCCTGGCGCGTGCCGAGCTGTGCGGCTCAAGCACTCCTAGGGCAGTTTTAGTTCCTTTTGGGGAATGGCTGGGTGGCCTCTGCTGAAAATGTAGGGACAATAAAGAAGAGGTAACTGAGAAAGTGTGGCCGATTGTATACCAAAGCGTTAATGTTTGGCAAAATCACAAATAGAAGCCTATAATTAGAAGTTAAGGCCACCTACTGAAATGTAGTGCCTGGTTTATCCTTTTTATAGGGCCTTTTTGTAGACAAAATGTCCATGGGTGTCAAAGGGAATTTTTCCTGCTTAAGGAATGCTGGAATGCCTTGTAGATAGTAAGGCCTGTTTTGCATCAAATTTTGGTGAGGAGGTGTCAAACTGGGCTAGTGTAACTTTTAAGGACACTATGGTGACACATGTCACAGTAAGCAGATTCTTAGTTGGTGTTCGTTATCAGAATATTGTTGAAGTTTGTAGCCACACGATGTACAAACCAGCTGTGGAACTGGTCGTGTTAGGGAATTGCAGGCTGAACTCTGATAACTGGGTTGGGAACAAAGTGGGGGCATCTTCTTTCTACTTGTGTCTTTCCTGTGTTACTTCTTGCTTTCCCAGCTTTGTTGATAACCTGAGGAAACCTGACTGAAGCTGGATCTCTTACCTGTGAAAAAGGTGGAAGGATGCTCAATTATACACTGTCCCAGTGTATATATTTTTCTTCACCTGTCAGTAAATCACCACCTAGCCCTTTCGGAAGTAGTTCTGTTGAGGGACGTTTAGTAGTGAGCATTCACAAATGTGTGTTGCACATACTTTATTTGCTCGGAAGTTATCGGTACAGTTCCACATAAGCTTCTATAAGGTATTAGTACAGTATGGCATAAGTAAATATATCATAGAGGGAGGAGGAGAGCTAAAAGACTGTCATATGTAAGCTATTAGTGTAATTATATTTCTAAAGTGGTGCTTTAAATTAGTTACTTGAACCATGATTCCAATTTGAGTCGAAGAAATAATATTAGGTAATTTATATGAAGACCTCACCTTTTGTTTAAGTCTACAGCATATAAAATATGTTAAGGTTTTTTTTTTATTTATTGTTGAAGTCCCATAATCTATGAAGCACACTTGGTCATGAAGTAGCTTGTTATTAAAATATAATATCATGTTCATCTGTGATTATTATTTTAATTCAGTGCGTGGTTGACTTATACAAAGCTGCCTGAACTCTTTCAGTAACCACTCTCCATTCGCCTACATTACATTTAATTTATACCAAGATGATAAAAAATTTGATTTATTTTACAACAGATCAGTAATTGTGCTCTACAAATAAGTCCGTAATGATAATCAACAGCATTTTCAACATAATTTAATTTGTCTTCTCCCGAGAGGTAGTTAAATGCAGTAATAATAACACTACTGTTATGGACTCTGCTGCAGTTAATCATGGCCTGAATATGTAGACAGCCCCAATATTGTATTGACAGAAATTAAATTAACCATCAGCTTGGGCAATCAGTGGCTGTACAGCTATTAAAAGTAATAAAGGCAACAAACCCCAACCATAGTCAATTACATTTTGACATGTAAACGAAAAAAGACAGATGCTTTTGATTTGAAATTTTTATTTCATTCAAAGTAAAGAAGACATATCTTTTCATATACGTTACTTCCCATGCCTTAATTAACCACAGGCTAGGAGTCATACTGACATACTGTAATATCACTGGTATATTTTTGAGTGCCTCGTAATCCATGCATTTCCATATCTCCATACACAGTGGTCCAATATAGTATGTTGTTACAAAAGATGCAGCTCAAAATACATAGACAAGAAAAAGTGCAACCAACATTTAAAATCAATATCAAGGTATAAGAAAAAATTCTCTCAGGTTTGAGTATGGCATGTTAAAATCATACTGAGGTGGGAAACAAACCCCTCAGATTTCTGAAAAGAGTAATGACTTGGATTATATTTTGCAGAGGAGGAAGGAAGAAGAGTTATTTTCATCAGGTAGGTGGTTAGAACTTCATTCTTTTCCTCTTACCTAAAGTGAAGTATCCACAACTTGCTGAAAATTACTTTTATATTTTATACATTTTAGCATTGAATTTTGCTAGAAAAATACGGTCTAGTTATATGCATATATTCAAAAGTGACTGTTTATATAAATATTAATGATAAAATATTAATGATAAAAACAATATCTCAGAGTGTAATTTAAGTACAACTTGCATATAATGTTGTTATTTTTAATACAATACAAATCAGAAACAGCAACATAACAAAGGGTATTTTTGAGACTTATATATTAATCTGCTACTTTGAACAATGTTTTATGACCTTAAAGTCAGTTCCTGGTATACCAGTAACTTTTCTGGAAGTTTCAAAAACTCAGCATTTGGCTTAGTTATGTCATGATTGGTGACCAAAGGACCAAAGTTGTGAGAGGATGTGTGTAGTGAGAGGATGAAGCTTTGTATGTAGACCAGCACTGAATTTGGTTACCTAATCCCATGGAAATTTGTAACAGGGTTAGCCTGGGTCCAGTGAAAAACATAAATGCCTGCTTAATTTGACACCTACTATTACGGAGGTTAGTGTCGTGATTCAAGTTTCTGAGCACTTTGCTATTTAGGGCCTTGGCCAGGAGTTGAGAATAATACTTCACCTATAAATCTTTCTACTCCTTAGACTTATTAAATTCAATATACTTAAATAAAAAAAGAGAAAAATCCTGCAGAAACTACAAGATTCTATGGAAGAGGTTATGCAGGTCAGATTGGGAGTTCATGTGTTTTAGAAATTTCCTCCTGGCCTTAAAAGCCAAGAATTAAAGTTCTTAAAAATGTTTGCCCGGGGAAAAGGCAAATTGTAGAGCGGCCCTGACTGTACAGTTGAAAAGACACAGAAGATGTTTTCAGTCTTAAAAAGTCAAGTTGTTCTGTGGGCAGTGGAACCTACACAGCCTGGTTTCCTGCAGATTCTTAGGGCAAACCTTTGCTTGGCCCCAAGTTCCCTCTGCCCAAAGCTGAGCTCAGGCTTTGGCTAAATTGTGCAGTAAAATCATGGTGTGCACATACTGAGGGGCTGGCTGGCTACAGCCGGAAAAAGAACATGTACTAGCCAGTTTTTGCTGTTCCTTGATGGGGAGTCATGCGAGACTTCACTTGCCAGCCACTGATTTTCACAAAGCTTATAGGAATTTAATATCCAAAAGTTTTGCTCTTCTTTCAAGCATAGTTCCAGCTGGTCAGTAGTTTTAAAAATATGGAGAGAGATGGATTGGCGTATATAAAGTGTTTCTCTCTCTCTCTCTCTTTTTTTTTTTTTTTTTTTTCC
>VZSV01000014.1:7379366-7439457 GCA_013398735.1 Nothocercus julius
TTTTTTTTTTTTTTTTTTCCCATAAGAAAACTGGCCAAAATTGGGTCCTGTCTTGCCATTTTGAAAATAGTCATTCTGTAGTACATGTGATAGATCACAATATTGCAAAGACTTTACTGGAGCTCGCACAGAATCATCCTTGTAAACCGCATGTTCTTCCTTACCTATTAATAGTCTTGCTATTACCAGCTTCTTCAAAGACATTTTGCTCTACCATTTTGGTGTATATTCTGTATAGTATATGTATTTCTCTCTAAATATGAGTGTAATAATATGCTGTCACATGGTAATGTTTAGAACGGTGGGTTTAGATATGTCACATAATAATATAACTCAGATTTCCTTAAGTTGTTCAGGATTGAAAAATTACTTTCCACTTATGTTTATACGCTTTAATTTTCTTAGACTTTATAAATAACTTTCTTTTCTGAAGAACAATGGTTCTGTAAATAGGTGGTACATGAAGGCCAATATCTATTATGACACTTCTTATGAAGAAAGACAAATGTATCACTTAGGACTATTTCAGTGATGAGTTATCTCTCCGTTCGGTAGCCATGAAGATACATGTCATAACAGAGATCAGCTATCATTGCAATGTAATTCTTCTCTATACAGCATGTGTTTGTAAATGGTGTTGATTGCTGACAAAAAACTCAGAGGGTGGCAGATGTAATTCCTGGTACTCACAGAGCAGGAAATACAACTTAGGAAGTGAATATTGTATTTGATGCATATTTGCTTCCATCCCATAATTTACTTCAAGTCTTTTTGCAATTTTCTGCAATCCTAAGCAATTCTGGAAATTCTGTTTTCTCAAACACTGGTGCATGTCCACTAATATTTGTCCAGGGCATGCAAGAAAAGCAGCATACAGAACATGGAAGTAGGCATTAGCTTTCAACTTTATTAATTGTAGCTTGATTCAACAATCCTATTTAAATTATGAAGGTCCGTAGGAAAATAAAATCAAACTTAAACTTGCAGAGTTTAAGACTACCTTTTGCCTATTTCAACATATAATTAAATATTCCCCAATACCATTTGTGAGGTTGTAGACAGGGAGTGACTTAACACAGACAAGACAATTCTAGAAAATCTGTGTTTGGTATCAGCCATAATTGCAGCAAATCAGTATTGATTATTTTTTCCCTCTGGCTCTTAAACCCTTACAGCTTAGGCTACTAGGGGAGTTTTGAGAAATACAAACAGAAAACCAAACCAACCTGAGCAATAAAAGAATCTTTCAACATGTTTCTTCAAATTTTGCCTTCTATGAAAATCTCTGACCTTATCAGAATGACAAAGAATCTAGCAAAAAAGCTCTGCATATTGCAAAGGACCTCCAGAAAGGTAGGTGAAAGCAAAATCTGAGACCAAAACTGGGGTTATAACTAATAAATCCATGTATGTATTTGGCTTTTCTATGTCTTGTTCAACTCCCCAGGAATCACAGAATCACAGAAAGGTGTTGATAGAAAGGGTCCTCTAGAGATCATCAAGTCCAATTCCCTGCCCAAGCAAGGACATCTACAGCATGATGCAGAGGGTTGCACCTGGGCAGGTTTTGAACATCTCCAAGCAAGAAGATTCCACAAACTCTTGGGGAAACCAATTCCAGCACTCTGTCACCCTAACAGTAAAAAAGTTCTTTTCAGATACAAATGAAACTTCCTAGGTTTCAATTTGGCCTGCCCTTTCCAGCCCCACTTCACATGGGGCTCTAGACTTTCTGTCTCGCATAACCCTAGCCCTAAGTCTGAGGTCACCAGGCCTAGTGCTGCCTAAATGGCAAACTTGGCCCTGGCACCCAGCCCTGACCCTCATCCTAGCCCTTGGCGATGGACAAAGAGGCAACATTTTGTCCTCTTTCTTTTTGCCCTGTCACGCAGCAGTATTCCTCCCTACTGCTCTTGTGCAGAGCATGTAATTTGTGTATCTTGTTTGCTGTGTCCTCATCTTGTTCATTCCGCAGTTGTCTCCTGCTCACTGTTTAACTTTACAGTTTATTTCTGTTTAGGTGGTGACTTTTAGAGATTGCATGTCCAAGCAATATTTACCTAAACACACAATTCTTAGGTTGCAACCCAACTTATTGCAGACCCTGAGAACTTGCTGGTCCCCTAGAGCCAAGAAATTAGGTTTTCATGCTGTTTCATGCTGAGATGACACCTTGAACACTTTTGCCACCTTTTTTTGCCTATTTAGGAAAGAATTTTGAGATTTTTTATGCATGTGGAACTTTGGTCTACTGCCAGGACCCACTTGCCACAGCAGAATTTGAGTTTGCCTTTGACTTTAATTGCCAGAGACTATTTTGTTGTAAATACTGCTTTACAAATGCTATGAAATGAGCCATAGTTTCTACAGAACTTCAGTTAATGTTTTTCTATGTTGCTGAAAACTGTAGAGCTGAGCAGTGTTGTCCTCACAGTCCACATATATATGATTAGTCTAATTAGATGGTTCATATCAAATGGTAGAATATTTCTGGAATAATACTGTACCCTGTGTAAGTTTTACAGACATTTACAGCCGTATCACCCCAGAAATATTTCTGTGCTTTCAAGAAGACACTCATTCCATTTCTATTTCCCAATTTCACATATTTTAAGTAATGGTTAGAGAACGAAAATCATTGTGTTGGTATTATGCTAAGCCTAAATAATTAAATTAAAATTAAGTTCAGGAAACACAAGTGATAAGGTTCTTAAAAACTCTCTCAGCCATAGATGATAAGTATTTCTCATTCCAGATTTTCTTATTAGATATGTAGTTTACTATTATTACTATTTATGGATAGCATAAAATGAGCAGATATTAACATTGAATAGCTGCTACTTTAAGCTGTTAACTTTTGCATTCCTTCATTAAGATATTGTTGACTTTAAGATTGCCTTGTGGTATATTTTTCTTATCTCAAATTATCTTGGATTATAAGTGACCATTTTAGAAGCATTTATCAATAACAAAAAAAATTGAACTTACTGTTTATGCATACAGTTTTTTATATGTAATTTCACATATATATGTATATGAAGTATACATGTATATATACATGAAATATACATGTATGTGTATAAATACACATGTGTATATATATATATATACACATGTGTATTTATATATATGTATCATGGCTATGTTATTAAACATGTTATAATTAAAATATTTACATAAATTAACCGCAGTCAAGTCTAAGCGTATCTGAAGAATAGGGAGCTTGTGAAGTACTGTTGGGTAAATGTGAGTACAGAAGACAGTTCCACTTACTAACTTATAAACTTTTACTAAAAAAGCAGAGTTATTTCTTGATGTTTCTTCTTTCCTTGTTTTACTATAATAACAAGTTTTTTTTAAATTATATTTGATTTTGTGAGAAAATAATGAGACCAAATAAATATAACTTCAATAGAAGAAAAAATAAAAAGGCTTTTTATTAGATGGTCCTTAAACCTTCCTCTGCTATGGGTTCTTACAATATTTTGTTTTGTTTTGTTTTCTGTAATAAGTCCTTTTTTATTATTATTATTATTGCTGTTATTTCTGTCCACGTATTGGATTGTACAATTGTGCTTTTGAACTTTGATGTTTTATCACAGTTCTGTAACACCTCAGCAAGGTGGATGTGAACAGGTGATCTTCCTGTATGTCCTGTCAAGCTGTAGACTGGGAAAAGCAATTGCTTTAGGCTGTATTGTCTGTATCCTTTATATTGTTACTTCTACCTAAGAATTAATTTTGTTCTAATATTAGCCAAAGCATGCTCAGACTAGTACATAAAGAAACTCTATGTCCATGGATACAGATGCTTATACTGGTATTTCACACTGGACCGTCTCAGGGATAGGTGGTGGATCTGTGGTACTGGAGTTGATGAGTTGGTCATTAAGGATTAATTTACTGTCCGTTTTGAGCAAATAAAGACTTTTATTGTATTTTCCTTGGCAGTGAATGTTAAGGCATATGCCACAAGGTGCAGTTTTTGTTACGTAGAATAAGTTTTTGAAATAGTCACTAACTTGAATTAATAGTAATCCCTACATGAACACTGCCTCTTATTCCCAGGTTGTAGCATCGGAGTTGCATTTGGCTGCTTTAGAGTCCTGAGCTGATTGCCCATGATTGCCCGTGACTCTTCCCATTAGTCTGTCTAATGGGAAGATAGACGGGAAGAAGTAGTATAGTTGTAAGCAAAAGTTGAACGTTGAGCATCACCTTTCACAAGTTGCCATTGTCTAGAAGTCAGATGGGCAATGAATCAAAGCCGAGAACCATAACTTGAAGAAACAACCTGGTATTTTAATAGAGCTTGTTTATACTTTAGAATACAAGCCCATATAAACATACACAAGATTTAAAATGCATTGTTTTGTTGAAAATATAGTAGTTGAATGAAGCATTCTTTGAATTAATTATTTTGTACCACCAATCCTTGGACTTCTGGTCATTTCCAAAAGGTGCTAAAGATATATTTCCACAATATACTTTGCTAAACATTTGCTAAACTGAAATATTTGATACAGAGGCCTGATCTTTCTATTTAAATTTTGCCCCATCACAAAATTTTGTGATTCAATTCAAGTGGCACCAACAATCGACTTGTAAAACAAACTACATATAGCCCTCACGGAGAGAGGTAAGAAATTAGAAATCAAAGATATTAAAGGAAACATATTTAGTAGAAACTGTCAGTAGGTATCCCTATGTATCAAACTTTGTTTTGAGGAAAGTAGCAGTGCAGGAAATACTCTCTCAAACTAATTAGTCATATATCTTGAAAACTTTTATTTTTAAAACAATCAATATATTAAAAATGACCACTTCATCATTGCCCCCTCTTACTTTGATTTTGCCTTCTTTTGCACTGCAGTATTTCCTTTCTGTCCATGACATAATCTTAACCCTCACTAGGCAAAGAGGGAAAAGAGACAGAGAGAGAACAAGAAGAAAAAAAGAAAAAAAAAAAAAAAAAAAGAAAAAAAAAACCTTTCTTGGCAACAAAAATACCTTTAAGTGTAACATAATTACCATCTCTCTGCCCTTTCTCCCCCCGCTGGGACTATTCAGCAAACCCTACAACATACACTTAAATCTTCAACTTCTCAGAGACACTATACGCAGATGGGAAAGATTTGATTAAAATTACAGTGCTTTAGGTTCAACTTCACCTATTAAGAAAAAAAAAAAGGATCTGGTGCTGGACTTTTTTCCCTGAGAAATAACTAGGCCACAGTAATTACAGGCAGGGCCCTGCTGTGCTCCATGAATAGGATCCCTGGAGTGGTATTTTCCTGTTACCTGTCTTTGTAGGGCTGTTGACATCAACATGAATGATAACCATGCCAGGTTTCTTTTTTTTTGTTGTTTGTTTTATTTATTTTTTTATTCTTTTTATGCCTTAGAAAAAGAAGGGAGGAGAAAGAAAAGAAAATATGTTATAAGTGTTGTGATTTATGGGTTTTTTTGTGTGTGTCAAGGATGCTTTTATGTACTTTTCTATACATCTGTGTGATTATTTTCTTAAATTATTTTTCTCAAAGGTGAATTTTGGCCTTCAGGCAATGAAGAGACCAGCACAAGACAAGGGATAGGCACCGAACATTAGACACTTTGGAAGTTTAAATGCTGACACTTTTCTCAGTTGCCAGTCTAGGAGGCACATTCATTGTGAGTGCTCACCCAGTTTAAGACAATTAATTTTTAAAATTAAAATCTTTAAAATTAGGTACTGCACACTAAATTAATTTCAGGTGTGATTCAAGCCAAATTTGACATCAAAAGCTGTATTTTGTTATTGTTTTAACTGATAAAAATCTAGAACAACTTAGGTATAGCAATAGGCTTACTCTGGTTTACATTGCACTGGTGGAATGGAGACTAGAACCCACTAGAATTGAGAATTGGTACATCCCAGGAGCTGAAAGGAGTACAGGAAGACACAGAAACAGTACAGGAAGAGAATATCTAAATGAGAAAGACAGAGAAGTGGTGATAAATAGATTGGGAGATGGGCAAAAGAAAAGTAAGGAAAGGTTAGATTGAACTTTGACAAGAGGTCCTCAGGGCTAATACTGCAGTAAAGTAATTGGTTTTTGTAGGTATCAGGAAAAGAAGAGATTTAAGGAGAAATTTATACATTGAAAACTCTCTGAGAATATTAATAGGCAACTGATTAATGGTAGGATATCTGATAAGCTGGAGAAGGAAGCTTGTTGCATCACAAATCGGTCAGAGGTGCGAGCTACTATCTTACTAGATTGAGAAGTGACACACAGGCTGAGGATAGGACCTCTGCTGGTTCATGGAAAGCAGGAAAAGGTGCCCATGTTTCATGTAATAACAGACCATGGGGCCAGACAAGGGAATATAGAAAGAGGAATGACATGGTCAAAACCACACCTCGAGAAAATGATCTTGGCAGCAGAATTCTGAATGGGTGTAGAACATGAATGCACTTGTCATGAGCAGAGGAAAGGATTTTGCGGTGATCAAGATAAGAGAAGAGTGTCTGGATATGTTACTTGGTTGAATGGGATGCAGAGGGTATCTTGGAGTTTGGCTGTGAGGACACAGACAGAGAGAAGCCTTCAGAGAGCCCAAGACTTCACAGCCCTGAGTGACCAAGCTGTGGAGCTGTGCACAGTGATTAGGAAGAAGGGGAGAAGAAGCTGTGTCTTCACCATGTTAACCTTGAGCTGACAAACTGACATCTATCTGCAAAGAGATGTGAGAGAGAAAGCCTTTGATTTTACTTTGGACAGGGAGAGATAGGCTGGAGTGGGGAGAAGGATGCACAAAATGTCTGTGTAAAGAAGCTCATTCCTAGAGCTCAGCCAGGAAGGAATGCTGTTGGCTGCAATAACCCAATGCCATAAAGGCAAATTCTATTATTTGCTAGATATTTGCTGTGTCAGCAACAAGCTAAGATAAGGAGTAGGTGCTGGGATTGCCCTGGGAGTCTGGGTAGCAGAGAATAAAACTTGATGGTGGAGTTGCAGAGGTGATGTGTGAAACTAACACTTTCAAAGAGCACCACTCAAGGGAGAACGAATAAACAGGGGCGGTTGAGATTTGGTTGCCCTGTGCATATTTCTGGGGAGTGTGGAGGGCTATTAATGCTTATAACATTTCTTCTTTAGTTACTGAAAGGGAAAGGGATGAGTGAGCCATCCTCAGAAATTTTGCTGGTTTTCTCACCTTCTGGCATGTGATAGATCCCAGCTTTCTCACTGGAAGCACTCTTGCATCTGTACAGTACCAATTTGTGCCTATGAGTCACGTTATCTATTCTGTGCCTTTTTTTTTTTTTTTTTTTCATTCTCCTTGTGTTTTTATTGGCTCTCATGTTACTGGTTTTAATTTCTATTTTCTATCCTGACGGTCCATTATTGCAATGTCTTTGCACAATTTTCTGTTTCTTCAGGTCCTAATTTGCTACAACGGCTTCTCTTATTGCCGTCTCTGAGCATCAAATGTCATACCAGGCTCTAAACTTCTGGGATGTTCTTAAACACCGTAAAGGGAGACAGAGTTGCTTTGCACCTGTCAGCTCAGACCCTGGTTCCTGCATTTTAAGCAGACATTTAACTGACAGGTGCAAGGCAGGGCTACTCTCCTTGCTCTTCTCAGTTCACCCATCCTTTGTCCATCCCTCCTTCTTCCTTCTCCTAGCAGATTTTTCATGTGCGTGGCAGGAGATAACTATTCCTTGTATCTTTTGGATATCCTTTTATTTATTTCTCTCTTGGGCAAATGTGAACTGTAGCCCTTTGAGTCATAACTTGCTCTTCTGACCAGTGAAAACTGTCTTGGCCCACAATGCACATCCTCAGCCCAGTTAATGATGGAATCATAGAATCATTATGGTTGGAAAAGACCTTCAAGATCCTCGAGTCCAACTGTAAGTCCTTCAACACTATGCCTGTTAAACCATGTCCTTAAGTTCCTCATCAAGATGTTTCAAAACTTTTGATCTGTTCACCTTCTCTGGTAGTTTTTTCAAGGAATTTGCTTACCATAGGTGGTTTTTCCCAAGCATACTCACAGTTCTGATGATAAAGGTTTGTGTGTACTGTAGAGTGATACTGAGCTGATCCAGTCGTGTTTAGTTCACATTAATCACATCCTTTTACTCAAAACAGTATAGCTCTGATCTAAACCAATTAAGCTAGTGATGTTTAGACAAAGAGATTAATATAGCACAGAAAAGCATAACCTTTGTCCATAGAAATGTCTTAAGATAATGAGTTTTATTCAGTGGGCTGGCTTTGTAGAAAGGTATGTTTTGGATGTAGAGATCTAATTGTAGATACGAAATCAGCAGGAAAATAAGCTTTTGCAGGCAGACAAGTTTCAGCTGCATACATGGAGGTATAAAGAGGTGAAATGAGCTCAGATAGATCAGAAAAACATCTGTGCTTGGACTTGAAAATGCATTTTCTCCTTCATGCCTACTGCCTCCTGAAAAATAGCAAAACTTTTTTGATTTCTAAAGTTATACTGAAGACACATATTCCCTTCTTTATTTGCAATTTTCTAAGTTGTGTTACAATTTCACCATGAACAAATCCCTGAACTGTATGTATCTCTAGGATACCATTTGTAGTTCAAAGAACCAGTGAACTCTAAGTGTCCCTGCTGGGGCAGGAAGGTTGAACTAGTTGATCTCTAGAGGTCCTTTCCAATCTCAACTGTTCCATGATTCTGTGAACCATTCATAGTTATTATATTTATACCAAAATGTACTTGTGGTGTCTGACAGTAATTGATACTAGACCATCTATGAGTTTCAAATTAACATTAGATGTTAGTCTGGTGTTTAAATTTGGCTCAAACAGTGAAAGTCCTAAGAATAAGAATTTGTCTGAATAGACTTCATTGAGTGTCAGGCCATTATTAACTTGGATTGATTCTGAGTATCCCAGATTTTACACAGAAACTTTTCTGTGTTCAGAGAACTCATGAACTGCTGCAACTGGTATTTGCTCTGCCAGTGAGACCCTGCTAGGGACTTTACTTCATCTGTCCCGTTGTGTTGCATAAATGGGTTATTTCTTTATTAAGGTTACAATGTCTTGCAAGGAAGGCACTGAGATTCTTCTGGGCTTTCCCACATTAATAGTATGTGAGTTGCCCCCATGATCCAAGGCAGGTTATTAAGGGTGGTATTACAAGATTTGAAACTTAGTTCAATCCCCAAGTTGTTTCCCACTTCATTTTGATCCCTCACTTGGTGTTAACTGCCAGACAGAAAACTGGCAGCCTGGAAGCCTAGGCACCCTTTACCGTGACCTCTTGTACTACCACATCCAGAAAAACCATCCCTACTTCCCTGTCTTCTCATAATAAATCAAATATGTTGTTCTACCCAGCAGTAGACCCAATAGCTGCTAACTTGCTTTTGAAACCTTTGGCATCCACCCACTGTTCATCTGCCAACCTCTGAAAGAATTGCCCAGTCAAGGACGATGAATGCTCATAACCTGTGGTTATGTATACAAAGAAAAGAGCAAATGTGCCTATTTCCATAGGCATTAAAAAATACCCTGTGTCATGATGCTTGTTTGCCTGGTAAATGCACCTCCTCAATTTCAGCAGAGTGATGCTCCAAGAGATTTTCTTTCCCTGCGATTTGCATCACAAACCCTACCCACCACAGCCAACCCAGCAGTCTGGGCTGGGCCAGCTGGAGCTGACAGGGGTGGTCTGATTCAGTGGCTGACATCTGAATATTTCAACTGCTTAAAGAACAATTTACTGAGGGGAGAAAAAGATCTCAAACATTTTGTTTGGGTTTGTCCAGTCCATACAGTGCATTTTCTTCCCCTGCTGTAATTCTGCCAGTTAATGGGAACTGTCTCATTCTCATTGCATCTTTTGGGTTCACCGAGCACTGTTTAATTCCTCACACTCAGTGCTGATCCGTTACTCTTAGAAGTAAGTCTCACAGCTATATTAGAGCTGCTTGTGTGAGCTGCTGCTCAGCAGCAGGACTAAATGATACACAATCTGGTCAATAACAGTCCTGTGTGTTATGAAAGAAAATGCAGATTTTTGCAGATCAGAAGCGTTTATTGCATCAGACAGAGCCAAAAGTCCTGTGAATCTCTACATTTTTGCAGCTGAGGTATAAACTGAGAAATTTGGATCTGATTTTTGCCTATGTAATGAGGTTCACTCAAGAGAATACTAAATTCATTTGAACCTAGAGCTTCATGACTTTCAGTACTGAGAACTCACGCAGCTGGATTCAGTATAAAAATAGTATGAATCCATTTTACATTAAACATAGAAGTTTTTGCTCAACTTTATGCAAAATGACTTTTTATTTTACTACATTTTTGTGCGGTTTACTGTGTAATAGTCCTTTCAGGTAAGAGCTTAAAATTGGAGGTCATGTTTGCTCCTCATGAATATAAATATCCCAGGATTATTTTCATAATCATATGGATTTGTAGTCTGCCCTTGAGCAGAGCTGCCTTCCTACCACTGTTTGGTAGTTCTGCTCCCCCCTTTTGCAGCTAAAGGAGTGTTTGTAAACTGATCAAACGCTCTGAAAATAGTCAAATTAGAGACATGATATAAATGGAGAAAAGCGTGTTTGAATAGTAGAAAATCCATTGAAAAACACTTACAAAGCATGTATTTCTTGCATTCTTCGAGTCATATCATCCCACTGTCTATATATGGAACGGTTCTTTATACTTGGACACATCCCATCTCATGAAGGGGGCAAGGAACCTATAGTACAGTTTCCATTTTGACCTCTCCTGTTCTCATGAAGGATTATCTACAGGCCCTGGGATTAGTTGGTAATTCCAGGATTAAATACTGTGTATTTCCCCTCTCCTTGTTCTGCTGAGGGTTTGGATTTCATTCTTGGGTTGCTTTTTATAGAACTGGGCTAACCTTGGAGCCCTATTCTTTCTGTCCATGTAATATAAAAGATTTTGCCAGGATGGCTGAACTTCCCACTTTATCTGCAGGTATACAAAGAAGGCATCATGACTGGAAGGAAAATGAGTTCCTCTGATTTTATCCTACAGACATTCCCAAAGCAGGAGAGTGTAACACCTTATGTAGATCTTGTTCTTTAAGCAGTTATTTTCTGTATTTTCTGTTTCTTATGTATATTCACGTTCTCAGTGTACTCTTAAGAAGAGAGGCCTGAGTTGGCTTTGGTCTCGACCAGAGTTGGCTGTTTGGCCATGGGTTGAGGAATTCTGAGGCATATTAAGGATACTCCTAAATGTAAGTCAGATAATTCCGTTAGTTCAGAGTAAAGCTTTTTCTCCTAGTGAAAAATATAGTTATAGTAGGCCAAAATTCGGGAGAGTTTTTTGTGCAGAAGAAAGAAAATCCTTTTTGCAGCATGATTTCTCTGACTCTGCAGAGACCTATATCTTTTGGCATTGGAACAGATAGGCTGCTGACAAGGTACTTGCTTCTAAACTGTAATCCTAAATGACATTTTCTTCAGACATCTACATCTCAGGAAATTTAGCAGAACTGACCCAAAAACATCTTCTATGAGGTATTAATATACATGTTTGGAAGGTGGTCACAAGCATATATTTCTCCTCTCCTCTCTCTGCCAATCCTACCTAATAGTTGCTAACATATTGGCATATATTTTATTTGTGTACAGTTAGAAACAAAGCCAGACGTCTGTGAACATATATATACACTGAAACTCTTTAGTGGCTTTGCGACCTTGAGATATAAGCCATTCATCATTGACTAGCCTAAGCATACACACCCTGGTATGTTTTATTCATAACCCTATATGTGTGTGTAAATATACACATATATGCATGTAAATATTCATTTTGTACATATTACACATTATAATGAGTGCGGCAGCATTTAAAAAATGAAAGACAGTGGGAAAAAAAATTTGCAGGAGTCACTGCTGTTTTCTCCTTTGATACTTTCCAAATTGATGTTTCCATCTCATTGTTTTTGTATTTGTTTTTAACTTTATCTAAAAGATTTTAAAATGGGGTATTATTTAACAAAGAAGAAAACTTTACCACTTTCTCATGTAAAGCTAATGTGACAATAAAACTGTCAACAAGGAGGCAAGATCAGTCTCACAAAAATCTTGAAACCTCTAAGTGGAATTTGCATAAAATAGTTCTGGTATTATTATTCACTGTTCTTTCAGTGACAGATATGTCAAGGCCTTAAAACCTAAAAGAACAATTATGCTATTGTATCTCTCGGAGGATTCAAGGGGTGTGTCTTTGGTGAAAAAGTGCTATTAGAGCTTTGAAAAGCAGTAAAAAGACAGCCCAAGGGGCTCTTTAGCTAGTCATTTTAAAAAGAATGCCTGGGCTTTAAGTGTCTTAAAGTACATTTATTCAACTCTTACTTTGTGCTTTAAAAAAACTCCTAATAATTAATGGCTGTAACATTTTTTTTTTAACGTTTGCATTAGCTATAAATAAAAACTCTTGATAAAGCCATTATTGATTAACTTAAACTGTGATTCTCCTGTGAATGCTTCTGTATTTCTGTCAAGCATGTTGCAAAAAATTATATGTAAGCTTTTTCTTTAAGCTAATATTGAGGAAATCATTGAACAGTTATAGACCAAAACAGGAACTAATCAGTAAATCCATTACTTGAACAAGCTAGCTTAATATAACATGTCTGACATTAAAAATGAGGGATTGATAAATAATGTATCATTACAACTGGATGTTCCATAAATTTAGCAATCCAAGTGTAGTTTTATATTACACGTGTTCTTGATTTAACTTTGGATTTGTTAGAGTTTGGGTGAAAATGCATATTTTGAAGTTCTGTCTGCAGAACAGGTTGGAACAAGTTGAAAGGTATGCAATAAAGGAAGAAGTAAAGTAAGTATAAAAAATAGATTTGATTTGATAATATGGAGCAAAAGAGGCACCAAAGAGAATTCAAACAGAGAAAATAAAGATCTGAATTAGCAGACTTCAGTTGTTGCAGACACTAGCCAGCTAATAAATGTACTTTAGAATAAGACCAAAAATGGCATGAAATTAATTTATTTCATACTCTTCATTGTAGAATAGTGTAATTATGAACTTGGCAGCCAGGTACTGGATTGGCCAGAGACCAGGTTACTATAAAGTATTTGATTATAAAACCATTCATTATAAATATGGCAGGTCTGTCTCTTTCTTATCAGGGTTGTCATATATCAATATAAAGTAAATGAGGAAATAGTGCTGGCCTTAGCCAGCTGTTTTTATTATAAATGTGTACATTGCTATTACATATAGTGTACACAGAGGTGATAGTCAGTTCCACAGTAATAGATTTTTTAATAGCAGTAAGCTCCTGGAGACATATGGAAAAATAACACAGTTTGCTCAGAAAGAAGAAGAGAAAAGAAAATACTATACTTTATTTTTTACAACATACAAAACACAGCAATTTCCATTAAGATTCTTATAAATAACATTACAAGTGAGTAACTTTATCTTAATATCCCTTAGCTATTCTATGCACTAATCATAGAAAATACCATAAAAGCCAGAGTAATGGTAGCTATTTGGAAAAATTAAGCTGTAAAGTTTTTAATAGTGACCACTGTAATAGAGTGGTTAGAAAGTCTGATGAGGTATATATAAGGTTATGTCCATATAATTTCAATTTTGCCATGCCAATATTTAGGTAAAGCTGGCAGCAGTCGATACTTGCTTTTGGAAATTAATCAACATTTTATGTGGTATTCACTTAGTGGTTAAGGACCTATTCTAATTAAAGTCCATATGAATCTTGCAGGCTGCAGTATGCTGTTAGGGGGCACTCGGGATTTGCGTTATGCAGTCCACTATGCGTTTACATTGTTGAAAGTTTTGTCATCCTACAGAAATGTAGAATCAAGGCTTTCGTTATATGTTTTTGGTCACATGTTTGCCGTACGTGTACAAATGTGTATTTCTGCATAGATAAATAGAACCGTGCTTCT
Organism: Nothocercus julius; assembly: GCA_013398735.1. Lineage (NCBI taxonomy): Eukaryota > Metazoa > Chordata > Aves > Tinamiformes > Tinamidae > Nothocercus > Nothocercus julius. The sequence goes on from VZSV01000014.1 coordinate 7,393,330, forward strand.
GTATCAGGACTTAATTTACTGCAATGTTCTGATGCTGGCACTTGGGCCAACGTGCATTTTATCACACCATTAGGTGATTTAGGATTCTGCAAAAATATATTATGCAAGTGTGGATGGATAGCACATTATAAGCGTAAGACTGAATCGTACCTCTTATCTGTCCTTGAATTTCAGGATTGTCATTGACTTTGCATGAAAAAATTTCCCCAGCTTTCCTCATTGTACAGTGGTGTTGTCTTTTAGAGATTAGGATTTATAAAGCAGAACATAATTGTCAGGTTTTAAAATATGGTTAGGCTTTCTTTCCAGCTGCATTCTTTCTTAAAAGCTGCTTAAATTTCTATATATTTAATGATGTCTTTTTAATGACGTTTCCTGATTTAAAACCTTTCTCCATAATTTCATTTTTCCTCTCCTTTTCTTTTTGTCCACAGCTAATGAAAGAAGTCTGACAGGGCCATATTTAATTAAGGAAACAGGCAGTTTAAAGCCACTCGGTTAAAACCCACTCAGCCTTAAAGTTGGCGAGCGATGTGGCAATAGGGCAAGGTGCAAACTGGACGTTTGTCCCGGTTGATAGTTTGCTAAAGAATCAGCCCAAATGGGGTTCCCGGTGTGAGGCAGGGTGCAGGCACAGACCTGGCTTAAAGGAGGCAGTGAGGAACAGGCCATTATTAGCTTGACAGAGAAATAGGGAATAAGACATCAAAGATGCAATTGCTGTCAGGGAAGAGATGCAGTAAGGGCCAACTTTAATAAATGAGCAAGGAAAGTCTATGAAACGGGGGGAAGAAGCTTAGGTATCATAATCAAGAGATTGATGGATTCAGGGTGTGGGAAGAATACGTCTGGTCAGAGAGAAAGGCAAGGCAGATGTTCCTTAGTTGTAGAGGACTGTACAGAGAACAAGATAATACGAATATGTGGGAGGCTAGAAAGAAAGAGGAGGAGGTAATTAGGGTAAAAGCAGATGATAAGGGCTTGAACGAGTGTTTTAGAGGTATGGTTAAGTGTTTTAAGGAAACATCTTTCTATTGAAAATACAATGCAAGGAGAAAAGGCAGGATTTGGATATAGCCTGCTTATAGGAAAAAATAAAGAAACCAAAGAACATACCTAAGTTGTGTGGCACCAAAGTGGTTTTATCCCTAACAATGAACAATGTTGCTGTGTGAGACACAATAACTTTACTGAAATTTGACAGAAGCTAATGGTTTTCTGACTCAGAGCTGTTGGTCCATTTTTTTCCAAGAGAGAATGGATGTATCTAGATGATGCAAATAGCTGTTGCCCCAGAGGAGCTGTCCTTGCCCCCACAGAATTTTCTAGGAATGGGTCTTTGCAGGCATAATATTGCCCTAGAAGAAAAGTGATCTTTTCTCTAAAGATGTCTCTAAAAGTCAGTGTCAGTCTTTTGTGTCAATAGAATTCTTCACTTTGCCATTGGTACCCTTAGATTTGCCTTTTGAAATAACCTCTTGGGTGATCCATATAAGGAACTGTGGTAGATTGTGGGCTTCTCTCTGCCCTCATTGTCCTGCTTTCGCGAATGTGGGAGGAAAACACCAAAAAATCTTAATTAATGTGCTCTGATTTCTACACTATGAAACATTTATTTTTTGTCTTGTTGAATCTGATATGAGTGAGGTTGATGTGGTAAGTGTGTTCAATATCGAAGGTCATATTTCAGTTTACTAGTTCCTGAGCTTTAGGAACAGGGATTATTGTTTATTGTATATTATGTACAATATGAAATGCCTCGACCTGCTAGGTGTCCAGAAGTTGCCACAATACATGATTATAGTCGAGCAACAGACAATCATTCTAAAACATTGGAAGGATCGTCTTGGCAGTGCTAACCGGTTCTGTTTTCTGATGGTAGATACTGTCCTTGCTATGGTCAATTCAGTGAAAAGTATTTATGTCAAGCTCTGACATTGGCAGTTGTGAGAAACTCCAAGCTCCTAATGAGTCTGGGGATGCTCCAGGAGGTCAGCATCTTTCATAATCAACCCTGATTGAAATACACATGTCCATACTGTAAAACAGCATGGCTTAATCATCCCTGGGACACCAGGGCCAAGGCACATTTATGCTAGCGTTGTGCTTTAATATGACATTGCCTGCCCTCTGTGGACCAGATCAGCCTCCTGCTGTGTTTCTCAGACTTGCCATGTCTCCATTCCGGTGCTCTTTCCAGACGTGGGCAGTGCTGTTGGATAGGTGTGGGAGCTGGAGCTGCTCTTCACTGTCCAGCTGAGGATGCGTCTGTCCCACACAGCAAAATGAAAGAACAGAAAAATGCTGCTCTGCTCTGCTTATAGGGGACATTTGTTAATGTAAGGGAAGGATGTAGTTAGGTTATCTACACCTCAACAGAGTGTTGGAATTGGTTGTGCCTCCTAGAAAGTTTAAAGGGAATGTGTCCTTGCCTTTTAATGGATGGTTAACAAGGGGGTGAAAACAGACCTACAGTTTTACCTTCTCCAAATTCAGCTGTGTCCTTGAGTAAGAGGTTTAGTAGCATATGTAAACTTGGTGGTATCATAATAGTTTCTGGATGTCAGTATTTTGAATAAATCAGATGGTGTCACCTATCATTAATCTATGCCTCCTCTGCCAGTCAGGATTCTGACATTGTCTGTGGGTGGATGATAAGAGATCCAGTACCTGGAAACTTTCACTGTTCTCCCAGCAGTTTTAGATCTGAAAAAGCTTTTTTCCTGAAAGCTCACCTGTTCTTTTCTAACTGTGTCAATTGGTTTAATAAGTTCTATTACCTTTCCGTACTAACATTGCCTCTAGTCTATTGCTTTTTTTTCTCAATTATCCTAAATAAAACTCCTCTCTCAGTATTCCACCTTTCTTCATGTCCTCCCATTTTTCTGTCATCCTTTTAAACATATTTATTTCCTGTATCTTCTGCCCTGTTTCTTTTTAAAAACTTGGCCTCAGTTGCCTTTCACACCTATAACACTTTGTCTTTTTCATTCCATTAATCTTAGCCTTTTAAGGACTCCCCTAATAGCAGTGTGTCTCAATGGATAGCAGCAATGGAGGATGGACTCAAAAAAAACACTAGTTAGAGATTTGTCTTGACAAGAGTGTCAGTGAGAAATTTGGTCTGACAGTATTTTTACCTCATCATTTGGAAGAAAAAGGTGCCTCAAAAAAATTCAGAGAAAACCAGAAAATCATTCAGGAAGTTAAATACTGAAGTTTATTTGATTTTTTTTTCCCAGTCATGGAGAGAACATTCCAATACTGACAAAGGAATTCATAGAAATTATCCATTTGGTAGTCACTTTTCTATTATAATGTTCCAATGCACTATGTAAATCCTTAACTAAAAGCATTACTCAGATGGAATAAAGATTAGTCATATGTAAAAGTTTTTATAGTTAGAACCTTGTATGTTTTTTGTAATTATCAAAAATCTATTATTAAATTAGAAAATTTGAAATTAAGTTTACATTCTAAAATACTAGAACCTGCAGAAAAAACACATTCTATGAATTCAAACACTTTGAACTCTTACCTTTGCAAAATAATCTCCCTTGTCTTCTCCCTTTTATATTCCTCTCATTCTTACCTCATAAGATCTTATTTTCTGTATTGAAGACTTTTCTGTGATATCATATGAGAAGATCATATGACTAGGAAATATTAAATGGGAAGATCCCACCATTCTGTGACCCTATTGCTGCTACAGTCCTTAAACTGAATTATTCCTGATTCCGTAATTCCTTAAATTTCTGCAAAATTGGTGATATTTTATTTTCTCTACTGAACTACTGGGACCAGAAAAGCGGGACAAAGGTTTTCCTATTTCCTCTGAGTAGAAATTCTTCTGTCTCTTTCTCACTCAGAATATTTGTAACTCTGTGAATTGCTCACAGTTTGCAGAGGGTGCAGGCAGATTACAGCGCATTATAGCCACTCCATCACAGCTAGGTAGAGATTCTGAGGCAGTTTCTTTCCGTTGTGCATGTGATTTTACGTGCTGCGTGTCTCCTGGAAGTACCGTATTTTGAAGCACCTGTTGGCAATGCATCAGCTTCTGTGGTCACTAAAATATGTGGCTTCTTTACCCTCTGTGTTTGCAGTGAGGTCTCTTGTTCAGGAACCAGGAAGCTGGAGAACCAAGAGCATGAGCTTGTTATAAGAGTTTTGAGGAGAGCTTTTGCAAACCTGCTTTCACAGCCTGTTTCTTCAGTCATCATTTCCCTCAGGAAAAAAATGGCTCAAGAAGAGGAAATATGAAATTATTTTGTAGCGTATTTGGTGCAGTCAGTGAAGAATGACAACTTTCTGAGAAGACTGTGCGTAAAATGAACGTTTACTACTCTCTGGTGAGCTATGGAAACAAGGAAAAGTATTTTAATTTAGATAGAAAGACATTAAAATGTCACAAAGAGGGAGTTTTTTTGTTGGGTTGTAGGTTTGGATTTTTCCTATTTCCCCTCAGAATCTTGCCTTGTGTTCATTTATATTTTGATGAGTGAGTGAAAATGCAGTTTTCACACATCTCTCTAATCAAAGTTTACACTTCCACTAGTAGTTCAAATGCAGTTTTACATACAAGTCAATTGCAAGTTAAGTATTTGGACATTTTGAATACATTCTTGGAAAACTTCCTGATTATTCTATTCCCTGTCCCAAAATTGTTCTTACCTCCCTGAGATATCACACAAAAGGTAATGTAGAAATGACCTGCTGGAAGATTTCTGAGCAGTTGTCAAGTGAGACACATCATTGAAGGCAAATCTTAAATATTACTGCAGCCTCTCTCTTCTCCATCATACTGGAAATATCCATCAATGAGTGTGCTGAAAAGAGTTATTCAAACCAACTTGTTGCAGTAAACAATACTGCAGCAAAAACAGTATTATAAAATCTTTGAAATTTCATGTGACCTTTTGAGAAAAGTGCTAATTTCATGGGGAGTTCTAGGAAAAAGTGCCAATTTCATGCAAGTTCAGGGTGAAAGATAGATTGGAGGGTTTACTTGGGAAGTATAAAAGCTGTAATGACTGTAAAAGATATACAAGCCAAATAATCATGAAAGCAACACTCTTTTAGTAGTGTATATTAATCGTTTCATATCATGCTGGTAAAATGGAGAAACATGATATTTTATTCCATGTATGATGAAATGCAGTTGTACATTGATTTTCAAACAGATCTAAAAATGGACTCTTAAATCAGTTTCTTTTGGAGTCCTCTGCAGGCTCAAATGCTTCTGCCTCCTTGCTGTAGCCTGGAAGTATCAAGGTCATCCTGGGTTTAGATGTCTAGCCCATGTGAATAAACAAGTGTGGTTGATTATTTGAAGAGACTATATGAGACTGAGCCTTCTGTTACTGCTCCTTCACTTTTTACTCTTTGAGGTTTATGGGGCCATGGGCAGAGCACACTGTATGAAAGCAGCACATTCAACCAGTGGTGGGAACAGCTTGCTGTTGAATTTAAAGTGAATGTAAAATAAAAGGCAAGAAAAGTCAGAATGGGTTTTGTGATTATTTAGTTTTTCAGTGATTTACTTGACTTCCCTGTTATAATGTAATCAATGAGAGAGGTTAAAAATGTAGTATCTGTCCTTCAAAAAGACAGAAACTATGGAATTTGGATGTGTCTGTTCCCAAAATCTCATTCATTCTTACTCTGGAACTCTTGTCTGCTTCCAGTGGAGAATGCTAATAGTCACGCTCAAACTATCAAAAGAACACGGTTTAATACCATTTTCGCAGGGCAGGTAGTGGTGGATGCTCATAGGCGGTATTAACTTTTTAACACCCTCAGCATTCTAAGAATTGAGATTGATTCTGAAGGTAGGAGTCAGATTTCAGTTAGTTTCAGGCCTTTCTTAAGCCTAGGTTTGGTTCATCTTTGAAAAGGTGCAAAGCGGGTCTGTGGTGTCAGCACCAAACTATAGAAATCTTGAAAAATAAGTTACTATATTATCCAAAATGCTCGTCACGCTGAGATGAAATTGCATGAGAATTGATTATATTGCATGATTTTAGCTGTGCAGAGCTAAAATCAGAAAATAGCTTTCATAGATATGTATATGGTTGAGACAGAATTACTGAGGAAAGGGTATTTACTGCATCTGATGTGGTACCTCCCTTTCTTTGAAATTTGCTGTTAAAACTTCTCTCAGCTACATTTTATGATTATTAATCTCCTTAAATATGCTTGAATGAAATTATAAATTGCCTAAACTAGTGACAAACCAAGGAGAAGCTCCATGGTACTCCAGCAGTTTCTTTGCAGAGTCACAGAAAAAGGAATAAATCTCAAAGTTGAACTGTGTGACCTCACCTGTCCCCAAAGTGGTTTGAAAAGCACTTCCAGAAGAATGAGGAGATGGACTATAACCTGGATATACTGTAGAGAGAAATTGTATAGTGTCCCTCATACAAAATGCTTAATAGAGAGAGGACTCTTTATGGAGCTGTAACTTCAAAAGGCAGTTTTATTGACTTACAGAATACCTGTAAGTCCAGCAAAAGATTAAACATTATCTCAGGGAAGTCCACTGTAGTTTAGCAAGAGATCAAAGAGTTCCATTAACAGTGCAATAGGAGGTAAAAAATATAGCAAAGGTTTATGCAGCTCTGATGAGACCCCCCCTGGGGAACTGGGAGAGACTCAGTAGGTGAGAACTAAGGAAGGAGATAAAGGAGGGGGAGATGGGTGGGCAATTATTACTAGTCTAGAAGGAGGAGGCAGAACAAATTATCCTAATGGCAGTTTTTAGGAATACATCTTGAATGCACAAGCTGATAGCAATAATTGAATGTGATAAAAACCCTAGACAGTGAACTTTCTTTTAGCACAAACATGTCAAGACAAAAATATCAAGTCACATAAAGACCCTCCACCCCCTTCCTGACATCATGGTTCAACATTAGTCACGGTTGGCAAACTTATCCTGAACTTACTGAAATAATAATAAAAAAGCCACAGCGGGAAAATGGTGAACATGGTCCCCTATTTTTCAACTAGTTTATCACAGTTCCAAAATGCTGAAAATGGTGGAGAGTCCAGCTAAAAGTCTAGCTAAGAGCATGGATCTACACCAAAAATTTTTGTGCTAAAATTGTGGATTACAAAATAATACTTTTCTGCCTTTCCAGGTTTTTGCCAGTTAAGTCTCTAAACTTCACTTGAAGTTTTTCACACTCACTTCAGAATAGAGAACAGAATGTGGTTGTTCTCTTTACCTGAAGATGGAAGAAAATTTGTAGGGTTGAAGATGGAAGAAAATTTAGAGGGTTGAGAAGCCAGAGAGACTGCTGATGCATCACACAGAACTGTGGCCAATATTTGAAATAGTGTTCCTGCCCTCTGTCTCAGGATGTGCAGCCCGGATTGCGCTCTCTCCATCGAGCACGCTGGTCTCCACCAGCATCTCCCGGCATCCAGGGGTTTTGGAGCCAGGGTTGAATCTTTCTCTGGATTTGCACACAAAAGATGGTGATTACAGACCACAATTCTGGCCCCCAGACACGGCAAAATTGTTGTTTAACAAGAATACTAATAAAAATAGAGCGAGGAGCAGGACAGTAAATATTTTAATACCAAAAGACTCCTTCAAAATCTGGAAATAATGAGTGACATCACCAGCCAGTGAGCAGAACACCCAGGAATTATCAGAAGTTGTTTTTAATCATTTACTTAATGATATACATACTCTGTTTTGATATAGTAAAACCAATGGCTACTGGTTACTACAGAGGTGGCATATCGAACTTTAATATTGCACCCGCTCAGAAGCAGATGCACAGCACCAGTATGGGTCACCACTGATGAGCTCTGGCTAAAAGCAGTGCAAAGAGTGGCTACCATTACCTGCATTTAGCTTGTAGTAAAAGGGAACAAGATATATTCATGGCAGATGAAAGTCCTGTTTCCATTTAAGTCTCCTGCAGCTAAATCACTAATGCTAGCAATATTAAACTGCTTGATCTTAACTGGACAGCAGTGTACATAATCTATACATACTCTACCAGGCCTTAAAAGGTACTTTTCTGTGCTCTTCCTATATACCTCCCCCCAAAATTCCCAGTAGCTTATATGTTTATGCTTATATGAAGATCAGGAGGATATAACTTAATATACGCTGAGTTTCATTTATTAGAAAGAATTAGATTCTTTGGCAAATGAATCATCTACCATACAGTGTCTTTTCTTCCTTAAGTGGGTAGAGCCTTAGGCCTTGCATCACATTGTACAGTACACAATTTTTGAAGTTGAACCAATTTTATTTCTAGTTCACAAATTATTTGATTGAGTCAAGTGCAGTCATGAGGTGGAAAAGTGGCGATAGATGACTATGATAAATGCACTTTAAAGAAAAGTGCCCCAAGAAAGCTGTGCAGATGTATTCAGCTGCATAATATCAGATTTCCATGAAAAGGGTAGCCATTGATATGCTAGAAGAACTCCCACTAATGGAATCATAATTAGTGCAAGCTACTTGCATCCCATGCAAAGTCATCTTTCCCTTGTCACAGAGAAGAAGCTAGTAGTATTTCAGTAAGGCTTGATGCTTTTCTACTTTTATTCCCAAATGGGCTTTAAATTAAACCCTTTCTCAGACAATAATTGGAGATCAGAATTGCCTGCTAGGGCTGTAATGCATTGAGAACTGTGATTGCTGAATACGTAGCTTACGAGATACTGAAATGAAGCTGCAGCATGCAGTGGTGTAGGCAGTCTGAGGACTGTGGGATATCACCTGGGCAGCTAGTACCGCCACATGCAGGTTCAAGGTTTGTTTGTGTCTGAATTAGATCCACCAGAGTGCCTTGGGTACTTTGCACTGCAGTCACCCTTCACGTGGCAATCTGCATGCACTCAGTGAATTCAGCACTGGGTGACAGTGAAGGAAAGGTGGGGTGCTAATAATTTACCCTGGAGAAGGAACACTTTGTTTACCCGTAGGATATTGACATTAGATCTTGGTTCAAGAGTTGGCCCTGAAATCTGAAGCCAGCATCTCAATAAATAAATAAATAAAAAGACAAGTGTAGAGTAAGGGTATTTCCTCCCATGCAGTAGCAATTCCTCCCTGAAATGCATGTGTTCCCAGTCAGAGGAAGTACCTCTAAACTGCTTTCTGCACTTTTACTATGATCATTCATTTCCAGAAAGTCAAAGGAGACCTGACCTTTCCTATGGCCCAATGCAGAGGATTTGTTATGGGTTTGGATATGGTTATGCTTTAGCTGTTCTGCTGCTAGCTGTGGTCTCACTGCATATGCATATGCATGTGTTTATGTATATGTACCTGGACTGTGGGCCACGCTATCAGCTAGGGCCAAATCCAAGTCATTGCAGTGGATTCAGCAGAGGCTTCTGTATAGTCGCCAGGTGAGTCCTGTTTGCTATTAGAATACCAAGAATGCAAACGAACTCTAGAAAACCAGGTTGTGCAAGTTTGATGTAATGCCACTGAAAGCGATGGAGCTTCTCTGATTTATAGAAGCTGAGCATCTCAACTGTAATATTTTATTATCACATTTTAGTGGATAATTGAATATGAGGAAACTATGTACAATATATAGATTTTTTTTTTTTTGTAATGGAACAGGATTTCACTGAACTTTTAATAAGAAGTCATTCTTAGTGTGTAAATTCCATTATTGTTAGTGGGTGAATGTGTAAAGCATGACTAAATCAATTCTGCAATCTTTATTTTAAACTGTCTCGGTATTAGTAATCAGAGCGTTTTCTTAGTTCACGATGCTGCTTAAGTAGCAGGATTTGCAGAGATAGTACTTGGTAAGAAAGTGTTAAGGAGTGAAAGATAAAGAGCTCGAAGTGTCATTGTTTTAGTACCAGCAGTGTTATGTCTCTGCCACAGTACATAAAGAAAAAGAAATGCTGACAAGAAAAAAAAATCACACTTTAAAAAACTTTTCCGAGTCTAAGGAATGTACTTTTAAATTTGTGCCAGTTACAATAATTAGTAAACTTGTTCTTAATAGTGTTGTTAAAATGTAATTTTTTCACACTTTCTCTGACTTTGACACCGCTGCTTTTTAAACTTCATTTTGCACTTTGTTCCATTGTTCTTTAATCTGCTGCACTTTGCATTTAGTATCACTGAAATTTCGCACTTACTATGTCAATAACATCTGGCAAAATTGCCACCTATTAAGAGTAAGTGTTCTTTTTTCTCCTGTGAGAAATGTGATGGTGTATTATATTGGTTTCCCTTGAGAGGCTGAGGAGACAATTTTAAAGCAGATAAATGCATTAAAGAAATAACCTGAACTACGAGAGAAGGTTAACGAAAGTCAGAAACTTTTTACTTTTTTTTTTTTCCTTTGATAAAAGCATCCCATAAATATGGGGAGTGAAAAAACTATTCAGTTATACCATCTTCTGCGCATTTAGATGTATGTTACATTTCATCATGCTGCTGCAGGATACATTATTTTCTTATAGGTTTTCTCATAGACTTCTAGGTGCAGCAGTGTTTTTGCACCCACGTTGCATATGCGTCAGTTCAATGAGGAGTTGCAGTAAGTGAGCTGGTAAGTTGGGCATTGCCTGATCGTTGTGAAAAAAATGGGAATATTTTTCCAGAAGTGCTGTAGAAAAGAGCAGATCTGACCTTGTGTCTCCTGCCTCAGTGGTCAAGCACCGTTCCAGCTCACTCAGGCTCACTGGAGAAGTGCTCTTCTTGAAGAAGGTGGAACAGGTTGGAGTGAGGTCATCACCTCCATCTCCTCTGCACTGATTTGCTGAGCTGGAAAATCTTCCTGATGTTTTGCTGCCCCAGTATCTTGAAGATCAATCCTTTTGAGGAATAATGCTTTCAAGGAGATCTTCATGGATTCTAACATATGCATGCATACCTTGAGTTAATACCCTACACTGGCGTTTAATGAAAGTACCATTTTCTCTAACTGTATTAATATCTCAAGCATGCCTTTGCTTCTCATATCTCTGTTCCTACTAAACTGAATAGAATTTACAGCAAACTTTTCCTTTGCCCTGAATGCACCCTGCTTGAAATTGAGCCACCCATGCCATGCACACGTGGAAATGATGCTGAGCTGCTAATAATCATGCACAAAGTGGGGAAAAACCTAATGGAAGGAAATTCTGTAGCACTTTTTACACTAAGGAGTTGGTTTTCACTCATGCTGTATTCCATGGAATGTGGGCTGGAAAAGGCTGAGGGCAGTAAAAACTGATGCAGAGATCATGAAAGCCATAATGGATCTTTCTGTTGCATTCAAGAGAGCTTTGAACTGAGCCAACATTATACATGCTAACTACATGGCCTGACTGGAAAACCAGGAGGAATGGGAACATAATGAACTAAGAGTGATGTGGGATTCTCGTAGTTTGCCAGATGGTGGAAGAGCATGCCGTGTCTTCACATCCTCATGTCAGTGACTGTGCTGCAGCACTGTGATATCTGGCTTTGCACAAGGGATGTGAGTTTTGTGTATAGCTACAGGCACATCTCCTGCTAGCATGATGAAAACTGCACATATATTGAACCACAGAGAGAGCGGACTCAAGCAGGAAAAGATCTGTCCCTATGGAAAATCAACAATTAAAGAAATGGATTGTTCTGAAAATGGTGTATTTGATCTGTATTCAGCATATCGTTAAAGAATAAATAGATATATTCTTCCTCTTCTCTGTATAGATACATGTATGAAGCTGAAAAACAGAAGAAGCTTGTTTCTGTATGTTTGAATTTAAAAGAAATCTCACTTGAGTAAAGGAATATAGGGAAGAGTTTGGTGTCTTACTTTGATGAGATTATAATACAGTATATCTCTCCTAAAATAATTTGAAGTAATACTACAGATTTGCTATCTGGCTATAGCACAATGCATGTACTATGGCTTTCATTTTGCACGTGATATTTTTAGTGGCATTTATTAACTTGTTACTCTATAAATCTACCTAGGTGATGCATTATTGCTTAAACTTCGAATGCATGTCTCAGAGAACACAAGAATAGCAAATAAAGCATGTTTTTAACACTGCCACCCTTTTCTTTCTTTCACGTATACAATTAAGGCTCAGATATTTGCATGTGAATTGATGCTGTATTATAATATGGAGTTTACATACCACTGGTTTCAAATAATGAGGTGGTGAAGAACAACAATTGTATTTCTCCTCCCAGATTTCCCCTTTTCTTAATCTTCTCTTCTTCATTCTTTACTAGCTGCAATTTAACATCTTTTCCCTGACATGAATGCATTTTCCTCTGACAAAGTGACTTCTCTGACAGTATTTATTTTAAAATAATTTTAAATCACAAAAGATTGTTCTTAACAACACCCAAATAAGACTCTAATGAGCACAAACATGCATCAAATGGGTGATGTCTTGTCCAGTGTTACCCAGGGTGTTTCTGCAGAGCTCATTGTTAGCCTTCCATCTAGAATTGAGTCACTTCCAATTTCTTAATTTGGAAAAGATGACTTGTTACTTTAGAGTGAAAATACACCAGGAATTTACAGTGGTAGTTTGTTATTTTTTTTCCAGTTAGGGAGAGAACTGAGGACACTAGAAACTTCTTAAGGTGACTGCATGACTAAACTGTCCCAAATCTTTTTTTTTTTTTCCTCTATTTAAAGATGTGTTGTGGTAAATTACACACAGCTAGCTCACGTAAGCCTTGTTCACACTTTATAGTGCCGTTCTTGGTAGGTAGTTCCCATGATTTCCTAAGGAGGATTCAGCGAGTAAGTCAAGATTTGGCAACTTTTCAAAGTTGAGGTGCCAGATGGTATTTTTCTTTCCCAAATTAGAAGTTAAGCGTGCTGTTAGAAACTCAGCAAGAGCTGGGAGATATTGCCTTTCACAGAAGCAAGATGCTGCCAATCACCGTACTGGAGGTATCGTCTCCCCGCACAGAGCTGTAGTTTCTCAGCCCCTGTTGAGCGCGGAGGCTGGGGGGAGATGCTGCCCCTCGCAGGTGCCCCTCTAGAGATGCTCATGTCTCCCAGCTCCTCCGCAGCATCGGCCCTGCTGCGCGCCGCGCCGACACTGCTTGTGGACCATCCTTGTCATCCATACCATGAACTGATATTCTCTGGAAAAACAGGAGTTTATTAATAGAGAGGAGATAGATACCTTAATCTAACCCAAGGCAGGGAAAAACAGTTTCAATTGTCACAGAGGTCTCCCACCCGAGCCATTGTCTCTGCGTGCTTTCTGTTGTAGTTTTGCCCTTGTTTTGGCTGTTTCTGTGGTTGCTTTTTCCTCTGAACTGAGATTTAAATAACTGACTAAAGAGTCAGGTCTTCAGCCTTTCGTGTATATCTTTAGGCAGTTAGATTCACAGCAGGCGCTGCAGGGAAAACACATTTCTTGCAGGTAGTCGAGTGACTCAGCTGCCAAAACCCATTTTCTGGCACATGAAAGTTGGGAAAGATGATAGTCTACTTCTCTGTTCGGATGCAACCTATCACATGAAACCTGCTGCATTTTGCATTTCTGAGCCTCTTTCATTTCGCAAGAGGTCGTGATCCCTTGTCTGAGAATCACTGAACTTGTGAGGGCGGCCTTGCAAACAGGCAAGTACTGAATCTCCACAGAGACGACTCATGTTCTAAGGACCTCTACGTCTCCTGCTTTGTGAGCTAGCAGGAGTAAGAAATGTAAGAAAAATGGCACCTTTATAACCTGTGAAGGTAGAGATTGTCTTGCACTGCTAACCAGTGTCTCCATTCAAAGAAAGGGAAACACAGACATACAAGAAGGAGAAGTGATCTTTTAGCATCAAGTAAACACAGATCCATAAAGGTCATTTTGCCTAAATCATGGGCTCAGCACTCCTCAACTGTGTCAGTAGAGCAGGTGTAGCCAAGTTGTGGCTCCTGAGGTGACTTGCAATTAATGCTTATATGGCTGCAGTGACTGCGTCAGATTCGGGTCTCACTGGGGGTTAGAGCATGTAGGAGGGCTGATATCAGAGGTCCACAGCCTCTTGATGGCTCCCAAATGGCAGTTTGACTTCCTATTTTGTCGGGGAAAAAAAAGTGCAGAAACCAATTTTGGTGTTTTCTCCAGCAACTTACAAACTTAACACCAGGTTTAAACAAAAAGGAATGCAAACCTGCTTGACATTTAGCAAGACTGCTCTGATACAACAAATATGTTGCAAGCCTGAAGACAGGTGCGCCAGCACTAAGAAGGATTTTATGAATGTGCTCGTTACAGTGTGCCATGGATAACTAACAGCATACAGCATGTGCCTTGAGATTCAGCTTTGCTGTTGTCCCCTGTTTTTATGTAAATCTTTTAATAGAAGTCTTAATTCAGTTAACAAAGAAGTAGTCATTAAGACATAGGGATTGAAACAAAATAGTGAGAAATATAAGTTCATTTTTCTCTTTAATACAAAAAATACAGAATAAGACAAACACGTACAGTGCAATAAGCGATGTATGGGTATGTATCTGGGTAAAAAGGCAGCAAAACCAGTAAAGACCAAAAAGCAATCCTGTAACCTGGCCTAGTTCTCTGTTCAGCAGGTAAGTGTTCACAATTTGCTTAAACATTTGTACCCAGTGTGCAGGTAATGTATAGCCTAAATTCTCCATATAAGAAAATAAATTCGTATGAGTGCTCTCATCCATAGTGTTTTGTGCTAGAGTACTTAGGATACTCTCATTGGTCTCAAAAGGAAACAGTCTAAAGTTTGCTACTGACTACAGATTTACCAGTGTCATTTTTAAGTAGAATAAAATAATGGACATTTTTCATGTGTTTTTCTGCCTTCCTTCCAGTGGATGACGCAAGTGAGGAGGGGTTTTTGGTCCTGGTCTTTTGTTGTAACATGTATTCTCATCAGATCTGAGTGGACCAGAGCAGGGGCCTGGCTGGGCTCAGATTTGCTCTTTGCAGTTAGGCAGCCTGTTCTGGCTGCAGACGGTTCCCTATCTCTCCCAGCTGAAGCAACCTCAGCTCCCTCCCAGGCTCCTGCTGAAAGCCACTGCCTCTTGAGTCTCCTGGCATAAGACACAATAGCTATCTAGTCCCAATAGGCCCAGCTCGTCCTGGTAAAGGAAACAGTGCGGATGGAACCAGAGGAGGAGGGAACTAGATTAGCATCAGGCCAGCGAGGCTGTGGTGAGCAGGCAAGGGAAGTTCATCTGCGGTGGGAAGAGGGTGCCCGGAAAAAACATTAGTGATGTCAGAAGCAGTGCCAGTCTTGAATTAGGAAAGGGGAATGAGTTTCTGTGTTCTCCCTTCCCCTTTTTCCTGAAATGGGCCTAGCTCTAAGTGCAGAAATGGATCAAACTCAATGTTAAGACTTGTTTTTTAAGGGATGGAATAGCTCTTACACCACTCATTGTATAGGTTTCTCTAACATGCTGGTCACAGACCAGTATGGAGGGCATACTGAACTAATTCCTCCCAGTAGCTGCCTTCCTTTGAGTTCTGGTTCTATAAACTGGATCAGCTGATTAGATCTTTTTCATTTTCTTTTCACTGGTTAATAACTAAGGCCTACGCGTGTTGTAGATACACTCACATACACTCCACTTCGCGCAGTGAACAGCTCCAGTCGCATGTGCAAGCTACAAGTAGTTTTGGTCAGAGCTTCAGGAGTAATGGCTTCAGGAAAACTAATTACTATAGCAAGTGATTGATGTAGTGACTAAATTGGTAGCAATCTTCCCCTGCAGTAGGTGGTGCTCACTGCTTAAATAAAATTAAATAGTGACCGTCCTGGGCATGCCAGTTTTTGAATGAGTTCTAAAACTACGGACTGACAACTTGTGATAAAAAAAAAATCATATGAGAGGATATAGTTTTGTTTTAATTTTGGTTAAGATTGCATTCTATCTACCTTATCTTTCCTTTTGCGGATTCATTTAAAAATTGATTCTTTCTAAAAATCTGCGTGCTCCCTTGTTTCGGGGACACCTGGTATGTTTTGTTGCAGATGTAGCGAGTTTTCTGTGGTATGTGAATTTCCGTATGTACAGGACACTTTAGCAAGCGCTCAGAATGCTAGAGCTGTTAAATCTTCATATAGGCAGAGCTGTTTTAGGTGAGGAAATTGATTGGTAATTTATATAAATGCTAACTTCACCTGTTTAGCTACTGCTTCTAGAGCCTCAGAGCAAAGTGAAATCAGTAAGAATAATGCCTAAGCACTTTTGAAAGTTCATCCAACTGCCCATGTGCATTTTAGGCACCTAAATGCCTTTTAAAATATGTTCTTTAGTCCTATGTCACATGTGTGGCTCTCCAGAGCTCTAATTTGTTAACAGATTCAATTAACACATGTGTGACTCTGCTCAGCCAAAATGCTTGGTTGGGTTGCAGTCGGACCTGACACTGCTGCACTGCAGATCACTGCAGATGATGCTGAATCCTGTATCTTGCCTGCTTTGGTATCCCTGATTTCAGCCCCAGCTCCTTGATTTCCTGAGCAAGCCAGGCAGGTTCCACAGAACAGCAAGAGACTGTAGATAAGAGCTATATGTAGGTTAAAGTCAGATGCTGTGAATAACTGCCCTAGCGTACTAGGCTGACAGCAGAAGTGGTGATGTGAATGGAGCCACACATGTTCTTCTGTGCTAGAATTCAGACTGGATTCATTTCAGGCCATTCTTGAATTTTTAGGAAAGTCTGGATCAAAATATCAATTTTGATTTTCTGACATTTAACGATTTTTTTTTTTAATACTCTTGAGCCGAATGCCAGATTTGTGACGTATGCCCTAAGTACTTCGATATTAGCCAGATATTATTGCCTTAAAAAATAAAACATTATTGCCTCAATAGCAAAAAACTCTTGATGCTTTTATTTTTTTCAAAACAGCTGGTTCAGTTACTACAGCAGAATAAAAATGTGAATTGCATTAAACGAAGCGTGTCAGAAATTTTGTAGTTTGATCTGCTACTTACAGATTTGCAGGTCATTATTGATGTTCAGTAATAATACTTCACCTGGTTGCAATACATACTCATTCTTTCATGTTTCTACACTACACACTTTGAGAACCTAATAAAGAGCCCTTGCAGAAGTACAAAGTATTATTAAATGAGTCTAAAATTCCAGCTCTTTTCCCCATAAGAGATTTTGCCTAAAGTGGGAATGAATATTTAAAAAAAAAGTTAGAACTTTTTCTGAAGTGGAACTTTGCTAATAGTCTGATAGAATTGCTTTTCTCTCCACTCTGTTTGCCTCTCTTCTTATTGATGATAATTAATTTTAATTTGGTTTAGTCATTACTTCTTTATATATTTTCTTCAATAATAAAAGTTCATAGAGGCCGAAAGTTGTCTTACAAGCTAAATCTCCACTCTGGTAATAACCAATTTAATCTCTTCTTTCCACTCAGAAGAGTAGTTTTCAGATTTTTTTTTTCCCCCATAAACATTAGTGTTTAATAAAATTTTCTATGTAGAAATCATGCCTCTCAAGTAATATGTTGGTATAAGAGCCTCACAGACACAAAAATATAATCCTTAGCTCATTACCTTAAATCTGTCATTTTCTGAATGCTGTGTTCTGGCTTGGTTTTGTTTTGTTTGAAATCATCGTATTTCTATTACTATAGAACCTGTTGAAGCTCACGCTGTTAAAGTGCTAATGCAAATCGTAAAAAGCAATCTAATTTGTACTGTTTATGTAGAATTTAACCAAGTTTTGTTTTTTTTTTAAAATTTGAGGAAACCTTATGAAGATATAAATGCCCATGCAAGCTTTGGTCTAACAAGGATAGAGGAAAACAAAAGCAAAACAAACAAAAAAAACAAACAAAATATGTGCAAAATGTGTCGGAGGATACAACAATGAACCCTTTCAAAACAATGCTGTCACTGTTTCCGTACTTTAAAGTGACACTGTGATTTTCAAATATTAATAAACATCCAGGGGGAGCTAGGGAGTAGCAATTTTGCTTTTCCTAATGGTATATAAGGAAATATGAATACAGAGAAAAGTAGTATAAATGCCTAATTCTTGGTTTGGGGCTGTTTTATTTATTTATTTATTTTTTATTGGAACTTTTGATGAGAAACTGGTCAGACATGCCGAGAGTGGCTGAAAGCCTGTCAAGGTCACTGCCAAGGACAAGGGAGTCAATTAGTATGCAGATCAGAGCCAAGGAGTTCAAAGGTATTGTTCCAATTCAATCACATTAGCCAGGCCAGTAATGAACAAACGGCATGACCTTAATCAGGGAGCCTGAACCACTAACTGAAGGGAAGTATGTGTGTGTCTGTGTATGTATTTCGGGGGGACAGAAGGAGGGGCAGGGTGGCAAAAAAGATATGGTTTCTTCTGTTGTTGTTGTGGTTTGTTTTGGATTTTTTTTTCTTTTTTGAAGGGACAGTAAGCACAGTTTGCTTAATTAGCCACCAGTAATGAAAACTTATCTCTGTCTCCCTCTGTTTTGAAGTACAAAACTGCTTTTATTTTTGGGCGAGAGCTGAAACAGGCTCAAATGGACAGGTGGTTAGAATATTTTGATAAAATGCATTCAGTGATATGCTAAGGGGTATGCAGGAGGAGGGAGATAACGCTATGTAAAACACTAAAGTAAATTTTGCAATTATGGTCTCTCTCACACTCCTAATTTTTTTTAAGCCTTCATGCAAATAAAATTCTGGGTGATCATTTCCCTTTTGTAAAGCAGAAAGTAGTCCACACACTAGTTAATGGAAAGAATATTTATAACAAAAAGTATTTCTGTAATACTTTAAGAAACATGACACCATATAATTATATTTTAGGTATCTGAGTCGCTGAGTTGTTTCTTTGGTTTCTCAGTGCAACATACAGCACATTTGAGCGTACTCAGATGAAGTCAAAAAGGAGCATTCTGTGCTATAAACACCTAAACAAGTGTCCACTCTATTAAAAACTTTAAAAATCTCTCTCCTTGCTGTTTTTTGTTTGTACATATACACACTCAAGTGCTTTTACAGAAATGTGTTCATATCCATGGTAAAAGAATAAAATGTCAGGGAATACCTGTACTCATATTTGCATTGTTTGAATGTTTCTCTAAAGTGATTTTTGAATGCGTAGTTAGGACTCTGTTGAAATCTCCATGTGGGTCAGGACTACATTCCTTGTTTTGTAAAGTAATGATTTAATTTTTCGTAGCCAAATATTACAATAACTTTTCAAAAGGTAACTTTTATGTATTTGAATAATGGATATTAAAAATTCATACTTTCTACATGTGGAAATAAAAAAAATCTTCATAAAATTCAACATTAACCATTGAAAATGTGTGTGATGCTTAAAATAATTTCACATAGTTTTTCTGCATGTTATTGTTTTGTGTTAGTGTTTGCAATAACTTACAAGTTTCTTGTATCACTCTGGGTAACATTTGTTCAACAATTACTTCAACTGGAGCAGATTATCAAAGAAAGCTGCAGGCTTCATTGGGGAAACTGTTTGCAGAAATCACTTCATTTCTCTATAAATGAATCATGATAGGCAACTAAGATTTTAAAAATCAAGGAGGGGGGGTTACTCTCTTCTTTACTGGGGAGATAGTTCATCATATCTCACTAAAACGGAAGATGAATAGCAGAAAAGAAACTATTCTAGGCTATGAAGCACCCTAGGGGTTCATGAATGTTGGGGGAGGAACACTGATTATACAATGCAATAACATATTGAGACACTATTTCAGTTTTACACTTGGTATCAAGTAAATACAGGATATCTCACCCATGAAGGGTGATTATCTTTCATGAAGGGAGGAAATGAGTTATTAAGGTCTTTCTCAGGAGCAAAACAAGGATAAGAATCTTTATTAATGTAAGAAACAATCTGTTTTTTTTTTCCCCTACAGAAATATACTTCCTTTTTAGCAAAGATTTTTTTTTTGTCTTTAAATTGTCCATATCTCAGAAAGCAATGCATTTTGGTTTTAGCTGACACCACTGCACTGCTTCAGAATATTGTTACAAAACATGTGTTAGTTGCCCTTTTTATCTAGATCACAATTAATAACATTTTTAAGCATGAAAAGTCTATCTGGTCCCATAAAAACCCTGGTAAAGTATTTGGTATTTTATTTGAGGATATTAAAAGATTGTTTAAAAATAAACATATACCAGCAGAGCAAAATTTTCACACGATTATTCAGATAGTCAATAGGTCTTCTTTGATCATATTATTATGATGCTTCTGCTGGATTTCTGTCTAAGACTGGCGTATTTTTTTTCTGTCTCTCTCTTTCTGTCTGTCTCTGCCTCTGTCTCTGTCTCTGTCTCTCTCTCTCTCTCTCTTTTTTCCCCTAAACAAGGTCATAGATTTTTTTAAATGAGGACTAGAAGTTCCAAGTACAAGATTAAGTAAGTTCTAACAGTGTTATAAAAGTAAGTGCTTTTTTCTATAATAAAAGGTGTTTAAAAGGTTCGCTACAGCTTTAAACAGAATTACAATTTACTTCTTTCAAGTGTCCAGGCCATAAATTCTTCTCAATTCCCTCTCTCTCTCCTTGTCGGAATTAATGAGATCAGATTTGATCAGGGCAGTGATGTGTTCAGAGCCAAATCACACAACAGCGCGCGTGCGGTAATGGAATTTGCATCTAATGCATACATAAATCAAACATCTTTCTGGACATTTTCATATGCATAATGTCATTTCATCCAGTTCTCTCTGTGCAGAGGGGGAGATTTTTCTCTCGGAGAGAATGACTTTCTTTAATGCTTTCATTTTATTTTCGCTGACTACAATCCCCGAGAAGGCGCTCGGTCGGAGAATCTTTCGGGGCGCGGTTGACAGTTCCTTTTCCAAGAGGGGTCCTTCACATTTATCATGCCTCTTCCTCGGGGGCTTTGTTATGCAAATGTGGCTGAAATTGATAATTCCAAAGTGCTTCATTTCGGTTCCTTGGCGGTTGGAGATGGTAGATAAAAAGAAACTGACAAGACACACTGATTGCCCTCAATGCTTGTAACTCTCTTGCTAACAAGGCTCGATATTGTTAAAAATTCCTATTGTTATCAGGGTGGCAGCTCCATTATGCAGGCCTTGCAAATTTGCCATTTGAATATTAACCCTTTAATCACCCGCCTCCCCTCCCCCTCGGCCGGCCCGCCAGCACTTGCCATCAAATGGCAGAAAAGGCACAAAACGGGAGATTGTTTCCCTCGCACGGGGGAACGTGTGTGCTGTGGCTTTTTTTTGTTTGCTTGTTCATTCTTTTCTCTTTGTTTTTCTTTTTTTCTTTTTTTTTTTTTTTTTTTTTTAATTCCATTAATCATTTTTTTTCAAGGTAAGCAGGGCATTTTTTTTTTTACTTTAAAAAAAATACTGTAACAAAACAGGTAGCAGAGACGGACAGAACTGGGTTGTTTCAAGTTAGGGTTCGTACAATATTTACGGGGAAATGTCTGTTTGCAGAAGTCAAAATCAGTAACTCCTAGAGAGCGGGGAAGTTTCATTATTTTTAACTTGTATGTGCTTGCATTTTATGTTCTAGCGTAGGTAGGCCTCAGGGAGGGGATAGCGTGTCTATATATACCGTAGGTACCGTCGATTTTTAGCTGTCTGTCCTACTGGCTGCAATATTGCTGTCACAAGCCAGCCAACAAGAAACTTCCCGCCTGTAGGCAGATGACCAAAATAAATAAATAGAGAGAAAAGAAGCTTGTAAAATACAAGGGGTTTTGGTGAAGTGATTTTTTTAACTTGGAAGGACACGTGCCCATAACTTTACTTCTGCAGTTAGGTGCTTTTTTTGTTGACAGATTTCACTTACGCACTTATAAAATACTGATAAGAAGTGGAAGGGGAAAGACTGTTTCAGGGACCTGCTCTGGCAGCTGCTGTAGCCCCTGGGCGCTTTGCCAGTGACCACTGAATCAAACCCTGGAAATGGCAAAGGGGAGTTCAAGTTAAGGATTAGCTCAAACGCAAATTTTAGTCACACTGCAAAGGAGCCTGACTGGTTGCTAACCGATTTCCTCATGGATTAATGAAATTGCAATGTCTGGAATTTCAAATATCCTTGTACAATTTGCTGATGTGTGTCCGTAGAAGGTGAATTTCTTCCCACCAAGCACATGCCTTCAGGCGTATATTACAATTATAGGTTAATTTTGGTTTGTCATTTTTCTGGGGACACCTGACATGGTTCCCCAAAGCAAATCTTGGTGTGACAAAGGTAAGTACTGCAGAGACTGGAGGGAAGTGGAGAAGGGAGGAATTGCCTCTGCAAAATGAAGCATAGTTCACTGCTAACACCAGGCAGCTGCAACAATGTAATATTTCTTTACAATTACCAAGAAGATGCATCTCAACCAGCTCATGTCAGAGGAACATCGAAGTTTCCAACTTTCTTAGTTCTGAAGTCTTGCAGAGCTGTGTCTGCCAAATTACAGTAAATAAAAAAAGACACTTTCACAACAGTAACCTCTTTTATATTGGACTGAGCATCTCTCTTTCTCCCTCTATTAAAAAAAAAAAAATTTCTACTGTTGTTGAAGGAACTCTGGAGAAGCTCATGGCTTGCTTTTTTTTTGCTTTTTTTTTTCTATCTTTGTTTTTCTTTTCTTTTCTTTTATAGGTGGGATGGCAGATTATATTCATGGCAGGAAACCCTGATAATGCCCACTGTAGAGCCTTGTGAGTTATAGCAGCTAAATTTCCCATGTTGCTTTTTCTTTCAATTATCTGAAAACATCCTGTTAATTTTTAATGTGTTTGTACCCTCATTCTGTTACCAAAATTGCTACCTTTCCCCCCTTCTTACTTCAGAAATAGATTTCACTAAACCTGGCTGCTGTAAACTCATTATACAATCTATCATTTATTCTGTCCATTAGAGTAACCAGTGTTAGTGCTTTTCCCCCCACTTGAGTCTGTCAAGTACTGTTATTTATGCTCAATGGTATTAATATCTCTGGTTGTATTATGTCTGTGCACTCAAAATTACTAATATAATCTAAACTTGGCAATAGTGACTGCATCAGCTATCAATAATCAAAAAGTATCATGCAACATGTAAGTATTAGCAAGAGTCAATAATTGCATAAATATAATTAACCTCTTCTGCTTACTGTAAGGAATCACCAGTAGTGCTGATAGCTTTAAAAAATCACCTTTCTCAGAATCAGATAGCGTGCCTGTATTATGAACAAGGGAATTAGCGATTTGACAGTATGTTTCGAATGTTTCGTATTTTCAGTTACCCTTAGCAATGACTCTGCTGCAACCCGAGTATATAATGTTATCCATAATCTTTAGATAGAAAAGGGCTTAAAAGTTGATTTCTCTTTCATTGTTTGTTTCTGTGGGTTAATTTTGCCCACAAAAGGATGTTCTGTTTTTCTGTAACAAGAAAATTTGTTAGGTAATTTGTGACCACAGAATTAGAGCGATACAGCTAAACTAATGTATATGCAATGGCTTCATTATGCACAAGAGCAGGCACTCTTTACTTTGCAGCCCAAAACACACAAAGCACCCATTAGAATGAAGAGGCCTGTGATGTCTCTTCATGTGCAGAGTGTAAAGGTACATGAATGTCCTTGCTTGTTGGCATTTAATTTACCAGTTGCCTCTGTAGTGGAGCCTTGGCAGATTCAGCTTGAATCTGAAAGACAGGCTGTCATACTGAGAGTCTGCTGCCTACTGCTGAAATTGAGAGGCTTGGCAGATATGCAAACAGTAACTGGGTTTGAGTTGTTTTGATTACAAGTTAAACAGAAAGTCATTGGCAGGGCCAATATAAATCTGCTGAGGTTTTTTGGCAAAATCTGTGGAGGTATTTCTATAGATTCTGGAGGATTCTGCAGCACCTTGATTTCACATCAGAGAGTGTCCACCTTTGAACCTGTTCTGCAGATAAATGTGTCAGAGACGTGCATGAACATGTTTAAATTCCTGAGAGCTTCCAGATTCAGAAATATAAAACACATTAACAACATCCTGTACCACGCCACTTTCATGCAGTTGTTAAATTCTGCAGCTTAATGATTCATTCAAGCTCAGGTGGATTTTTAGATGAAGTAAAGGAAGGTGAGCTAAAAGCAATTGAGTAGGAAGGAAAAATGTATTTTAATGGAAGTTCCAGGAGAAAAATAATAACAAAAAAAAAAAAGAGTGGACCAGCTCCTGAACTCTGTTATATTAATAGAAATGCAGAGATATTTTATCAGTATTTTTTTTTTAGTACATTAAGTACATATTCCAAAGTTGCTCCCTTCTTCCATGCTGTGCTTTAACAGTGATTAGGATCAGTACAATTTAGCGTGCCAGTGGCTTTTTTCTCCCTTTCTTCAGTAATTTTACCTGAAACATCCTGTTTGTCTGGACATCCACTCCTGAGAGAATCCAAATGTTCATCCCAAATTCATTTACTTAGAGAGTTCATTTGTCTCCACGCCTGATGTGTGAGGCTGAGTTGATAAAAGTTACCCAATCTGACATTATATGAGCAAAAAATAAGTGTGTACACTTTAATTACATGTGCTTTTACAATGCAACCTCTGCTTGATTCCAAGTTAGTGTTTCGAACACTAACACATCCTTTATTAAAATTGCCTTGGAATTTTAAGGCAAAACCATGTTAATTTTGGAGGGAGGAAAGAGAATACATATAATTGTCGCTCCTATTGTTTCTGTCTGGCTAGCTGTAGACAGATTTCTGCAAGGCTGGCTAGCAACAATACATTGATTTACAGAGGCAGGAATATCTCCACAATTGGAAGGGTTAAGGCACCTTTCTTTGAAAACTGAGAATCTGCAAAATGTGGCAAAGTTCTTGGAAAGAACCCAAATGTATGGAATCTGCAGATTTATTTTCATCCTTTCTTTTTTTTTTTCCTTCACTTGTGTCTGCTGCTTTGCCTATTACAGTTTTCTAGGCAGAAAAAAAACCCCTGAATTTGCACATATTATTGTATAGCTCAAACTAAATTTTAAAAGAAACTAATTTAGACAAATTGATTGGAATATAAACATTGTTTTCTAAATGCTCTTTATTTCCAGATCTGGCAAACTGAAAAAGCAAGGTATTTTCCTGAGTGAAGTAAGAGTTTGTTGTCTTTGGAAATTACTTCACTTATTTTCTCTCTCATTTGGACATCCCTTTCCCTTGAGTAAATGAAATAAAAGAGTTTATATGAATGGGCCATATTGCACTCTTGGCAGAATGGATAACAATAGCATTTTAGAAACTTCATTTTCAGATCCAGGTTGAAAAGATACACTGGCTTTCTGCCTCCTTCTCCGAGTTCAAAACATTTCTTTACAAAAAGGCGAATTTAGGAATCTTTAGCAGTGTGTGCCCCCAATACTGCAACCCGATGCAGATTTTTAGAGAATGCTTGCAAATGTCAACTCCCTCTGAAAGTGATATAGTTTATTACTGTTCTCTCTTATAATACAAACATTTCTGTGCAGCTCTGATCTTATTTTTCAAAATACACAGGATTTTGATATATGGACAACAGGAGAATATGTATTTTAGATATAATACCATAAGTGCTTAAAAGTTATTTCTGAGCTGATTTAACATGGAAAATCTCCAGGTAGATTAATTTTATAGGCTGCTTTTATGGGTGTAACATTTCAAGATGAGAAAGCCGTGCTTCCGAAATTTAGTTTCGGCAGATTTCATTGGCACCTATATCTCCATCTTTTATTACCTTAAAGTCGAAATTTAATCTCATTTTTTTTCCTGATTTTTACTTAATTTCTGCCTGAAATGGTGGGCTTTTTTTTCCCGCTCAGATTCTGCTGCTTCTATTGCCTTCGTGTTATTTACATCCCAAGGAAAAAGTCATTTTAATAGAAGTATGCTTAGAATTTACAAGAGCTCTAATGTTGAAGATTTTTCCTGGGACAGACTGCCAGAACAAGGTTAAACATACATCCTCCAAAGCCCCTTTCCAAATGGCTGACCTACACCAGTTGTTCTATTGTAGAGAACGCAGAGCTGGAAAATTCAGTCCTTGCACAGGCAAAACATCCAATAGAAACACGACTTTGTACTGGAATATCTATCATTCCCAACACTAGTTGTGATGTAGAAAATGGGAATGTAAAGTATATAAAGGAAAGGATGTTTAATTCTGTATTACACCTAATATGGATCCAAAACACACTGCACAGGGGGTGTGTGTTACGAATGTCTATGTACAATAGTACACATTTGCAATTCCTGTAGTTTTCTAAATCTCTGGAACATACTCAGGAATGTATAGCAACCCTTTATGAAAAGTGGCTTTTATGCGTGTGTTAGGAATGCTTTATAAACCTTAATGCCTCAGCCATTTAGGTGCTGGTGGTGGTTTTGCTGTTATTTTGCTCTGGCAGCAGCAGCGAGGTAGTCTGTATCGCACCTGATAGCCAGCAAAATTATTAAAAAAAAAAAAATTTGTTTTTAAATTTCAGGAGTGCAGTTGAAGGGAAAGAAGGAAGCATTTTAAATCAGAAAATGTGTGCGTGGAGTGTGTGCGTCAGTGCACGTGTTGGAAAATTCACAAACCAACACTTTCAGGCTATGGTTTGTTTTTTATGACCGAGTTATACACCTTAAAAATTGGTCTCACTAATATAAATGCTGAAAAACTCTCACCTATTGTTGTGCCTGTTGTAATAAAGAAATTCACTGGGAGAGAATGACAGAGATACAAAACACTAAAGAATGATGATTTTCTCACTACCAATGTGATTGCATAAATTAGGTGTACATAAGTTTCCGATGATTTATAGCACTCGAAAGTTACAAAAAAATGATTATATTTGATTTACCTTAGAAAATAAAAAAGCTGGTGATTTTTCACAGAGTGGCTGAAAGATTGAAGAGCTAAATTCCGATTTTAGCAGCTGTCTCTTGTACAGAACTTTGTATACCTTTTATATAAATAATTTTTGTATTTTTTCTTTGAGGGCATATTTAATTAGGTAAACTTGCATATAGTATTTATTAATTCAGAAAAAAAAATCATTTTTATTTTTCTCCTAGTTAGTCTGTTAATGACAGTAGCATTTTATTGATTATACATTTAATAACGATATTCTTCTATACTTGCTCAAATATTTAACTGTTTGCATGGTAACTGGTGCAAAGGTGCCTAAGAACAGTATAACTAAAATGGGAGAATAAAGAAATGTATTGGCTATGACAACAAAAAGTAATTGCTTTTCCTCAAAGGATCAAATGTGGTATAGTTGTTTGAAAAACAATCTAAACAACATTTTGTTCACCATTGATTTTAAAAGCATTAAAATTAGTTTTTATGCAGCTATACTCATTAAGCTTTTATGTATACTGTGTAGGGTGAATAGTTAAGAAGCAATAAAGCATTCTGCAGTAAAATATACTTTGCCAGTTGTCAGAAGAAATAAAATACATAGATTTGGAATGTTTGTTTCCTGTAGAATATTGTGATATTTGCCATGTTAATTACAATCCAAATAAAGCTATTTTATTTGTGGCTCTTAAACAGCCTTGTAGCTGTAGATGACTAATACAATTGTTTTTGAAATGTTGTATTTGGAGGTTGTGTGTTCATGCACATGAGAAATAAGCAAGATCCACATCCATCCTGACCACCCTTACATTTTAAAACTAAATCTCCTCTTAGAAATTAATGTTCCAAAAACTTATGGTAACAGAATGAAAGTGCAATTTTCTTTTGTACTCCCTTTGATTTCTCATGTCAATGACTGCATTCATTCATAAACTGTTTCCTCTAATTTCACTGAAGTACTTAACATTTTGTTAAAAAAAAATCTGGACTAGGCTAGTGCCCAAGGAAAAGAAACTTATTTGGTTATTACACATAAGAGCATAACCTTTTATTTCGCATGTGAAAAATGAAGAGAGCATTATGTGTACAGTACAACAACATGCCATCAGAGAGAATAATGCATATAAAAATGAAATCCTGTTATTGTGTTCAGGTGTGTTTGTGAATAAAAAATGGAATTTTGAAAAGTCAATTAAAATGCATTTAAATTCTTTAACACCAGAATTCTTTAATGTGAAGAATTTTGCTAGACAGTTTGTCAGTATCGCTGTAAGCACTGTGCTGTGATCATACCTAGTTCTCTCCACCTATGATTGTTAGATGGCTCTGAAATACATTACTGCTTCCTTTTCCAAAAGACGGGAATACTCTTGAAAACATGGAAGTACTTATAAAGTAAATAAGCTTTAATTAAATATCATTGTCTAGCATTAATCTCTATAGCTGGGTTCCCTGTGGAAATAAAAGTGGATATTCAATTTGTTTTGATTATGCATGAATTTCAACAGAAGATTTATTTAGATATTACTGTTTTCTTCAAGATAGAGGCATATTTGTGTCGGCCATAAGCCATTAAATAGAAGCTTCCTCATTAATGTGAAATAAGAGTGCCTCATTTTTGTGGTATAGAAATAGATTGACATTTAGAAAAATTAAATATCATATTCAAGAATAAAAAGCATTTCATATGTGGCTGGTGAAACCTTTCCCTTTAGTCTGGAATATCATTTTTTTTCACAGTTAAGTATGAAATGAATTACAGAGTGTTTTTGCCATTGAAAAGGCGTCATTTTTGGTACCTGCTGGTTTCAAGGTTCTTTTTTTCCCACAAGTCAATATATGCTCTTTTACTAAACCAGACTCTGCATAGTGGGTCTGTCTGTGCAGATGAGAGGTCACATAAATTTTGCTTCCAGACTGTCTTGCAAACAAATACTGGTCAACCTGGTATCTTCACCCTCAGGAGGTTTCACATGGCTTCACGAGATTTAAATAATAGAACTACATTACGATAAAGTCAGGAAAGTCTGCCAAAGTCTAGCTAAATATAAGAGCCCTGTGCCACAGCGCATCCCACTTCACTAGACTCTTGCAGCTTTCATGGTCCTCTGCTAATGGTGACATCTATGTTAATTACTGCTGATGGAAAAAAAAAGAGAAAAAAGGCAGGAAAAAAAACTGCATCCAACTCCTGCATCCTGAAGAACAGTTTTCTGAGTTTTTCAGGCCTCTAGTATTATACTGAGGAAGACAGTTTTAAGGATGAACCATGAGATAGGCCATAATGTCTATAATAACGCAGTGTTGTATAGCATGATTTGAGGATGCTGGTTTGTCAGTGTGGTAAACTGTCATTTGTTGCGGTTGTGCTATAAGACACCCTGCACAACTATACTATGGCTGTGCATTTGCAGGAGATGTTTGAGAGTCTTTAAATAATGTGTAATGGAGTGTTGCTCTTTCATCACCTTGGGAAGTGGCTCTCCCCTGTGACAGTCATTATATGCTCAGTGCTGATCCTTAGAAAACACTTTTAATCCTGTCTGTTGTGCCCGCACAACTAGGACAGAGCATGCATTCGGTGCAGAGGCATTACCCCAGCGTATCACACAGTGTTTAGCCTCAGTAAGGCACACCAGCACAGACCCGGCGAAGCACCCACAGCAGATGCGGAGCCTTCGGCAGCTCCATCAGGGTACAGAATGGCGCAGTCTTGGTGCAGTCTTCTTTGCATTAGGGCAGAGCACAAGTTTTTCTACTTTGTAAATGATGTGATGGGAGAGGAACAAATAAAAGATCAGACAAGAGGAAAAACACAGTAAATTTGTTTTTTAGGTGAAAGCAGAAGCAGCATTCCTCTTATTCTTTCACATATAATTTCCATGTTGATTATAGGAGGAGAGTAGGGACTGCAAGATGCAATGCTTTTGGATGGCTATTCATATCCTCAGACCATGTTTGATCAGGATCCCAGATTTCCTGCATAGTCAATAGATAAAGACATTTTCTTACTGCTAGTGTTTTGAATTATATTTCAAAAGCTCCACTGACTGTGTAGAAATCCTTCATAGCTACCTGATGCCTGAAGCTGGACTGCAGTGGAAGTAGCTTACTAAGCAGGCATTCAATAACAACATTAACTCTCATAGCTCTTCACATTCTTTGGCTTGGTGGAATGTGGAAAGCTTGCGTTGGAAAATTTCCAAAATTATTTCAGAACCTGAGAAGAGCAAATCTAAAATTCTGACTGCATATCACAAGCTATGGCTTCCCTGGATTAATTTTTGGTTCAGGTTCAACACCTGTGGTTGAGTAGGATGAATATAGTCTTTTTCAACTTTTCACTCACCATTTTACTATTTGCAATGTGGGAACATCCACCTTAAATCTCTCTGAGCTTTTTCAGTGATGTAAAAATTGTGCATCTCATTTAAAGCTCTAGTCTTTAGCTATTGATTTTTGCAACAATTTCTTTTTCTGCTAGATGAAGTTTCCCCTAGTATTAAGTTCCTCTTCTCCCTAGAGGCATGTCTCAACAATAATCAAGTTTTCCCTTGTATTTCTCTAAACTAAATAGAGTTCTCTGTGCCTTTCACTCTAAGTCCGGTTCTCCAATCCCTTAGTTGCTCTGAAGCATTTTCAATCCTTCAACCACAGCCAGAGGTATAAACTCTGGCCAATATATTGTTCCAGGATTGGTCCCACTACCGTTAAAAATACATGTAACTTTTCGATTTCTACTGTATATTCCCTTGTTTATTCATCTAAGGACTGAGTCCTAGCAAGTGTTACACATTAAGCTCATGAGCAGCAGGTGAATGGGATTAATGGATGTAGGAGTCAATTCTTAAAAGTTTACACCAGAGTGAATGCTGTTATAAGAGCCTTTAATGAGAATGAATCTGTGCAAATTTAAGTGATGGCACCTCTTCAGCATTTATTTTTACAGTAGAGGTGGCTACACATTAAATGCCTTTTGGCAAGGGACTTAAGGCTTATACTGAGACTATTCTACCTCTTGGTGCTCTATTCCTTGAGAGATCATATTGTGTCCTACCTGAGTAACTATAACAAAACCTGCTGGTTTTTTTTGCAAGTGTGTTACTTTGTTAACATTCATTTTCAATCTTTCCAAACTTGCCAGTAAAATACATTTCAATGGCTTTGTTTAATGTGGTATGAACACAGAAAAGACGATAGTTAGCAGTAGCTGGAGGAAAAGGGTGCTAAAAGAAATTGAAAGTTGAATTGAAAGTGTTGTGAGTTGAAATTCAAAATGTTGACTATTTGCTATAATTTCTTCTCTAAATTATAACCAAGTGGTTCTAATACAGATGCTATTTCCCTGTGTAAGTGAAATTCTCTGAGGAATAGTGATAATTCAGTGAAAGTATATGGAGGGAGGGAGTGAAAGAAGCACAGTCAAGAGAATGTGGTGAGAGGAAATGATGAAAGACCGTAATAACATAGCAGGAAATAGCAGAACATGTGGCAAACATACTGAGTGCTGCATGCATTTTATGTGTCAAATTACCTCCAAAGAGGTTCTTAAGAATTTAAAGCATAGTAAGAATGTATATAGCAAAGCTCACAGGACCTAATTATGTGGGACAAATTAGTCTGCAAGACCTTCATAATCTATCTAAACACGTGGGTGTATTAGTAAGTTAACGAGCAGGTTATTATGAGTGACTGTCTGAAATTCCACTTGTGCCACATGTTGAAGAGCTTATGTGCAGTAAACAAAAAATTACTAGTGGCTTTAATGTATACCTGAAATAGTGACATAAGGGAAGTGGGAATAAGGGGGAAGAGTTCCCAGTGGTTGATTTGAGCAAACTGGGCTCAGATGTCTTTCAAGATAGGGTAACAAGAATTTTAGAGTTACAGTTTAGCAAAGAATTATAAGCAAATTCTAAATCATGACAATCAAATTTGTCTAAGGCTGCTTATGCGCTACCTCAAGGTATTTAAAGATCATCAGCAGAACTAAGGTCTGAAATGAGAAGAACGGATGAGCAGAAATGTAATGATAGCCTTCAGTTGGGAACCAGCTGGTAGCAAAAACGAATGAACAGCAAAAATAATGGACTATCTCCATTAAGATAAGTAAGGGTAGGAATAAAGCTGCCAGTGAGATGCCACTAGATTGTAATGAGGCCCCTCACAACCCTATTTGTCTTCTTTTAGTCAAGAAATGTGAAGTAGTAGTAATTGTGGATAGCAGTGTTTGAATCGGTTCAGAAAAATGAGAACAAAATGTTCATTAAAGCAAAATGTTTTAGCTATGGATTCTTCTAAGGGCTTGTACTTCAGTCCATTGCCACAGAATTGTGTGTTAGCTAGGGAGGCATCACTTCAGGCTTTCTTACCTGATTTAAAAATTAATGTGTATAAAGAGTGTACTTGCACTCAGAATGTAAGTAGGAGTTTTCCTGGAGCTCTTAAACCTCATGCAATGTCAATGGGATAGTCAATTCACTGAAGTAACAGGTGTCAGTCTTACTGTTGTGAAGCCTTCCTTATACTGACTCAAGATTTTGTATAAGTCAGATGAGATCTATTTATCTATATAATCATATTATGAATGAAATTATAAAATGTGCCTAAAAATCTGTTTTTTTTTTTTGTTTGTTTGTTTGTTTTTGTCAGGGGTAACTCAGGAAGGTATATATGCCAGTATCAGCTGCTTTTCTATTTTTCATCTCCCAAAGTGACTTTACATTAGGTAATGATTTAGAAAGATAATTTAATTTTTATGTTAAAAATCAAAAATGCAATTGGGATTATGAAAAGATGCAACTAACAAATTTGTAAAGCTCTAAAAAGTCACATTTGCAATAAGTCTCAGAGCCATATGAATATGTACCGACCAGCATGTATTTTAGACAATTGCACAAGAAAGTTAGTAAATAAAAAGGGAAGCTGGATTTATGAGTGAATATTGAAAATGATGCTCTCTTGTGTAGGGAGCACTAGTGCATGTGAAACCCTATGTGCTTTTTACATAATATGCCTCTCTAGTTAACATATAACATAAAGTGTCACAGATCTTTTAGAGCTTGATTCACTAGGAAAGAAACACAGCCATCTGTAGTGTGAAAGTTTATGACTCAATTGTCCACACCTTACAAAGTGATTCAGCAAAGACATATCTGGGCCGTGGAAACTTTTACTTCCCTATTCCATTAGTTCTTGCTGTAAAGAAATAAAAAGATTTTTGGGTTGCAGTATGCATTTTAACTCTTGCATAGAGTTAAAATGTGCAGATTTAGGCATGTGCTTTTAATGATTATTTCTACTTCACAAGACCATTTCCTGCTTCTGAGCCATATTTTGAATTTTCAAAGGTGGATTAATAAAATGTGAAAAATGGCAACTCATTTTCAAAGTGATGGGCATGTGGATAGATTAGATCAGACAGAAATCTGGACAGACCATTGGAGAAATGTTGTTAGACAAAATGGGACTTCTGCAATTACTTCTAGTCCAGTTGTGACCCATTTTGCAGAGGTTACACAGTGCTATTTTTTTCATCTTTCTTTTACTTACAAATGAAAAAACTCTATGTAGAGCCTCAGTTATTATTCCATCGTCACTTGAGCATACAAGCTGCAAGCTAGTGTTCAAAATCATTAATGCGTTGGAGTTTGGCATTGCGGGTAACATTCTCTCTCTCTCTCTCTGTCTTCATATAAAATGCATAACCCCCCTTTCACTATAGGCCAAGCTAACTCAGTTTCGCTTCATGCACGTTGCAGGCAAACAGCATTCATGTGAATAGGTCCCACAGACCACCTGATACATGGTATTTGCAAGAACTCATTCATTTGCCTTCTTTCTTTAGTGTTCTTGCTAAGCCTGACTGTGTCAAGAGTTCCCTTTTAGGACTTCCTGCACTTCCTCCTGCTTCCCACTTCTTTTTTGATTGGGGTGGATCCACACCTGACATTGTGAGCAGCTGAGCTTGAGTAATGTTAAGTCCCACTTCAAGTCTTAGTGAGTTCTAACGCTTGCTGACAGATTGGGGCAACCCTGTTACATACCCTCTGGAGCACCAGTAAATCTTCTTGCCCTTCGTGATAGCTGCCAAGTAGAAGGAGCTGAATATACATCTAGCCTCGCTTTGGAAATCACCTTGCTTCAGGAACATGCTATTTCTTTCATTTGCTATTAAATCTTTGCCAGAATCCAACAGTTTCAACTGAGCCAATTTTCTGAGATAGAAGAGTAAGAAAAAGTCAAAGGTATCCCTCTTTTTTTGTTGTTTTTAATCTTGGCATTCTGCTCAAGAAGAGATCTTTGTTGCCAACATGTCTGCTGCTTCTCCATCTCTCACCCTTCAGGTTTCTTAAAATAGCTAAGAACACAGAGTTTCTAAGTCTGAAAAACACACTTACTGGGGAAAAAAAGGTCTGTATGAAGTTAAAAAATATATATTTATACTGTAAGCCCTGCAGCCTGGCTTCCTGCCCACGTTTGGGCATCTGTGCTGTCTCTGGATACCTCAACTGACACGCGCGTGCCAGATCTGAGGAGGAGGAAATAAAGGGCACTGCTGGTTCAATGCTGAGCCCTTGAATACAGTGCAGTATCTTTGAGAGGTGGATTTTGCCACCACTGGAGTTTATTCATTATCACAAGCCTCTGGAGGCTAGGACTCAGTCTTTAGTATTTGAAATTAAAACTTCTTTCATAATCTATGCTGGTACTTCAAGCAGAAATCACTCATTCCTTTAATTTTCTCTCACTGCTAATAGTACAGATTATGTTTTAAGATGAACATGTTTCCAAATCCAAATGCAGGGCAAAAAGACAGAAGACTTGATGAGTTAAAATATCATCTAATTTAAGGTTTCTATGGCTAGTACTGAATTCATGTGAATAGAAAGAAAAAATTTCAGAAAACAGCATAGCAATTCTTCAGGTCCAGGAACAGAAAGCAAATCCTCCTCTGAAAGAAGGAAGAAAGGGGATAGTACCTGAGATGTAAGTAAAAAGAAGGAAAAATCCAAAGCGGAAGGAAAAATGCTGGCATATGAATGAAGAAGGAGGATAGGAGGAGAAATTCTTGCCACATATGATAAGCTTCAGAAAAGCATATGGAGTTCAGGGGATTGAAGGAAGACTTACTGAATTCAAGGTACTTACTATTTAATTTCTCTGAACTTGTTCTCTCTTCTCCCTTTGAAATTATTGTAGATTTCACAAAGGATTTTATTTATGGTCAGCAGAGCCAAGCATTCAGCAACAAGCAAAGAGAAGTTATTACCAGAAGGAGAAGTATGACTAACCCTCCTGACTGACCTAACACACCATCCTGAAGTCCTGATTGCAAATGACACTGTGCCTAAAAGACCTCTAATAATACTGCATGCACTAGTCCATCCCTCACTATATGGAAAGGCCTGGTGACCAAAGCTTTGGGACCTGACATCACTTATGCAAAACAGGGCTGCAAAAACATACAGACTGTCAGCTCCAGAAATGCTTTTGTCCTCTTTGCCATACTCAAGGGTATGCAAAGAGAGGCTAGCAGAGTTATAGTATTGAGCTACAAACCAGTTGTGCCCCAGCTGAAGAGATCATTGAATTTGTACAATGCGGAGGGAACAGGCTAGGTGGGTTGTGCCATCTGCTTAGAAAGAAAATACAAGGGAGAATTTTAACAGCTGTTTGTTGAGTCAGATACTCATTCCTGGTTGTTTGTGCCACAGTGGCAGATAACTGCCAAAGAAATGCATCCCCTGTTGCTTAATAGACCTGACCTGTATGTTATAAAGTTGCATCTGCTGGAAACAAGCCTTATGATGTAGTACTCATAAAATGTCAGTGATCCTCCTAGAAAAATGTTCTGAAACCAGCATGTTGGATTTACCCTATAGCAGGAGACGGCAGGATATATCCCTGCAAATTCCACCAGGTGATTGCATGAGCCTGAGCACTCTCTCCATGTTATATTCACGTTTTCCCTGAGTATGCTCAGTTTGCTGGTTATGACATACTGCATGTGAGTCGCTCCTAGTCTGTATGAGTCATATGTTAAAGCGTGAAAGCAAGGCGGCATCTCTGTCATTGTTACTCATTGCTCAGTTACTGCCGTACCACACAGCTCAAGCCAGCTGAGCTCACCTTGTTTGTAAGGGTGAAGTTTAATATGAGCCAGTTCTCAGCTGCTGCCTGACCTCTTTAAATGTGATTGAGAGTGCAGCCCAATACTTGGAAATGCAACTGCCGTGTGTGTGTTTGAGTTTGGGCTCTGGTTAGAAACTTCAACTGATCTTCTGAGGGGATCATAAAGTGTCCGTAAAACCTACTGACATCTTCAAAATTTTAGAAAAGTGAAAAGATTTTAAGAACTCCCGTACAGTAAAGGGTGTTCTTTATTTTCCTCGTATACCTGACACTGCAAAATTACACTCTAGTGCGTGTAAGCCTTTGGCGGGTTGCTTAGACAGATGAACCAAGAGTGGTTCCAACTTTCATAGTCTGAGGAAACCCTGGTACGCTGATGAAGGGTGCAAATCACGGAGTCATGGCTCAGACACGAAACATCCACGGTGGACTGCCTGCGGGGTTCTTCTTTTATTGCTAGGAGGATAGACTTGGAGTCTATAGGTTTCTCAGGGGCAACAAGTTTCCAGATTGATTGTGGCTGCAGCCATTAAGCTGCTGTCTTTGGTGGTCATTGGGCAGAGCCTGTGGTTTGTTTGTGACACAGAAAATGTGTTCCAGTCAGGTAATAATTAGTGCTTCGGATTAAACCCGTTTAAAAAGAATAGAAAGCAGAGCAGAGTTGCACTATACCTGTCATTTGTAAGTGTCCAGTGATCTCCCAACATTGTGTGATTCATGGAGCTGAAAGCAATGATTTGCCTAAAAAATTATTAATGCTCATTCTGTCTGCAGAACCCCTTAATTCTGGTTACACATGTCAGCATATTATGACTGGGAGCTGTCAAACTCTAATGACTAAAATTTCATTTTTTCTGTCTTTTCATGCTGTGTTTGAGAACTATAGGTTGGAAATAATTCCCTAGCTAAATTTATTCTTCAAATGGTAAACTGAACCATTTGCTCTCACTCTCTCTGTCTTTCTCTCTGTTTCTTTCTGAATTTTTGTTTACATTAATGTCTTTCTCTTTCCTTATGCTTCTCTCACTAAGAGAAAAAATATTTTCTTCTCAGAAACACTGTCCATGTTAAAGAACATAATCTGAGTTGACAGCAGAGATTTCATACAAAAATATTTTTTCCCTACTGATTTGATCAAAATATGGATTATTTAAAAGAAGGAGGAGGCAATGCTTGCAAGAAACAAGATGCACAAAAAAATCTTACCATTTTATGTGGTTAAATAACCTTGACACAGGAAAATACTTTTGCTGTCCTCCTTGAAAGAAGAATTTGTTGACACAATACTTGATAATAGAGATACAGAACTAATGTTAACCTACTGCAAATACTGCATCAAATAGTATTTATTGATCTACCTGTTATTATGCTTGTTACTGAAATGCTGTATGTGAAGCAAAGGAAACCAGTTTCCAATTTAAGTCATTAATAGATTGGTTTTGAAATTTATGTTACACATGTCCAACAAATCAAGAATAAAAGCATGTGAAAGGCTATGTAGTCCGTATTGAATTACTCATTCTTTCCACAGTAAAAGCCTTTAGCTAGAGATTGACCAAAGAATTTTAAATATCTCATTATATATATGTCATTGTTCTAAGTGTCCCTAAATGGGATTAAACAATAGTCACTCAAGAGTTTCCTGCAATGTCTGCACTCCCATCCTCCCCCTTTCCCTCCTCACCTTGACTTAAATTAAGGCTAATGATATGTTTTCAGTGTAAGGTAAAAGAAGGATTTTCCTTGAATGACTTTCCAACATTTTCAAATCTATTTCATTATAAGTACTTCTGTCAAATGATTACTTATTTCATCTCATTGTCTTAGAGGATTTAACTCTAAAACGCACATGTTTGATGTGCACTTGATGACCATTTATAAACGGAAATCAGCTGAGGCACCATTCACCTATGAAAGTCTGTTTGTACTCAGAACAAAAATAATACGGGGACTACTTTCCAAAGAATAATAGATTTTTAACTAGTATTTTTCCCTTTGCATGCATTCGTTTATCCTGTCTGCTCATTCTTCAGTAGTGGAGAGGGAAAAAAGGAAATAGCAGTAGTAAAAGTGGAGGGCTGGGCTATTTTTGGATAATTTGCTATTTTTTGAGAACTTTCCTCTTTTCTAACTCTATGTAAAAAAAAAGTATTTCTTCAGTCATAGCCATAGTAATACTAAATATCTTTATAAGGTGGGAAGAAGCAAATAGGTTTGGTTTCTCACCAAAAGGAAGGAAAAAAAAAAAAAAAAAAAAAAAAAGGCAGGATAATTAAGGTAGCGAACATATTGCACTGCTATATTGGTTCAGTCACCTGATCTGTCTCTCCGATCACTATTTGCACGATATACATGGTTTTGACGGGCTTGTGATAGACTGCTGTCTGAAATTCTTTAATCTGGGTCTCCTGTTTGGCAGTGCAGCAGACTTTGCTATTTTGGGTTTTTGAAACAGAGCCATACTCTGGGAGGATAAGAGATAGCTGTGACTGGGTACTGACTCATCAGTATGAAAGCAAGCCAGGTAAACTTAAAGCATACAATAGCCCTGTTTGTGCTCTCACTTGTGCATATATGTGAAACACGAGTAATTCCACTGAAAATAATATTGTTACACCTGCGTGTTAGCCTGAACAAGTCTGAGGAGCAGGCCTAAAGAGTTTCTTTTTATGGAGACCTTTAAAAATAAAAGTGTCGTTTGAACCAGGAATAGGTATTTGGTGAAATATGACCTATTGGGCTTTGCTTCAGGAAGGGCAACTGCTGCATTCCCTCTCTGAGGACAGGCAGCCTGTGTTGGCACATCGAGGAATGGCTGAATTGCAGGAAGGTGGATGGAACTGCTGAGTCTGTCTTTGACCTGTGTAAACGGAGAGGAGTTCATTAGTAACTTCCTCCAAGTCTTCTATACAAGTCTTCTATGATAAGAGGAAAAATTCCTTTGCCTTTTGCTCCCAGATCAGAATGGACAGCTAGGAAGGTTGAATTAATTACATTTAAAAAAGAAAATCTGATTTTGTTAGAGAAATAAGGATTTGAACAATCATTAAAACATAAAATAAAGCCATTTAATTTACAAACCTATCTTTTACTATATTTATTTGCATTCTGCCTCAGAGACAAGGTTGAATGTGTGTTTCTTCTTACTTACTCTGGCTATACACATTGTGCATGACCCTCCAGAGTTATTCTAATGTAAACGAGAGAAGATCTGGGCCCAAGGCTATTGAGGATTCAGTTCAGCATTTACGAATGCTCAGAGCAGGGAGCCTCTGCAGCAGCTGCAGATGTAACTGTGTGGCCTGCAACAGCCTTGTAGGGTAGTCAGATTGGGCAAGGAGGACAAAACAGGAGTAGGACCTGGGCCAAATGGGAGTGAATCCTTGGCTACATCTAAATCAGTTAGACATATCTGTAGACATTTCCTGAAAACATTTTTCACTATGTGACTTGAATGAAAACTGACTAGCTATTTTTCTATATTTTTTCTATGTAGACGTCTGAAGAGATGTATTCCTAGAGGTAGGTAGGCAGAACTTTGGACCTAGGAGTGGCCAGTGTGGTGGCTCACCAGGGCTTTCCTCTGGGCCAAGCATATTTTGTTCATTCACAGTTTTGCAAGAGATTAAATATTTTAGCTTAGGATTTAGCTTTAGGATTTCTTTTTAGGAGGTAAATGTCTACAACTGAGGAGGCAAATGGAGTGTGCAAAGTTATATGACTGTGCTCTCAAAAAGAAAGATCTCTAAATCAGTTGGACGTTAAGAAAAATAACTAAAGCCTGATTTCCATATTTTACATTGAGAAAAGGAGGAGGGGGGAAAAAAGTGTAGTTCATATTCCCCAAATCAATTATGAATAAAATTGCTGAGTTTGTTTTGTAGGAGACCCCATTTGCTAGTTTTGAATATATAGGGCAACTGTCTTGTGTGTTTTGGAAGTGCCTGAAAAAAATGAAAGATTCATAGAGTTTGTAATATTTCCTTGAAATTTGCATAAATGTGTGTAATTTGTCTGTTGTTAATTAATATTTTCCTTATTAAAATATTTCAGTCAAGTAATAGAAATGACGATGTGATGTGGCTTAGCTTTACATTTTTGTGTACATTTAGTATTTATGCTACAGTCAAGTCTGGCAGTGCAAGGAGAAGAGTGCTTTTGCCATCAACCTTCTTGTAGCAGAGCTATTCACACACTGCGGGCTTGGAATAAGGATGGTCAGCATCTTGGAAGCTCAAGTTGGGGACCCCCTGTCTCAAAGCCTTTTGTGAGCTGATAGTGAAAGGCCCCAATCCAGCAAAGATTTACATGTCTGCTTCACAGTGTGTGTTCTGAACTGGCTGTGTGAGCACAAGTTAGTCTTTGTGGGATTAAGCTCCTGAAGTTTAAGTGACTAACTCATGCAGCATGAATGACAAATAATCTATACAACTGGTCTATGAGCAACCCAAAGACTGAAAACTCCTGTGAATGAGGTAACAAGAAGCACAGGAGAAGGTTGACTTTGGTTCACAAGCAAGATTTATTAACCATAAACAAGATGAGGGGGGGAATAAAAGGGTGCAGAGATTTTTATTTTTTTATTTTATTGGTTTTTTTTCCCCAGGACATAATTTAACCACAGGGCATTCAAAACTATAGAGAGGCTGTGCTATAGAAGAAAGTGTGCACTTGAGCTCTAAGGGCAGCAAGTGAATTTGTGAAGAAATCATAGCCCTAATGCAAAATTTATAGGAGCTTATTTCCAAGTAGATCATAGTGTACAAATTCCTCAGGACCAAAGATGAGTTAAAGGAAGATGTCATGCAAGAGGACACTGTAGAAAACAACCCATCAGCTGCTTCCCCACGTGACAGACCCAGAGGCAGCTCCAGAGCCATTAACACAACTGCCTGGGGAGTTTGACAAGGAAAAAGATTCTGACACTGGAATAATATCTGCCAGCACTTGGCATCTGTGTCCCATGATGGCCAGCCATCCTCTGTGGGTACCGACTCCAAGGCTGGAAAAAAGAGAAAAAAAGCAATAGGAAAAGATCATCTTTTCTCATATAGAAGCGGGTATTTTCATAGTAATCTGTAATCAGGACCTGGAAACAAAGTATTTTGGCAATGCATATTTGCAACCTGTGCTATTTAAAAAAAAAAAAAAATCGTATTTGAAAAATATTCTGGGAGCACTTGCTTTTAAAGGTATCCTACCGAGAGAGATAAAAATCATTGAATGTTATTGCTGCAGGTCCCAAGCTTCACCTAGCATATGCAGTATGACCCATACAGCTCTAGTTGGAGACAGAAAGGAATCATATATAGCAGTTGTTAATTTCTGGAGTGAAAATTATTCTTATTTGAGCAAAGTGTTTTCTCTTCATATACGTTTTTTTTTTCCTGTTTGTAGTCAGATTGGTACATTGAAAATCAGACAAAATGAAGTAACAATTAAGAACCAAATCCAGCAGTGCCTATACAATCCTTGACTTTACCAGTAGTTGTGAAATGGGCAGTACTAGAAGTAACTTCCATTTCCAAAAGTGACCTTTCATTTTGCAAATTGCTGAAGGTTGGACAATAGTATTCTGCATTATGTAGAACATCCCCAAACCCTTGGAAATCAGATAACCTAACACTTTGAAAATCATGGACTTCTGTTTTTAAATATGTTGACAATTTAAGTTGTTGTTCAAGCACTTTATTCCAATACTGGATAAAGAATAGCTGAGTAATTTTTCTATTACTACTAGATGATACCCTGTGAACTCCCTGTGGGATATGACTGGGTACTTAAGTCTCATTGTTTCTGATGCCTGAGTGAAAGACTGGTTATGTGGGTCCAGCCCCTATGGAATTTTGCTTAAGTACATACTTTCTTAAGCACTTTGTGCTAATATTGTATATGAAAAATAGCTAAATGCCTGTTAATAATCTTTGAGTCAAATTACAGTTTTTATAAGAATGAACATATGAATGCCTCTTTGCAGCAACAGCAGCATTTGTCTGGCTCTTGTCAGCAGGATGCAGTCGTGAGGAAGGGAATGTGCAGTATTTGTCCTTCCTTGAGCCAGTGTCCTCTTTGCATCTTACACGGTGAAAATCAACCCCCTGCACTCCCAAACCATTTGTCTTATTTGTTGCTGTTGTGACACTGAAAGAACTCCCTGTTCGTCGTGGCTGCAATTATCATTATGGCTGAACCACCAGTACTGGAAGTAAGACTCTGGCCCTTGAGAATAGAAGGCTATAGCCTCTAGCATGTTGTTCCAGTCCACTGGCATCCTAACTAGACAGCTTTAGTTTTAGCATAAAATCCATATTCCTAACCTTATGGAGGAGGCAAAGGCAAATTCTGTTTTTTTTTTTTTTTTTTTTTTTCTCCTCTCTGAAAACACCAAGCAGCCCTACACAGGGTTTACAAGATTAAAAAATGTTTTTCTGTTGACTTCTTGCCTATGCATCTGTATAGTTTACCTTGGGAAGTGGAATACATTCTATAGGAGCAATATATAGTGAAAGAATAACTCTGTCCTGAAACTCAACTGAATAATTTATTATTTAAATGAGATTTCATGAGGTAAAATGATGAATCCAATACAGCCCCCTTCTGAGTTTTAAACATTGTTTCTTCGAAGGCATAAATTTGCTTTGCAAAGGTTTCTTGATCTACTCTAGACGGTATTCCTACTTATGCTACATGGTGACAAAACCTAAAGAGGGAGTCAGATGTGTGCTCTACAGTACTTGAGAATTTAAGTTAAATCTGTAATTTTTCCCCCTGCATTTCCTCAGAGAAATTAGCTATTCTATTCACTGCATAAATTTTCAGGTTTTGCTAGCACGACACTCAGGGTGTTGAATTTTTTATGACAAAAATGCTGTAATAATTGTTGAACAGATGTAAGTGTTGGAGAGTGGGCTCTGGCAGACCTCATGAAACCTCTATTAGCAATTTAACCCTGTCGTTACTTGAATGAAATGGAGAGGGAAAAGGACAGAGTTTTGAATTTTTTCATTCAGAAGTGTGCAAGGGCAGAGCAAGGGTTTCCCAGGTGGGGGTAAATGACCTTTAATTAGACATATTCTTAATGAAAACAGAGATGAAAAAAAAATGTTAATGAGCACTCACTGCAAATTACTGAACTATTAAGACTTTTGACTGTGATGTGTGGAGTTGAGGCTGTAGTCTAAGGACTAAGAATAGTTCTGGACGGAAATGCCCCAGTCCAGCAAGCTGTAATATTTGACATGTTCAGAGGATCTAATGCTTTGTTTTTAGGTCTGTCTGTAATACTCATCCCTTTCACTGAAGCTGCATTAGCAAGTGATGCCAAAACAAAAGTTTATATACATGAAATGCAAAGATCTTTAGATTTTCCACACTTGCCATGCTAAATAAATGGCTTTTGAAGCTTGTGAGGTTGCAGTTACACCTTTTTTTTTAAAAAAAAAAAAAAAAAAAGAGAGAGAGAGAGAGAGAGGCAGACCACCAACAAAAACAAAACACAAAACCACACATTTATGGAAATATTCTTGATTTGCCTTAGAAGAGAAATGACATCAGGTGATGCCCAGGAATTTTGTTCTTTTAGTGACTGAAGCATTGCAGATTCCTCAGAACTGAAAAGGGAATTGAAAGAAAATGGGAGATCACCACAGTGTAGTCACAGGGTCAGACCTGCAGCTACCTCAACAGACTTGCCTGGCATATGTGCCCCACAGGTGGATGATATCAAAAGATGAAATCTTTCTGTAGCATTGTATGGTGAAACAGAGATTTTGTGGCTTTGTATATAAAAATGCACATATACAGTGCATACAGACATGCACATAAACATACCCATTCTTAAAATACACATGCATTTAAAACTAGTATTGATAATGAAGTTATATCTTGAAATATTACCGTATGTTTGATAGAAGACACTAGCTAGAGAAGTATTACTTAGAGAGTCCTAAGGCCAAAATGTGTGCTGGGGGCAGGGGGAGAGTGAGCCAGACCTACGTACAACTGCACCATGCTTAAGCAACAGAAGAATATAGGGTTGTTGTTTGAAAATATTTTGTTGTATGCATATGTTTAGAATTTCTTAAGTTCAGTGGAAGGCTTTGGTAGGGTGAAGCCCATTTTTCAATTACTCAGCTTTCAATAAGGAAAGGAGTTAAAAAAGAAGAAAAAAAATGTTAGGCTCTATAACAGAAGTAAATATGCAAAAATGCTACTCTGCATCCTGAAGGACATTATCTACATGAGGAATTTATCTTCTCATTTTTACTAGAGAAAAATGTGTGCAAAAGGCTTCCAATCGCATGTGCGTGCGTGTGTGTGTGCATGTTAATATATATAAAGTGTATATGTGCAAAAGCAGCTCCATCTGCTTTTGTTTTACATGCCCCTGTGGTGCTTAGTGAGGCATGGGGAACTTTAGTGCAGTGGCTTAGAAGTTTTGTGGATAAAAACAGGCAAATTGTATTCTGTCCCTAATTTATGGCACAGATGATAACATGCATCTATAGAGCAAGATGCTAAAAAATACTGCAAACGAGTAAATTTGTCCAAGGCTGCATATGTATTAGATGTACTAACTGTACCTCTATGGTGAAATGGAAATGTTTTCAAAGGCTGAAATGATGTTTGAAGATCTGGGTACTTCTTT
The DNA here is from genome assembly GCA_013398735.1 of Nothocercus julius. Taxonomy (NCBI): domain Eukaryota; kingdom Metazoa; phylum Chordata; class Aves; order Tinamiformes; family Tinamidae; genus Nothocercus; species Nothocercus julius. Next base: position 7,437,862 of record VZSV01000014.1, read on the forward strand.
ATATACATTTACTTACCCAGCTATTTTAGTAAACATAAAGGGAGGTATATACTGTGCAACTAAATTTTGAGGAATGCATTCAAACATTTGTAGGTGGACTGCTTCAAAGACATACTTTCACATCCCTTAAGTATGTGTGGCATATGTGCAACCTGGCATTTTTTAAACTTCTTTTTGTTGTGCTTTTCTATGCTGTGTTCTCAGAGCCTTATAGGTAAAATAGTCTTAAATACAAAGCAATGTCCAGTAGAAGTGAGGGGATATGCAATCAAACAATCTAAAGAAAATGTCACTAGAGGATTTGAGCATATTTTCAACTTAGTTGATGTTTATTACCTATATTGATATAGTAACCCAAAGATTTTGTTTTGAATGATTTATTAGAGAGATACTGTTTTCATTCCCTAAACACAGCATTTCTAGTTGCACTTTCATTTCAGATTTAACAGAAGAATTGCTGTACTTACTTTCACAGGGTGCTCAAGGTCAAAATGAGGAATGCCCATAGGGCTTCATTCTGTAAAGCTGATGTGATGATGTCACGGTTTATGAAAGAAAATGTACAAAACTTACTCTGCTGCTGTATACCAAAGAAAAAGCAAATAGGGATGCCAACTTTACTTAGATTGCAGTAAGATGTGCTTATTGAGCCTGTTACTTTGCTTAGAAACCTTGATGTCTACTGGCTTGGGGACTGAGCAGATCATCTTAGAGACAGTTTGTGCAGCCTGGTGGACAGGCACAGCTTCTGCAGTTACTGCACCGTACATGGGAAATGCCACATATAACCAAGGATTACATAAAAATTAAGTGGGTTTTGACATTGCTCATATTGTTGCAGCTCTCGCAAATGTGGATGGTCAGATCTTCTTAGAAAGGTCTTATTTGGTTTGCTATCAGTTTGTTAATCAGTCTTGAAATCTGATCTTACTTCCTGAGCTTTGAACTAGCGCTTTATCTCATCCAGATTCCTAGAGCGGCCCTTAGCACTTATTACAGCTAATTACATTATTTGTTTAAGCAGAAAGAATATTTCAAAAAGCAAGCTGTCTGAAGCTGTCTAATCTAGCAGATGTTGGATACCTGAAAAATGGATTAGCAAGGCTGAATTCATTGCTTCTAAATGTGCATTGCCCCTTCTCCGATTACCTGCCCTAGACATAGTTTAGTAGTCTGGTGGAAGTGCACTGGGCATTGAGCTAAAAATACACAGTGTCACTTGCATGTACATCCCAGCCATGGGCGAAGAAAAAAAACAAAAAGACAAGATGTCTTCAATAAGTCTCCTATTAGATTGGCAGCCCTTTGGAAGCCTCAGTATGAGTACATTGCTTAATGCTACACTAGAAAAGATAGCAAGCATTTGTGAGAAGCTTACTGAAAAAATTATTATTCTTTTTTCAGTAATCAAATATACAAAAAATGCATGTTAATAGGAAAAAGTGTTCTTTAACTGATATTTATTATTTTTATTAAGGTTTATTAAGGCTTTATTAAGATCAAGAAGGCCAAGGGGATCCTGGGGTGCATTAGGAAGACCATCTCTAGCAGGTTGAGGAAGGGGATCCTGCCCCTCTACTCAGCCCTGCTGAGGCC
>VZSV01000014.1:7450942-7492788 GCA_013398735.1 Nothocercus julius
TATTTAAAGAAGTTTTTCTTGTTATTTTTAACATCTCTGGCCAGATTGACTTCCAACTGTGCCTTAGCTTTCCGTGTCACTTCCCTGCATTCCCTGACAACATTCCTATATTCCTCCCAAGGAGCCTGTCCTTTTTTCCACTTTCTGTATACCGCCTTCTTCTGGTTGAGCATTGCCACAAGGTCCTTGCTCAGGAAGAAGAGAAGCGCGTGCCAGGCAAGAGAGAAAAGAGGACTAGAAAGAGATAGGAATGATGCTGATAGGGGTATGTGAAAAGGAGGAAGGATACAGGGCATTTATCAGAATGATGAAGTTGAAAAACATGTAAATCCAGTTAGCAGCTTGAGAACAGGTAGCCACATTAAAGGAAGTGGGAATAAAGTCAATTAGTGGCAGGAGGCATTAGTTGGGGGTGTCAGCTGGTGAATGGTGGCTAATTTCATATAGGCTAATCACATAGTTTGGCTATTTGATTACCAAATTGCTACCCAAACACTGCTCATTCCAGGGCAATCACTTCAGATAAGAGGGAAGCTGGAATTATCAAGAGATCTTATCCATTCCTTAATTGATTTTTTTTTTTTTAAACAGCTGTAATGTATGTGAGGTAAAATGTGAAAGGCAAATTGTTGCTGAGATACTATCTAAAGCATTGGTAGTGCCGGAAAGCTGAGGATGTGGAAGTAAGAGAGCCTGGAGATTGTGCTAACTTATGAAAGTGCATATGAAGGTTCCCATGGACATGAACAAGGAGTGAGCCTACAAAGGGACTCCTGTGTCTGCTGTGCTCTGAGTTGGAAGTGGGGGTAATCTCTAACCTGTGCTCTGTTGACCATTGCTGCTCTTTGGATGAACTGCAGCAAGAATGACAGGAATCAGCTCAACCTTGTGCTAGCCAGTGGAGATGAGCTGAAGTGCATTTGAAGGTTATATGCACCTTGTGCCCCTTCACAAGAACCTGGGCAGCCTCTCTAGCATAGTCTGCTGGCTGACACTAATGGGAATGGATGGTTAGGGGAAAAGCAGAGGAAACAGGACACACGTAAAGTGATTTTTTTCTGACAATCAATGGCTTTGCAATTTCCTGAATCAGAGGTTATATCCAGACCTAAGGAGCTTTCCTACATTAATTTATCTAATCTTGTTTTCAAATCTGTTAGTATTTTTGGTCTGATAATCATCTTGCAGCAAAAAGTTGCACCATTATGTGCTCTGCTTCCTCTGTTTTAAAATGTGGTGCTTGTTCCATTCATGAGGTACTTCTTCCTTCTGCTGCTGGAATCAATGCCTATGCTTTCTCCGGGCCATTTGTGATCTTACCTCTGTTGAGTCTACTTCAATCCTCTATCTTGCTCACTGAAGAGTGTGAATTTCTTTCATGTCCTTCTTTTTTAGCCATGCTGCCTTTCATCATACCTTTTCTAGCTCTTTTTGAGGCTTGTTCCCTTTGTCTGGGCACAGTACTCAGAGTTTTGCTTCCTCTGTTTTGTTTGCTTGTCCAGTTGCTGTATGCTGAAGGAGGAGGAAAGGATGACAGTGGAAGAGGGCTTTTTGTGACTCTTTTGCCTGAAAGTATTTTGCCCATTCTGGGCCTTAAGTCAAGGCTGGACAACAGCCTTGGTACAACAATGGTACTTTTAGTGTTTGCTATTAAGTGGAACAAGAGAGATTATCTCCTCTAAATGCCAATTTATGGTTGCTCTGTATATTGTAATCACACAGGCCATGATTCAGCAAGAAGTTACCTGTCTTTGCACAAAGAAATAGCCTCAGTGAGATGCTTAGAGGTAAGTTTGTGCTTAACTATTCTGCTAAATTATTTTAAACCATCAATATTAGAGCTGGGCATGAGAGCAGAGAGTGGGAGAGTTTTCATTCCAACTTGCTAGCATGTATAATACATGCTGAATCCTGAACAGGTGCTTTAGAAAAAAGAAAATCACAACCCAAACATCACATTCTTAAGGGAGCTGCTGCAACTTACACCAGATTTGAGATGTAAAATAAAATTCAATCTCTTTTTCAGGGAGGGATGAACATTAGCCAGGAACAAAAGAACAAGTGGAAAAAAAATATTTTAAGCAAATTTTACAAAGATTTTTCTGTTTTTTTTTGTTTGGTTTGGGAGTCGTCAGGATTGGACCTTAGCACCAACAACCTCCAGCAGGCTGCAGTGGCTCTGCCTTTAATACACTCCAAGCCCTGTGTGTTATACAGCCGTAATACTGAACACACAAGGCAGACAGGCGCCCTGAGGCATTCTCCGTAAAAACTTTCATATCACAACGGAACTGAACGTACCATTATAGCACCACGTCTCCTCCTCTTCACGGTAAGAATTGTTCTGAAAACCAGGCAATGTCACGGAAATGTTATAATAGACACATCCAGAATATATGGGTGAGCTGGTAGTCCCCAGTGATATATTTAAGCTCTTCCTTCTGCTATACATAGAACAAGTTAAATATAATTAACATTGGTCAAAAGGTCCTCTAACTTTACGTACTTTATGAAAGCATTACCTCCATTATCAGGAAGGGAAAAGAGATTTCTCAATATCTGCTTGTATAAGCTCCTCTAAGTCATTTCCATTGCAACATGCTTTTTTTTTCTTTTTTTTTTCCTCTCTCCAAGAAGCATGAATATTTTCTCTCTCCCTAAATCCCGTAATTGTTTTATTGCTACATTAAAAAATGTAAATAATAATTCCCCTCCCCATAATAAATTAGACGCAACCTGTCTAGCCCCGAAAATGAACATTTCAATATCTTCAGACACACAATGACATAATATCAATATTTAAAATCATTTTATGCATGTATTCCAGGTTGTCCAACTTCATTAAGGGCATTCATCAGCCCTCCAGCTACAGTGTATTCCCATCGGAGTTGTAGGCCTCAGGCCCTACCAAACAGAAATTTAAACTAACTTGCCTTTTTAATTCACATTATTCTCAAATATTCTCTTTTTTTAACCCCCTGCCATGACTAAGGCATTTAGACCTGACTATGATTCTGTGCACATCAACATTTAACGGACAAAATCCCCAATTTTATGTCAGAACTTGAGTACATGAAAATAATAGCCTTTCCCCTTTAATTTTCCTCTTTTTTTTTCCTCATCCACCTCTATTTCTTGGGTGCAATAATAATTATACTTCCTTTCATGATGTATGCTAAGTTAATAATTTGAGCTACAGGTTGATAGGAATGTCGGGTTGTTGGGTCTTTATGTTTAAAAATTTACAAACATCTCAAACATATTAAATTTCATTCTTTTCTATCTTTCTCTTTCTGAAATAAAAAAAAATACTCTTGATCTATATTTTATATAGCTGAGGATGCGCAGCATGAATACATATCCTTGCTAGTGGCATCAAATACTGATATATTAGTATAAAAATCCTCTTTTCCTTACATACAAAATAAACAACCTTTCCATTGTTCCCTTCCTTGGGATGATTGCAGATCTTTTCCTCTGGATCTTCTGTAACCTTCTGAATTCCAGGGTAGCACCCTCGTACATTACACAGGATTGGAATGAAAAAATCACCGCATCATAAAACTTTGCCTGCTACTGACCAGAAAATAAAGGTTTCGCTGAAGCCTTTGAGTAATCCTCCCAGATTTGTATGGAAAGGATTTAAATACCCATCATTTGTTACAAAAAAGGATGGAAGCATGTGGAAGTTGCCAAGTTGATACAACATATGCATCCAGGGATTGAACAGACCTGCAAGAGAAACTGGGGACTGTAAAAGTAAAATCTGGTGCAATATGTGTCCGTGCAGTTAGCTTTTCTATCTAAAATGTTCTGATCATGGCCAGAGCGTACATTGGTGGGTTATGATCCATTTACCTCCAAAAAGGAAAGAGGTAAGAGAGAGGATTAAAAAAAAGAGAGAGAGAGAGAGAGAGGAAAAAAAAACAGTTACCAAAGGGCCAACACTTGGATCCTTTCTTTTTTTTTTTTTTTTCTCTCTGTATGTAGCATTATTTTTTTAAGCAACTGTACTCCTCTCAATTTCCTTATGCTCTCTGCATCTCTCTCAACTGTCCCAGCCTTGTTCCAGTGTTCCTGCAGCCACTTCTTACCTTGTGCCTCTCCAGCCCTCTCCCTTTTTTCATTTTCTTACTCAAGCTATCTCAGCCCTCTGGATTTGAGGCTTCTCTTAGTTATAACACATGATACAGCCTGTCAAAGTATGGGAAGTTTAACCTGTCCTACTTATCTGAGGTTCCTTTGGCAGTGGTGCAGTTAATTATCATCTGTGTTTTATCATTCTAGAAAAAAAGCAGGTGCTCTCTCCTCTTTTGAGGACCTGGATACCATTCCCATCCAGCAAAGCTCTGAGGCTTAGTTTCACAAAGATATATAAATCCACAAAAAGATTCAGCCTCATAAGGCCGAAGTTTGCAGTCTGAAAACACTATTCAGCTAAAGTGATGTGAAAATGAGTCAAGGGCTGCCATGAAATCGTGCCTTACCACAGCTAAGTTACTGCTTGAAATATTCCCAAAACAGCCCAGAAAGCTCCAAAGCAGGTATTTAAACTAATTCTGCTACCACATCATCATCAGACTTACAGCTTTAAAAGCATCCAGGAAAATGTTCACTTTCTAGCCTGTTCAAGTGGGCATTATTCTCATTTTGGTGGAGTCTGCTGTACCAGACACGCACAGATTGCAGTCTTTACCTTGAAGGTGGTGCTCGAGAAGAGTGCTCCCACTGGTGACAGCCTCCCGGGCAGCGAGGGTAGTCTGAAGTCTGCTTGTTTCCCCTCTGCAGTCACCAGCCAACCTGATTTTGGAAGAGCTGGAGCTGTTGGAGGAGTTTGTGTGCTTTGCGACTACTGGCAGGTACTCCACAGTAAGTGCCTTGGCATGTTTCCTGGAGATCACACCGTGGAGCGGCCCCGGTCTGCTCCACAGGCTGCAAAGCTGGCTGGCCGTGCACCTATTCCCTTGCCACGTTGCAAGGATGTACTAATCCCTATGTTTCCATTGCCATCTGGGCCCAATCTGCAGGTGTAGGAAAAGGAGTTGGAAAAGAGAACACATTAGGAGCAGGGAGTGCTCCTAGCCACATGCGTAGAGCACTGAGAGTGGCAGGGGGTGCAAGGGAGGCGGGTCAGGATTAGTTCTTTGGTCACTATTGCAGTAAGTTATATAAACAAGAATAGTAACAATGGGAGAAGAGAAAGGGAATGGGGCATGTGAAATGATCACAGAAAGGAACAGAATGTGAGAGAAGGACTTTGAAAACAGAGCTGGGAAGGAAGAGAATCACCATCAGAGAGAATGAAGAGAGAAACCAACAGCTAAAGAGGAAGAGATGTAGGGAAAGGGCAAGCAGACAGACATAGAATAGAGAGGAGGAGACACAGAAATACAAAGTAATGAAAAGAAGTAGAATAATAGAAAAAGTGGAGAGATACTTAAACTACAAAAAGTCTGAAACTGAAGCTAAGTGAGAATAAAGGGGATGGAAAAGAAAAGAAAATGTCAAAAAAAAAAAAAAAGCCATGATAAAGTAAAAAAAAAAATCTAGAAAATATATTTTAAAATGAAAAATAGAGAAAAGATCCTGTGGAGGTAAAGAGAGAATAGAAGTGGGAAACTAAGGGAAATTTCCTACTTCATAAAGTGGTGGAAACCTAGGGATGAAAGAGCTATATAAAAACTTCTCATTACTGGTTATTATTTATTGCCCCTTTCTCACAGGGAAAGTACACCGATACAGCTGTGTCCAGGCCACGGAAGAGAATGCTGCCACTTACAATACTGTTTTATCTAAAAAGAGATATTTTTATGTTTGCAGGCAGACTGCAACATCTCTGTAACTGAGGTGTGCGTGGTGGAAATCAAAGGAGTTTGCTGGGCTAGTGAAGTAACCTTCGCATTTGCAATTGGGGTCCATGTCCACTCCCTGCCGGGACAAGTGTGTCCTACATGTATCCTGCTCATAAGCGCTGCTGACAAATCTCTCCCTAAGGACGGCAGCATGGGGAGTAGCATTTCGGGTCAGGCTTGAGGTGCATTGGCAGAGGAGTGCGCACGGGGGAGGTTGCAGAGTGCCAGACTGCACTGTGTCTGGCTAAGGCCAGTGCTTTTTACTCTCTCGTATTCATGGACACATAATTCATTCATAAATTTTTCAAGGGGAAAGAATCATTGTTTAATGCACTTTTTGTGAAGAAAACAGAGTGAGGCAGGAAAGAAAAGAAAAGAAACAGAGTAAGCTTCTTACTCCCTAGACTTATGACCTGCATAACTCCAATCACTGTGTTATTTAGACAGCCTTCCTATTTAGCTGGCATTAAATTTGTATGCTCCCACATGGTTGAGTTGCTACTTTTTTTTAAAAATCCATATAGCAGGGATTCTCTAAGGGAACCTGATGGGCCAGGGAGAGGAGGGGAGGAGAGGACAGCGTTCTCCAAAACGAGGTAGATATATGTGCCTTTCTGTCCCTGTGCCGGTTGCGCTCGGGCAGGTACAAGCTGACTGGAATCAGCAGTGGCATCCATGCGAACGAGGTCAGAGCGGCTCCTCCGTGGCTTTCTTATTCTTGCGAGCTCCCTGAAAATGTGGGTGTGCATGTTAAAACTGCCCCGTGCGGCGGCTCTGACATGTGGGGCTGCCTGGCACAAACACAGCACATAATAACACAAAGCGTTTGGCAGCGTTACAGGGCTAATCTTTACGTAACTGTTCCCAAATCTCCTTCTCTAGCGCACTGAGCACAAACAAGCTTTCCACCAGCCTCCGGCTGCAGGCAGATTGGCTCATGTCACCCGTGTCTCCGCCGAGCAAGTAGTGGCTGTGGTCACGGCGAGGAAAGCCTTGTTCTGCCTTCGTAACCCGCTCTCCCCACAGGACCGCCTCCCTTTCCAAAGGCACACATGAACCATGGGCATGTTTGACAAGAACGTCCTCTTTTATAGAATTTTTCCTCTTAAGAACAGTTATAGTCCAGGAAATTATATTGCGGATTGTTTTCAGGGGAGCTGTGGGAAAACAGGATCTGATTTTTAGACGGTTTCTCCCCTGTTGATTAAAGTCTTCAGAGGAGGGATGGCTTTTATCGTTAAGACACCAGCATGGGACTTTGGGGAGCTGAAATTGGAATAATAATGTTTCATTCCTCCTACCCTTTGCCCCTCCTGTCAGTTTTCATTGTAAGCTCTCTGTGATTATCTCCTACTGTTTTGTTGCTGGGTTCAATGGGGCCTGGTCTCCATTAGGGCTTTTGTGCTGCAGATGGCATGACAAGGGCACATACCAATAAAAAAAAAAGAAAAAAAAAGGGGTGGGTGGGTAAGGAGATAAAGATGGGAGCTTCCCAAGCACCCTTGATCAGTGGGGGTAATGTTTCTCTAGCTTTGCAACGGAGGCATTAAGTTGCAGGTGTTTTCCTTGGCAGCTCCGGGGTATTTCCAGAAGGCCCAACCAACCTCAGCAGCACGGAGCAGTGATGCCTCCTCTCCGCCGGCACCACCTTCCTTAGGCCGGGCGCTCTTCTTCCCTCAGCCTCGCGCAGCCAAGACACGTGTGCCGCAGCGCTGAAAAGACGTGGCAGATCTATAAAAGCATGCAGGCTTCGGAGCTAAACCTCCTCCTTCCCGCAGAGCAGGGCCTGCAGTGCTGCTCGGCCCCGCAGGCGGGAGGCCTCTGCGGAAGTTTCCTGGCATGGTGGCTGTCACGTTGCCCCTGGCTGCAGCTTCCTGCTGCTCCGACGGGAGCAGCTCCTCTCCGGTTCCTTGCTGCCCGTGGCTCCACCGCACTGCCCTGTCTCTGGAGTGGTGGTGTCGGGGAGTCCTTGGTGCGGATGTGGTTTGCTGGGGAGCACTGGGCACGCAAGGGCAAGGCGAGGAAGAGCAGCCTCGACGCGCCGCGTTTGTGCAAGGGGTTTCTGCGCCCTGAGCGTTCAGGGTAGTCCGGTGCACGGAGAGGGCGAAGGCGAAGGGGAGTTCTTGCGCCTTGCCTGCTGGGGTTCAGAGGCTGCAGTTTCCTGAGGACACATTTCCAAGTTTTTCTCATCAGTGATAGGGGTTGGAAAATACACTTTAGTGTTCAATGAAAGCTGTAATTCCCTCTAGTCATAAGCACTGAAGATCTGGAGCTTTAACCCTGACTAAATCACAACAAAATCTTTAGAATTGGCCTGTACAGGGCGTCTTTCACCAGGAAAGAAAAATCCATACCAAAAAAAGAGCCATTAGGCAGTCCTAGACAAATGCAGCCGGTAAAGGAGCAGGTGCTCGGGTATAACCAGGAAGGAGCAGAGAGGCTGCCAGGGGTGCGAAGGAGGTTCACGGCGCCGAAGGTGAGACGATAGGGTCTCCATGCTCTGCTCCTGCGGCCGTCCTGTCAATCCACCGGCGCATCGATCCATGGATCCTTGCAAAGCATGTAGCGGAACAGTTCAGAGATGCCCCTGCAATTCCTTTTAATCCTTTGAAGCTATGGATTTTTTCTTCTTTTTTTCTACTGCTTTTCTCCATCTCCCTTTCAGTTTTAAGGTTTTCTAGGCTGGAGTGGGGTAGGGTTATTATTTTAATTATCCTCGCCTTTTTGTTTTATATTGGGTTCAATTTTTAAATTGTTCATGAGTTTGCCTACAATGACAGATGCTTTTTGATCCACTTCCAAAAAGACATGTGTGTTTAAAAAAACAAAAAAAAAAGAGATTGAAGTGCCCCAGTAATTTTAAATTGTTCTGCACTGTGAATGCCCAGAACTCCGATCCTTTCCAAATGCATTGCTTCACTTTTTTTTTTTTTTTTCCCTTTTTTATTTTTTTTAAGAGCACTTCATTTTGGAAGTGAATAGGGTGCTCTGGGCACAGGCGCTGTAGACCAATTTAGATTTCCTAGATTGCTTCAATAATCTGAAGAGTACTTCAGTCATTTTTAACTATTCTCCACAACACATGCCTGCAAACCCATTCATTTTTGAACTGAAGTGACTATACTTAGGACAAACTCCGCTCTTCATTTGAAATTGTTCCATTCTGCATATCCATAAACCTCAAATTCCATCAGAGAAACTTAATACAGTATTTTGCTGTAAGAATGTAGCATGCTTTGTGCCATTAACATTACTGGTCAACCTTTTTTATGCAGTGCTCATTGTTGTCTGAGGAAGGGCCATGTCACTACTGGCAGTTTGCTGGCAGAAATCATTGCATAATTAGGCTTTTTTTTTTTTCCAGTGTTCCAAGATTCAGGTTTTTCATGGCTTTTTAACCCATGTATCTAAAAAGTTTTCCATATGGTTAAGAGTTAAAATATCCAACACTCTTACAGCACACACATTTTGTTTCCACTTTTTTGTAGAAGGTGAAGTGACTTGCCAAAGATCATACACAGCATCTGTGGCAGAGCCAGGAAATAATAAAACACAAGCAATGTTAATCCTTCTTCTCCTTCCTCTTACGCTCACTGCATTCATGTTATATAGGGTATGCCACTTCCTGCTATCTATTCTATTCCTTATTGCTATTCTTGAGGGAATACTGATGTTTCAAACACTACCCAGAAAAGAAGGTGCATGAGCTCTCCTGTGAGGTTTCCATGCCCTAATTCCCTCTCCTGCCTTTACCTTTCATATATTAAAAAAAAAAAAAAGTTACTCTTAATTCATATTTCTATAAAAGAGAGTCTACATTTCTAAGAAATATGACCATTTTGTTCCAGGGAGGCTCTTTGCTGCCTTAACTAATTAAAGCTTAACAGCAGGGCAGTGTCATGCTATACTTTGCAGTCCACCTAATGTCTTATTCAATCATGATCCAACATTAAAATTATTGAAGGCAGCACAGTTTGCATTGATCTACTGTTGGCATAACTTTTTGCTAAACGAGTGTCCAGCTTGCACAAAAAGCACTATGAGGGCATGGAGGACACGTGAACATGCTCTGGTTTGCAACCTCTTTGGCAGTCCCGTGCTGCTCCTGGGGAAGCGGCTGCCCTAAGGCTGGTTTTGCAGTCTGTCTCCTGCAGGGAGAGGATTTGGTAATGCTTTAGCAACTTGGCTGCTGAGACACAATAGCAAAAACTGCAGCTTTTTTTCTCCTTTTTTTTTTTTTTTTTTTCCCCATGCAGGTGCAGGATACTACTTATTGGTAGCCTTAAAGGCCAAATACATGAGGTACAAATTAAAGAGATTTTGGGATTGCTCTACCATGCCTCCAGGAACAAAACTAGAACTGAAACTCAGGAGGCCCAAAGCCAGTTCTAGCCCCTTTTGCCATTTTCTTCAATTGAATTTTGCAGTTCTCAACTGCTATTGAGATTTTTAATGAGAAAAATAGCATACTAAAAAATGAGTAATTGCCGCCTGTGTAGAAAAGTCATGCTGTTTTCAGGAAATTTGTAGGCATTTCATTAATTCTTCTATACCAAATACTCTCCTCTTTGCCTTACAGGATTTATTTCTAAATTTAGTCTTTGAAGAAAGAAGGAGCTCCAGGGGCAAGACGCATGGAAGAATCCTGAGCTTGAGAGTGTGGCATTAAAATTTCAGCTGATGAGGTGGTACCTCTGCGTTGGTATCCCTGTCTTGTCGGGAAAACTGTACTGTTTGCAGGGTGCCACTTTTTGAATGAAATGTTAACTTGGTCCTAGCCACTTACAAAGACTAAAATCTCAACAGCTGAAGGGGTATAATCTTAGCAACTTCAGACTGGGTGATTACATTCCCCCTACTTGTATTCTTTGAAATTTTGATTGAATACAATCTTTTTCTTCACTTATCTTCCTCTTTTTTTAATCTTTTTTTTTTTTTTTTTCCTGCATGTTCCGTTTCACTTCAGATGGAGCAGATTTTCAGAAACTTTGTGCTCTTTCTTCTGGGAAGAAAGTCACTAATGTGTATGTATTAAAAAAATGTTGTTGCTGTATGAGAGAGAGCGCCAGAATTACTCAACATAGTTCTATTAAGTTTGAAGAAAAAAACAAGACAATTTTTTCTTCCTTTCACAAACAATGCTTCTAAAGTTAAATGCTGGGTAACAGTTTCTTAGTGGATTCCCCGTATAAATATTAAGATAATATTATTGTTTACTCATCTACCTCAAAAGATCAGAGCTGCAGCTTCAGAAAACAAAAGACAATATTATTCCAGCATGCTTAAATTTGCAGATATTAATCCTCCCTTAATTTGCATTTGTTTTAAACTAATGCAGCTCTACAGACATCAGTGGAGTTACTGTGTTTTACTGCAGGGTAAATGAAGCATCATCATAGGCAAGAGTATCTTTCGGATAGTTATATGTGAAGGCAGCATTTGCTAATATAGTGATGTATTATCATTCATCTTTACACCTGTCCAGCTAGGCAGAGATCTATCCAAGCATAAGATATAGTGTAGGAGGATTCCATTCTGCAAGATTAAATCTTCAGTTAAATGAACCTGAAGTCGCTTAGGGTGGGTCTGGCAAGCTATCCCATTGAGAGTAAGTTAAAGAAAAAAGGGAGGGAGGGAGGGAAGGAGGGAGGAGTGGCAAACATTTTCATCAGACTCTATCAACAATCTGGAGAACTCTGTGTTTCATACTGGTTTGCTTATAGCTCTATAATTTTTATTCTAATTGGTAGCATTCGGGAATCTCTAGAAGTGAAGGAGACTCAACATGGAGCCCATACGGATGAGCTCAGCTGGATCCAGAAGTGCTGGGAGACAGAAGGAGAGCATGTCTGAATGACCTGAGGCAGGAATGGCAGCGTCAAGAGTAGGAGACTCGGAACGCAGGAGAGACTGGGGAGCCTTAAGACAAGTGCCAAGGAGGTACTAAACAAGAAGATGGAAATAAGGTGGGAATAAAAGCCCAGTCTGGGGGAAAGGAGCTGAATGTAGACAGGTATTACACACTGTCAATTTCTCTCAAGTGAGGCTTGACTACAGAAAATTTGGGAATCCATGATACTGGAACCATGGACTTCGTTGGCTGAGCTGTACAAGAGAAAAAGCATGTATTGGCAAAAGGAGTCTTTTTTCTTCAACTACCTTTTTTGAGTGACATATGCCATGCCAGCAAAGGGATTCTTGCATCTATACAGAGGGTGTTGCTGGCGTATATATATCAATTAAGGGTGTGATTTTTTTCACGCTTCTGACTGAAACAGCTTTGTCAACAACACTTTATAATTTAGACCTGGCTTGAGAGCTGTCCTGGCTCTCAAGCAAGAGTGTTGGGGATTTTAGAGTGAACTCCTTTATTGCTGGCAAAGAAAGAAAAGGACACAAATGCAGCATACTCGTTTTGACTAGATTTTTTTATTGTTATTCACAGCACACACAGATTTTTTTTTTTTTTTCTGGAAAAGTAGTGGCAGAAATAGTAAAAATAGCACCCTCACAGCACCTGTTCAACTTCATAGCAGGGCATCCACTGAAATATAGGTTTTCTTCTTAGATAAGAACCCCAAAGGTTCCTGTTACGACCATATCCTACCTATAAAGAACTTCTGATGGAGCAAAACTGTCAGACACTTCCATGGAAGGCTAAGTTTACACTGGCAAAAAAAAAGTTGATAAACTGATACGACTTCCTGAACAAGATAAGTATAGGGCAAAAAGTACTCTTTTGTGGATAAAATGGCATCTACATCAGGGCAGGTGCTGCCACAGCAGTGCTGGTTAGGAATGTGTGGTTTGTTTATTCTTTGTTTTGTTTTGTTTTGTTTTACTATATTAACCAACACAGGAACTTCAGGAAAACTCAACTGCCAGAATCATGTGTTTGTCTATTTGTCTAACTTTCTCTAATTTATTCCAAAAACAAACAAAAAACTTGTTTTTGTGTAAGTCTTCTCTTTTATTCTTACCAGGTGTCCCCGTGTTTTGTCAGAGCAACGTTTCTGTCATGTCAGAAGAGGTAACTCCAGCTACCGTAATGTATCCTTGCTATACACATTGTCTAAGAGGGAGTGGAGGTTTCCCAAGAGGACCTGAAATGGTGCAGCATCTGAAAAAACTGAGAGGAACAATCCTGCTTTCCTTCCCTCCTTTTATGCTAAACAAGTACCCTCTGGTACTTGTCTGAGGGCCCAGTAAGCTACTTCATCTCACTATGAAGTGGAAAAATAACACAGTAAGTAATAGGCCATCATTTTCTGACAGTTTAGTGAACTAAATCAGCTTTTACAAAGATCACATGGATGTCAGAGCATGAGCAAAGCAAGAAGCTGCAACGTACATCTAGGAGAAAGGGGTGGGCATTGAAACACTGCTTTTGTAAGCATTAAATGGATTTAACTTGCAAAAACTAGCAATGGCTTAAACCTGGGTCACGAAGTGATAAACCGATGAACGAATGTCCATCCACGCTGAAACTTGCCGGTTCTGAATATCACAGCTCTTTGACTTGTCTGCACTTTGAAGTATTTCTCTTAGCCATGGTATTAGCCATTATATGGCTAAACTGGCACTCTCCTTCTGAAGAGATGCAACTTTTAACAAGTCACTTGCTGGGGCAGCTCAAATTCAATTTCCAGGAAGGATTTCCTTTTGATACGAGCATTACTCAGTCTGCCCTAGGCTCCTTGTTGCCACAGCCATTCAGGTCAGACATGGGATTTTTTTTCACATTTGTAATCAATAGAAATTATTGTCCTACTAGTAAAATACTGAATGGAGACCAAGTTAAAAGCAGTGTACTTAGAGGTATTCTTTCAGATAAGAAATTAAGTGTTTCCTTAATCACAAAGGAAGAGGATTGATCTTTAAGATGGTGTGCTTAGCATTTAGCAGTGGACCACATAGCAGTTTCAGAAGCAATTGCAGAAAGTGATGCTTCTTTTTCTACGCAAGGCATTTTCTTTCTATAAAGTTAAGTTATTAAATTCTTCTTTTTTTTTTTTCTTCTCTATAAACTGATAGTCTGTCAACCTTCAGATCAGTGAGTACTTAGGGACTTTTTTAATTGCCTGCCATTACTTCATTACTACCTTGTGTGTTATGTATGCAAAATCAACCCTTCTTAAAGTTTAATTGGAGAAAGAAATGTGTTTGGATAGAAGACCAAATGGGGAAAAAAAAAAAACCAAATAAAAACAACAACAAAAAAACCCCAACACTTTGGAAAATGAGTGCTGGAAGGTTGGTTTTCTGTGAGTCATGGAAAATGCTCTTTAGTTGGAAATATTCAGACAGCTGCCCCATGGCAGGGTAATATTTGTGAATGCTGCAAGTTGCACAGATATTAATACGAATCACTGCACATCTGCAAATTTCTCCCTAAAAATACACAGTCCATTGCTTATTATTAGTTGCTATGCAATATTCATATGTCTAAAATCATCCAGCACAGGAGGAAAAATAATTCTGTAAGTTTGATCTTTTCTCTGTAACAGCAGTGACTAAATTTAGTGAATACTGAGCCTGTCATGGAGCAGAGGTTGGAGCTTTTCTTACCTTTACCTGAGGGGCTCTTTTAACAGCACTTTGTGTGTCTTAAATACTGTGTGCTTAGTGCCAGAATATGAGTGACTAAGGAGTAAAAAGCTGAAGCAAACAACCCACAAGCTGAAATGGTTGGGTGAACAATTCAACAAATACCTATGACAAATAAAAGTAAAATCCATTTGCAAATGATTTGCTAATCAAAACGAGCTGACTCCTTAACTGGTATTATTTGTAGCTAACAGTTTGTGAAGCTCTAGCGGGCAAGCAAACACTTGAAAGAAATGAAATACCATGGCTGATTTTAATTAGATTTTTTTACTCTTAATGCACCCAGAGATATTAATTTGCTTCTCATTATGAGTGAATTAACTGAAAAAAAAATCAGGCCATGAAACAATATATATATATTTTGAATTACAAAAACAGCAACAGCCACAGTGAACAGGAACTTCTGTGTGTAGTGTAGTTATTTCAAAATCTAACAGCCACATTAGCTATTGCAGAAGAGATGTGTCCTCCCTGGGTACTAAAAGCACCTTCCAGTGTCTCCCAGAGGGATTCCTGACTGCATCTCCAAAGCCCATTTTCCCTGTCAGGGCTGGCAGACTGGCCCTGAGACAGACACCAGGGCAAAACTACCTGCCGTCCATCCCCTCCCCTGGGTGCAGCCCAAACCAGCAGCTCCGGGGCTGTTGGCATTGCCCAGCAAAAGACTGCAGTGGGTCGCTGGCATGGGCTTGCTGAAGAGTATCAGATCACAACATTGTTGTGGTTGCTCTGATGGCTACTAAATTAGATTCTCAAGTTTGGGCACTGCTCAACCTTCTTGAAATTTGAAGAGTGCTATCACAACTTGCCGGTGTGTATATGCATTCAAATGCTAATATTGGGATACTTGAGGTATGACAAAAAAGACAAGAATCCTATTAATAATACAGACTGTAGGTGCCATCTAAGCAAGTATTTACATGGTTGTCTGCAGCTGGGATCTTTAGATGTATAATTACCTCTTGGCTGTAAAAGCAGAACTTCTGTTCAGTTTGGGATGTTTGGATCAAAACATGCTATTTCAAGTTTTATTGAGTGGTGTGGGAATTGCTGTATTTCAGTCTTTAAGGGTTGCCCCGATTCACTGTTGAAGTGGAAACCAAAATAGAATAAGGCTCATTGTAACTTAATAATCATTTTATTTTTCATAGCCTCTTCAGTTTCGTTTAATCTGTGTTTGCCTGCTTGGTGCATGCCTCCACTATCTTTCTGAGATGTGGATGCAAACTGCAGATAAGGGTGTGCACTTTTTCTTTTTCTTTTTTTCTTATAGCTGCTGTGAAGATACAGTCGCAATATTAAGATGACAAGAAGTTCAAGACAAGATAAAGGACCTTGGTGTGATTGGACACTGAGAGGTACACCAGACTTCCTCCTTTTGCTTGGCACTTCTCTTTATATTCTTTGATTAAAGTCTTTTTCCTTTACTTACATCCTCCATTAAGATGTCTCAGTGTCATTTAGGGTGTTAATTGAGAGGAGGTTTAAGCTCATCAAGGCGATTATAAGTGATAGTTAAAAATTTCTATATATGGCCTATGCTGGAATCAGCACAGTAGGATGCCATTTTTCTTTTATCTAACTGACATTGGTAATAATAGATGAAATTATTACTAAATCGCAGCTGCAGAGATGATATCATGATTTTTTTGTGTAATCTTTGATGAAAAATTAATTTTTGAGAGGGATAATTTAAAATGATTTAAATAGTATTATACTGAAGTCCTTACTGGTAATTAACACCAATCTTGTCAGAAGTGAATCCACTTTTGCAGCTGTTTCTAAAGATACCTACAGTATTTGTAACTTTTCTGGGAGTAAAATTACAGTGTTTGGACTTTATTTTTACTGCATAAGAACCATTAAAAGAAAAGGATGCTAATAGAGAAGGCTTTGTTCTCCAGTGGGGCCAAATTTTGTTTTATATTTGCAGTGTTTTGCTATGTATGCATTTAATTAGCTATACTCAGCATGTAAGCAGAGTTTAAGTATATGCAAAGTAGACTTTACATGGTATTTTTATGTATGTATTTGCATGCTAGTATACTCACAGATATGTATATCTTTATGGGTTAGCTATACACGTATACACAACTTTATTTGTGAGGGGTTTAATTGGTTGAACAGATGGCTGATCAGAAATGCTTCTTCATCTTCATCAGTGACTCGTCTTTCTTTCTTTGCATCGACTTTCATCACAGTGGCAAAAAAGTGCTCTAACGAGAAACAGCTGAAAATAGATTTTTCTTTGGTACTTTCATCATGCTTTAAATGACAGAAGTGGATTTTTTTGTCCTATATAAAAAGACCTGCAGGAGAAGGTTAAAAAAGGAAATATAGTGAAATCTAAATAGAAAAATTTGAATGAGAATATGGGAGAGCCTCAGATTATTCCTCTTATCTTCATATTTTGCTTTCTTCTTTTTTAAAGTACATGCTGATTTTTGACAAGATATATCGTCGTGGTTATTCACGCCAGCTACAGTGCCTGCCAATCAGTTTTTCTTTTCCTCGAGTTTGGTGCAGAAAGGGGGAGGGAGGAACAGGAGCTGAAAGATGACACAATGGCTTAGAGGACTGTTACTTTAGGTATTCATTAAAATATGAGTTACATGGCTAGCTTCTGCTGTTTCTGCAATTTTATTATATTCAAATCAAAGTGTGGGTTCTGTAGGCTTTTTAAAGGAAACAATGTGCCTTATAAACAGAGTGCAGGGTTCGTGTGGGAGTGGTTCACATACAAGCAGATTCCTGGGTAGAGCTTATGTGTGGATATGAGAATATGCTATCATATTTTTAAATTGTACAAATAATTTATTAAATACTTATTTTATGCCAGCACTGAAGTCTTTTGCAAACAGTTGCTTCTCCTCTTTGCAAACTGGTAAACTGAAGGATACTTTGGTTAGGGGACCTGAGAAAATCATACGGCTGGTTGAGAAGCAGAACCAGGGGGAGAACATGCGGATTCCTCTTCCTCTTTCCCTCTTTTGCACTCTCTCTCTTTTTTTTTCTTCTTTTTTTTTTTTTCTTTCCCCTCACAGCAGATCAAAACCACTGGAAAAGCATGATTTACAAAAGGCAAAATAATTCTTCGCATTTTTAAATGTTTGGACTTAAAATGGAAGAAAGACTCATGGTCTGTCTCAAGACAGCGTAATAACCTGACATTTTTTCCCATATAAAGCCCAGACTTGATAGGCTTTCTCCTCCTAAACTAAGTCAAGAATCCACCCATGTGCTCAGTGCAACCATGGAAGGTCTGTGAGCCTTGAAGACTGCAGCAGTGCCCCAGAAAAATGTTTCTACTGCAACATGGGGTCAAAAACCAATGGCTGCAAGCAGAGGTTTTTCTTGTCAAAGAGGGAGTAGTAGGAAAAGCACTGTCATGCTTTACAAATTAGAGGACAATTAAATAAAGTTCTTCAGAGTTTCTAAAACTGGTCAATCCAGGGGAGATACCTTAGAGATAAAAGGGAGAAACGTATAGTCAAGAGATTCGTGGAGGGTAAGGATGTGTGGGCTTAAGGGAGTGAGATACAGCAGTTGGTGATGTGGTCAGCCAAAATCATCTCTTGAATTCTAGTACTAAAAGTCTTTCCTAGAGAGAGAATGGGGTTATTCTTATAAATATACAGATCCTCCATCTGGATCTTTTAGTTTCAGTTCTTTGGACTGGGACGGACTGAAGATAGGGAAAGAGAAGATAAAATCAGGCCTGTCTCCTTACAGCTTTTCCATGACTGGTAATGTGCTGAAAGCAGCAGCCAAAAGTTGCCATGGATTTTTCTTTTCCCCCAGAACACTTATTGCAGGATGAGAAGGATGTTTGTGCGCTGGAAGGGGAAAGGAAAGATGCTCAGAATAAGAACAGCAGCTTCAGATTTTTTTGAGCCTTTCATTTCAGACTGTGACCCCTTGTTTGCAGGCTTTGAAACCCTGATAAAAAGGGTGTGGGCTTGGGAGGAGGTAATCTTGGCTCGGGAGGTCCAGCAGATGGTGTTGGCAAATGGAGTTGTAGGCTCCTGCAGTGTGGTGCAACACTCTGGAGGTGGTTAGAGGAACAACGAGGTCATGGGAAGCAGCTGGTGGCAAATACACTCAAGATGGCTCCAGCGAGCAACCACAAACAGCTTGGTAGTGATTAGAAGGAGCCGAGTATTGCTCAGAGTAAGTGAGCCTACCCTGCATTTATGTCCCTCATCAGGAGGACACGTGGGAGGGGAAGGTCTGCAGCAGGCGGAACAGAGGGAAATCCATTGCTAACTATGGCCCTCTGTGAGACAAATCTTTATTTGTGCAAGGCTGTCATCTTAGATCACAGGAAGGCTGCCATTAAATCTTGCATCTTCCTGGCTGGAGGCTCTTAGTCCCGTCTGTAATGGGGTAAATCCATAACACATCCATGGAACACTGTGGCATGTCCTACAGAGCCAAGCATAAGTAAGAGATGGCTGGGGTTCTGAGCTGCCTCCCTCTTTTTTTTTTAGTGTTAATGAGAATAGTCCAGGAGACTGTTAGCAGCTACTACTTCTGAAAAGTAGCAAGTGCTTCTTTCCCATCTGTATTACTGGTATGGCTGCTTTGTAGGTGGTTGGGACGTTTGGGACAAAACAGTAGAATTAAATAAAAGCAGGCAAGAAGCATAGACCATTCCATTCACTCAAAGTGCTAAGACATGTGAGGAGGAGAGATCTGATAGCATTCATGGATCAGGGAGCGCTGACTAGGAGCTATACTATTATGGGCACAAATTTATGTAAAAGAGTTTCAGACAGTTTTGCCAAAGCATCTCTATCCAGAGCCATGGCATTATTCATGGTTGTAGGCCTTCATTTACAAAGACTTATAAAGCTGATGAACTTAAGAGTTTTATATATTGCAATAAGTATTTTCTACGACAGCAAAAATTTAGCAACAACATTAATTGAGGAGCTCACCTCAGGGAAGAGCAGTTTCCTGCATTTCTCAAAGGCTGGGGGATACCTCTGGATGTCATTTCACTTATCTTGCTGCTAAAAGACCTTTTTCATCACGTCTATCTCCTTGCTTACTAGGGTCACCCCCCTAAATAGCGGCTATGAAGTAATGGCTATTAGGTATTCAGGCCAAAAGGTCTCAGGCTGCTGGCTGCAAAGATAGGAAAAGTAGGTGAAAAGCACTCTTAGTTGGCTGAGCAGGAGATCTTCATTAAAAACCTTGTGCACGGGTCCATGCCAAACATGCTGTGCTGTTGCTTCCAAGATGGACAGATGGAGACCTTATAAAATAAGACAGGGCGCTCCTTGCCAATGGCTGCCGCCATGCCTGTTCCAGGTGTTGATGTAAAGGAGCAAGGTGGCTCTCTTCTACATCACACATAGCTCATTCAGGTAGAATTGCACGTGAATTGTAATAACTTCTATTGTGGCAAGTCAGTGCCCAAGTTTTAAGCCCATCCTCCCTCCCCCCCCCCCCTTTTTTTTAATGTAACACCAAAGTAGGGAAAAAAGTGAATGTGGTACTTTGTAAAATGTAGAAAGGCATTACATTCTCCCCCACCCCACTTTGCTTTTGCTGTTATATATCTAAGTCCTTTTAATATGATCTATGCCTGAAGAGCTGGTGAAATGATGACATCATAAGAGTCAAAAAGTTAAAGGGAAGAATGAATCAAGGAAAGAAATAGAGTTTTAGTGATATTCCCTGATACCTTTTTTTTTTTTTTTCATGTGTAGCTGTAGTGCAGTACAACCTTTAGAAAGACAGTAGGTGTTAAAAATAATTCCTTCTTTCCTCCATCCTCTTCAGCCATGCTGATAATTGATCTATTAAATCGCTAATCATTATAGTGATTAAAATGCAGGAAAACAAAAACTGACATTTAAAAATACCTTAAAGAAAAGAAAAATGCCTCATCCAAGTAAAAAGAATAAAACTAATCCTTGGCATTCTTCATTCATTGATTTTAAAGTATAAACTATATAAAACTAACTTTGGGGAAAATATTTGTAGGTTATATTTAAACAAGCTCCTGAGATGAAAAGGCAGATAGATTTCCTATTCTTTATGTGAGGCATGCTTAAAAGGCAATGATTAACATTTATATTTGTCATCTGAAAAAAAAAAGTTACAAAAATGTAACTTGTACAAAGTAGAATACTTGTTTCCCTGCTAATATGCAACACTTAGACATCTAAAGTCTGTCTCTCTCTTTTGCTCCTGGGCCTCTCTTACCAGAACAATTGTGGAGCTGACTGTTATGCCAAATTCATGTATGTTTTTCTTTGTGTTATGCCATTAAGATGACTCATTTGCAGTTAGACTATATAATTTCCTTATTTTTAAATATATTTTGTTTTTTCATAGTAGTGCTTTGCTTTTTAACATACTTGTACTTGATTTACATTTTTTGTTTGTTTGTTTCACTCCAGACATAGCATTAAAAAACTTATTTATTCTAAGCTGTTCATGGAGGGAATATAAAAGGATAGGTAGATCCACACATTCATGGTCAAATGCACTCCAAAATTTTGTTGTTTCTACATTTGATTGTTACCTTTTGCATATTCAAGAGATGTTTGATCCAAATCTATATCAAATATGAAAATATATAAAAGCTTTGAATTTTCAGTGATGAAAAGAAAGGATGGAAAAAAATAGTATGATATTGTTCTATACTTAAGGGTACTGGTTAGAGTGTGGATGCTGAAGAAAATAGTGAAATGCATAGCCTGACTAGTTTCCCAGAATTTTGTATTTAATAGTTGTTCGGTATGGAAATCATGCAAAATTACTTGAAAATGACTGTTAAGTGTTTGATCATAGCAATGTAGAATCCCTCAGGAGAAAAAAAAAAATATTAAAAAAAAAAAAAGCCTGGTAAAGTTTTGAGAATGGTTGAGTATCAAGTAACAGACTGGGCTGCTGTCTTGATACTTCTTTTGCGTTTTTAACTAGACTACCTTGTGTTCTTTTCTTTCCTTTCCAAACATAGTATTTAAAAGTCCCATATGGCAATAGACATTGCTGGAATAGAATGCACACTCTTCTGGAATCAATTTGATCTGAGTTAACTTTATATATTTTAAAAGGCAGCTGAAATATTTTGCTTTCTTTACATGTGCTTTTGACCTCGTCTGTATCCCCTTTCCATCCTTCTCTCATCTGCAGCCCTGCATATGGATATAGAACCTCCTTTATTCAATCCTGTAGAGATCTAGAAGGGGGAGAGGGGAGGAATAAGAGTATAAGAGTTCTGCCCAATGGCATATCTGCTTAGATAACAAGTAGAGGAAGACTGAAAGTGATGATACGTATGTGATAATATCAGATCAGGCACAATAGGTATGTGCTTTTTGTTAATGGCATAGAGATGGGAAAGAATGTGGATAGAAAAAAAAATTACTTGGAACTTGTAGATGCCAGAAGCATTATTTAACTTTTGAGGAATGAACTTGATGTTAAAACTTTTCTCCTGTGATCTGAATTGATGACTCTGCCTTTTACCGGCAGGCCCTTGTTGCAGGAGTTAAGTCATGCTTAAAGTCCATAAAAAATATGAATTGGGATACTGTTAGGGAATAATACAAAACCATGGTCATTTTACTTCATATACTGCTTAGCAGAAACCAGTACTAGTGACTGACAGCTCTTTTCAGTCATCAGAGATTTTGTGTCAATAGGTCAATAGATTTAATATCCCCTTCAGGTTGCGTATTGGCACCTTACAACAGCCAAAGACCTGACCTCAGACCATCTGCAGTTTTAAACTGAACCAACTGTATGTCAAACTAGGACTTTGGGAGTTTAATCAGTACAAGGTGCATAATCTAGTAGCGTAGGCATGGTCTGAACTGGGCAGGTGCTGAGTTCACCAGGATGTTTTCCTTGGGTAGTAAGTCTATAGGAGAAAGAAATCACATATTCCTGAGCTATTCTATCCTGGAGAAAGATATTAGAGGATCTGGTCTAACAGCTTGAGCTGTGCAAAAATTACATAAAACTGGAAAAAAATGTTAAATGGAAAAATTCTTGTTTGTTTCTTAGTGTATTTTTGAGTACTGTTTTCTATTGCTATCGCACATAAGTGAAGTGTACACTTTCTTTTTGTACCTGCTAACACACAGAAAGTGAACGTGACATTAGTAGTGACTAATGAATCACAGAAACTGTAGACATCTAAAATTTCAGATCCTATCCGTATTTTATTCAAAATATTCAGAAGCATAATTAAAACTTCCAGCTTTCTTAAGAAATTTCTTAGTATAGCCAGATTTCTCTTGGAATCGAAGCACAAAAGCAGACTTTGGTTTGAGATCTATTTATTTTTTTTCACATGGACACTTTTGTCTCTCTGCCTAGTAACTTCTTACTGTAAACCAGCTGATGGAGATTTTAAGGTGGGAACACAATGCCTTTGGCAGAAATTGTATAAAAATAGATGAAAGAGTAGAGAAGAGATATCCAAATTGGGGTATGTAAGAAAGATGCATCTTTGTAAGCTTTAACTGTATTACCAGTCACCAGAGAATATACCTTGGATAAAAACACTACCAAGGCCCTAGTTCCAGGAAAAGCTCCAGACTCAGTGTGAACCCTATTAGATGCAGATAACACAACCATAAAATGGGAAGCCACAAGCTTCACGAGCTGCATATCTCACTGTTTCCTTCCATGAGTCCAAAGAAGGTCTTGTGCAGGGTCACCAAAAGCTCAAGGATGGGCCTCTGACAGCTTGAGGGGAAGCAGAGTTGTTAGCACTAGTAGCACTGTCACAGGAGAATGTTTGTTCTGTGTTCCCAATGGATCTCCAGAGCTTCCCTACACTAATTAATGATGGAGGCTGCTGTTGTGGGAAAATAATATAAAGGCCCAGATTTTCTGCTGCAGGCAAGGAGCAAGGAGTGCTAATTGGGAGGGAGGTGTGAGCAAAGATGCCACCTTGCACTCACTGATCATTAGCCAGCTTTTGTCCCTTGCCATGAGTTAGAGCAATCCAAGGGTGACGGTAAATTGTGTGGACTGCTAGTGACACCAAAGAAGCATTACGCTAGCCAGGCAACAGAGATATACTTACTACAAACTATATGTTATCTGCATGGAAGCAGAACTAGAGAGCAACATACTCTTATTTTGAGACAGGGCTAAGCTTGTTTCCAGGACAAGTTTAGGTAAGTGGGAGGTAGCATTAGGTCCCAACCTAACCACTTTGTTGAGATTTCTGCATTAATGTAGCTCTTCATGTGGTTCAGATGCTTAGAAAAGGGGTCCTATACAGAAGATATTGTTGAACAGAAAAGATTCTCTGGCTGCATAGCTCCTGCTACTGCCTGCACACAGTGTATTTGCCTCTGCTGAACATCCCAGGCAGTGCATTAGCCGATGGCTTCACTGCAAAATCAAACTTCTACGATGTTCTGTAGAAAGTCAGAGAAAATATTCTGAATAGTTGGCATAGTGTCCCTTTGACAAACTCTTCTTTCCCTTGATCTTCTTCCCCTGCAGGTGGCTCAAAAGGGTGGTGGTAGCAGAATTTGACCAATATGTGTGATCAATATATGTAGGACAAGGATGACATGAAGAGAGAAAAGGCAAAAAAGGAACTACTTCCATGGCCTATATCTATAAAAACAAAGCATAGCCAGAGATAAGGAAGTCTCACTCTTAGTGGGGTTTATGAGCTCCATCAGAAATGTGAGTGGTCCTGTCAGCTTTGTATTTTATTTCATTCTATCATATTCTATCAAAGATAGTCAGTACAGAGACAGAGTCATTGCTGTTTCTGCACGTTATGGTACTTTGGCAGTAGGCCATTCTCTGCACACATGCCAAGATGCTTTTATAAAACCATTAAAAAAGCAGTACTAATTAGATATTTAGAGGAATAGAAATTCTGAAGGTTAAAATATGAGGGAAGCAGTTATGACCACAAGCGAGTGTTATATAAGTATGCCCATAAAGGGCATTTTTTACTGGTGAAAGCAAACACAATAATCCCTGTGTTTCTTTTAAAGTAGAATAGCTTAGGCTGCTAAATGTTTTTATATTTGTGCTGCTATTCCATACCTTTGTTATCATTATTTATTTATTGCAGTCATATTTAAAGGCCCTATCATTATACCTGTTACTGCACACAAGAAAATGCAGTCTCTACCTTGAATTGCTTGTAATCTCTTAACCTTCCAATTTATACATGTGTTCCAAGGCTTATTTTAAGATGCCGGATGAAACACCCCAGGCAATGTACCAGAGAATGAATGCGGGCATGATTTAATATTAAATTGTCCTTTTTTTTATTTTTTTTTTCTTATGTAAGAAGTTCCTTATTCTAAGGTACTTCAAGTTGGAAAAATAAGATAACCAATCAGGAAAGTCCGCTATGCCATAAATGGCTTGAAGAAGAATCACTCAAAGAACAAGAACTAGGGGGCAAACAATGAACAGAGCAGGTGACAATTCAGAAGCAAAAAGAGAACTGCTTCTTGAACTTTCCCGTAGAATGGTGGTTTGTTGCCAGTCGACCAAAGGATAAATCATTTAAAAAAATAAATGAATAAAGATTAGACACAGAAGTACCATGATATTCCAATCGTGGGATTTTGTTTCATTCTCTTTGCCCCAAATTGTGCCTGTATCCATCCCTACATATGTTTGTTCGTAGTAAGTATGACTTTCTTCTGAAATGTGAGAAACGGTCCAGAAAGCTAAACAAAGCCTGGAGGAGCTTCTGGCCACACCTTGAACTGGCCCTGCCATATACCCTTAAGTAGAGCTAACAGGCTTAACAGGCTCAAGGCTAGTAATATCTTATCTAGCTAGATCTAGCTCTTATTTAGCATAGACCATAATTCACACTCTTTACTAAGTAGTCTGTGCTTTTTCTTTTTTTTTTTTTTTTTCCTCCCAGAAAGTGATGGCAAGAAAGTTTGTTTTTCCAGCACGAGTATAAAAGAGAAATAAAGATGAGTATATTTCTATTGCACGTCATGATTTACCTCTATCTCTGTATGTTGTTTCATATTCTGACCCTGTTTTTCTTTTTTCCAAATAACTTTGTTTCCAGAAATATGCCTGAAAGGCTCCTCAAAACAGCTTCAGAAGATGTCACAAGTGCTGAAAAAAAAAGTATGATATAAATCTAAATGTCAGAAGTACAGGGCAAAATTATTGTCTGGGCTGTGGTGACACAACTTCAGTGTAGTCACACTTACACACTAGTAAATCCACAAACACAGAAATGGTGGGGAAAGAGGAGAAGAAATCATGCAGTTATGAAACTAATAGTAAACAAGACACCAGGTTGTGACACTGTGCATACAATGGTGTTCAATGTAGAGATTCCTTGTCTTAATTGACATATATTATCAAAGTTATCCTATGTGGATATCTCTCAGTTTTTTTGTCCCCGGATTTTGTAATCCTCTTTCAGCTTCATGCCTTGTGTTCCTTAGCTGCAGGGTGTAATATAATATAACAGGTATGTATCTATCCATAAGCTGCACTTAAGTTGCTGTGTGCACTGTGTATAGACATGTAATATATTTAGATACTATATAAACTTGGTACATACATAGGTAGGCACATATGCATATATATATCATCTATATATCTATATATCTACATATCTATATGCACACACAAATTAATACTTTGATGTATTTAGCATTTTCAGCTAATTATACCTTGCAGTCTCATGCTAATTCCCATTTGAAACATTTGGCAGTATTCCTCCTAATTCATTTATATTAATGAGGGGAGGATCCTCTGAGCAATAATCAGTTAAAAATCATGACTAGCTTTGTTAATAAATACCAGATTGGTACATGATACTGTATTGGCTTGCCCTTAATTAGGAAGCACTGGAAGGAGTACCAAGAGGGAAATACTCATAAATTTTTCTTTAAAGTCTAACTGCTCTCTTTCTTGTATTTGCATCTTTGAAACTGAGAGAAAAAAATGGTAACTTTGAAATTTTTTAATTTTCCTGCAGTTAAAACAGCTTATCTTTAATTAAGATGTAGATCTGATACAGAAGTTTTTCCAACTAAATGCATGTAGGAAAAGAAAAATCAAGAGAAATGCAAGCAACATTGCTAAGTAGTAGGTAATTGAAATGATTAAATACTAGAAAACTAGAAATTTTAGGAAGCAATTGGGGAGATTTGATGGCTCAGGGAACTAGTAATGAACTAGTGAAGCCTTCATTTCTAGGTGATTGATTGCAATTACATCTAGGAAAGGCTAGAAGTATATTCCCGTAAGTCTGTGTACAGTGGCAAACTCAGCCTCACTCTTCTAGGCCAGGTGGTTGTCTTACTATAAGCAGCGAATCCAAGGATGGAATAGGCATGGAAAGTTGGAACATTGAAACAGATGTTAATGAGGATAGGTATCTATCTTTGGAGTCTGAGTCTGCAATGGTAATAGGGAATATGCCCTTGTACTCATTGGATCTTTTGTGGGTTTCTCAATCTCAGAATCCTTTAAAGTGGCAACTTTTTCTGGCATCACTTACAACAATTTCTTTTTTCCTCATGTCTCCTAAATACTGAACATGATTGTAAGCTTGCCAATGTGCAATCCATTGGTGCTTGTTTATGCCAATACCTCCAGCCTATGTATAGTTATTTTATCAGTAATCAGTAATACGACTAATACAGGAAAAAGCCTGTCATTGATGACCACTTATTTTTGAGATCTACTAAACAACAGCACGGCAGCCACTGATGGCCCTGGCTGATGTCGTGATGGAAACTGAACTCAGCACCTTTCCTGACAAGAGCTTTTGGAGTGGATTAGAGCTTTGAAGCCTGAATCATGGGCTGAGGTGGTGGTCAGCTAGTGAAGCTGTGCCTCGATTTCCTTCCCTCCTCTCTTTATCCACCTAGTTTGGTCACACAGGAAGCAGCTTGGGACAGAGAGTTTTTCTTTCTGCATAGAGCTCTGGACATGGTGAGTTTGACCGCACTTAAGAGAATCGATGTAGAACAAAAAGTCCTGCTAGGGCAACAGGTTGGGATGAAAGAGGCGCAAAGGGGCCAAGATCTGAGGAGCAGTGCATGGAGAAGGACACATGGAAGGATGGGACTGTGGGATGCCAGACTGTTTCTGAACTGTCAGAAACAGCCATCCAGGGCAAGCCAGGGCACATCCCTTGAAGGCTCAGGGAGGTGACCATGGTCCGCTGATCTCTGAGGCAGGGGTGCTACCTAGGGAGGGACCAGGGCCCTGGCTCATGGCCTGGGGGCAGGCCCTGAGAGCACCGTCCTGTACCAGCAGGGTGGCAATGGAGGGGGAACAGAATTCCCTTTGAGAAACTGTTGTTTTCAGACTATTTTCCATATCAAAAGTTCACTGTATATCTCTCAGCCCCCATTGCACCTTCCCTTTTCATGTCTTTTCAACCCTTCTCCTCCTTCCTCCCCTTTCTGTTCTCTTTCAGGACTTCATCTCTTCTCAATCAATAGTTTAGAAAAGCCTCTGTATTTGGGATCAAAGAGTCCTGAGGCCTTACTGCCAAAAGCAGAAGAACCTCTTGTGGGACTGGGCTTTGCTTCCTAACTTGACTGAGCCTGACCTGCTGCAGGTCTCCCTTTTCACTGGTGATTCACAGCTGATAACAGCAAGGGAAGTGTCAAGGAATGAGGCAGAAGGGCACTGGGAAGTGTGGTGTAAACATCCAGTCACCTGAGTGTTTGTAACTGAAGA
This sequence comes from Nothocercus julius, assembly GCA_013398735.1. Taxonomy (NCBI): domain Eukaryota; kingdom Metazoa; phylum Chordata; class Aves; order Tinamiformes; family Tinamidae; genus Nothocercus; species Nothocercus julius. The sequence continues at coordinate 7,479,091 of VZSV01000014.1, forward strand.
AATAAACCCCACAACAGTACTAATTTCTAACTGTTTAGAAATCCTGAGGAGAAAGTATCTATTTTTGTTGAATGAGAGTGGGAAAAAATAGGGGAATCTATTTATTTTTGAATTTTTTTTTAATTGTTTGTACTGAATGATAAAAAATTTCAAAATAAATAATCTGAAAACAGTTTTAAAAAACTCACTTGACAGAATCCTTTTAAACTTACTGGTGACAGAATGATTGCAAATGTGTATCAAGCAGCCGCTTTCAGATGCAGGTAAGCTGCTATTGAAAGGAGATTTAATCCTAACTGTTTATGCCTGCTTTTGATGATAGTGCAGTTGAGTATTGTGTTATTTAATAATGCATTCAAGCACCTGTTTAGAGAAGGTATCTTCCGCTATGGTCCAAAATGAAAACAACCCCATTACTTGTCGGGGTTTCATTCATAATTCCTGTATCATTCTCTGATTATACATTGAACCTCAGATGAGCATTACCTAAGGCACATTGAGTTAAATGCACTGTATAAACCAGGCACAAACCACAAAGCTACCTTTAACTTGCACAAAACAGCAAGTAGAAATTGATTAAAATATGCATTCTACTAATATAACGGCTGGTCTCAGAATAGAAATTAATTAATGCTAATAGTACACAATCAAAACTGCTTTTAGAAATCTTCTTAGAACATTAACTAAAATGTTCATCTTTTTAATGCATTTGACTGAACCTCTGAGACTAAAAGCTTTGCTTCCTCCATGCAAATGTGAAAAAAAAAATCACAGCTTGAATTTTCAAGTGGTTATTTTATAGCAACCTCCCCCAGCCATTTGCTTTTGGATTTCTTGTTAACCTGAGCTTGGTCCCAGGCCATGTGTGAGGTTGTACTATTAGCTACTACAGATTAAGGTGGCAGCCCTGGGAATCGAGGCCAATAACATATGCAGATTGAGCCAAGAAGCAGAGAAGGAGATAACTAAATGAGAAAAGGGGAAAGGGTATTGCGTTAAAAGAGGAAGCTCAGCTATATCTAGACTTGCAGCTCACAGTTATTCAGAACACAAGGTACAAATGTTTGCCAAAAAAACTCCAGTGTGCTCTTATCCTCTCACTCCTAGCTTTTCCTTTGCTTTTTCTTTTCTATATTTAGGCAGGACTTTTTTTTTCTTTAATTGGGATGAATTTTACTTATCCATTTTCATTTCTAAAATGTAAAACTTTAAAGACCAACAGCCATGGGCATAGCAATGGTCAAAACTTGTGAATCTCAGTGGATTGGGAGCAGGGGTTGGGGTGGGTACCTTCAACTGACCTTGAACTTTGAGGCTCCAACACAAGAATTCCCTCTTACTGTCTTGATTCTGGCACTGTCATTTGTGCACATCGCTTTGAATCTCTTGATGGAAAAAAAGCTTTCAATCTGGGCAATAAGTTATTTAATAATATAAGAGCTTTACATGTATTTAAACATATATATATATATGTACACACATATATACATATATAAACTTACTATTCATGAGTATTGAGTTACTACCTTTCTCCTTCTCACTATTCGTTCCCCTTCCTTCCTATTTTATCTTCTTTTCCTCTCCATTTTTCTTCTGTTTCTCAGAACCTCAACACCTACCTCAACCGCTTCTGAATTTCAGGTCCTTGTTTCTCCTTATTTCTTCAGTGTCCTCTGTCTCTGTCTAAAAATTTGGATAGGCTTAAAAGGCAAGGTGACTGGCAACAGAGATGCACCACTCAAACCCTGAGCCACAGCACCAGTTTAAATTGCAGAATGATTTTGTCTGGATCTGAACTTCCAAGAGATCCAGCAGCTGTTCAGAGAAACCTGGTACCTTGACTTTTTTTTTTTTAATAGTTCCAATACTCCATCAGATTTTTCCTGTATATTTTTCTATCAGTTTGTAGTGATGTAATTTGATGAGACCATTTCGAAATCTCCTCCCCTCCACTTTTGGTAAAATTCCACTGAGGAAACTCATCTCCCTCCCCTCCAAATTTCCTCCGCTTTTTCTACACAAGATTAGTTAAAACCCATCCAGGGAAGAATTCTTCCAGCTGAAATTGCCTCCTGCCTTCAGCAGCCATCATCTACTGCTAATGTGCTAGTGTTATCAGGATCAAAGTGGCTAATGGGCTACCTTCTCAATTTTGTTGTGAAAACATATTTTGCTGTTTTATACTTTCTTTACAGTTACAGTACATTGTCTTTTGTTCTCTTACAGTGATAATATCGAGAAACATTTAATCAAAAGCCAGGTGAGAGTTAACTAGGCCTTTTCATTTTTATTTTTTTCATTTGTTCTAAGACAATTTAACATTGTAGAATCTGAACAGATGACTTATAGAGACGTTATTAATGGGAACATTAGACAATTAAAATCAAACTCTAATATAATTGAACAAAATGTTCATCTACCCTGCCAAATCCAGTAAGTAGTTACAGGTTTTGAGAGCACAGATGGGTATGTGGTAAGCCATCTAACTTCCTGGTAGCTAGAGATATCAACAAACTACCTAGAAAGACGTAAATAACTCGACCAGTGGGATACTGAAGGCTAAATGATCCTAAAAGAGAAGACAGCTTTCTTTCAAATATATTTACTGTCACTCATTGGAGAGATTGCTAATCATTATAGAATCATCTGTAAGAAAATGCAATTCATTACAGCTTCTACCCTAGAGATGATGAATTATTGGTAGTCCTGAGAAAGGCTGCTTCTTTTTTACTATTTCTAAGTCAAGAAGAGATAAAGTTATACTTGGTGGAAGTACACTATGAAGGAGGTGAGCAACCATTCTTCAGGCTCTGTCCTGAAACCTTCAGAGAGCTGGTAGGATCTCACTGGATATTCCAATTGCATTAAGCAAGATTTCAAATAAATACTTCCGTCCAAAGAAAAACTCCCTACTTCAAAAGGCTTACTTAAAAACAGTCATCCACTGGAGCTACCTTTTCCTCCAGTTTTTGATCCAGCTAACTTTTTGAATCCATGTACAGCTTGGGTTTCATCTGAAATATTTGCTTTGTCATATCATATCAAATTACATAAAAATCTGACGTAAGGATGGATTTATTGGGAAAAAACAAAGATCCATCCAATCTATTCTTGTGCCTTTGACAATAACCCGTAATGGATATGTAAGGAAAGGGTATAAGAAGAAAGCGAGTATAGATATTCCTCCAGTATACTCTCCCAGCTTCTGGTGTTATGATGTACAAGGGGATTCAAAGATGAATATGACACTTAATATTCTTTGAGAGACTTTTCTTTCATGATTTTTCCCGATTGTTCTTTGAACCGATTTATATTTTTAGCATCCAAAACATACCGTGACAGTGAATGCCACAATTTCATTATGAGTTGTATGAAAAAGTATTGGTGGTTTTAAATCTGACACTTGATGATTTCTTTCAGAATGACAATCCAAATTACTTTGTCATCTTCTTTCTTAATTGTAATAGCTAAAATAGGACCCATCATTAGGTAACTTAAGATTGTTTCCTTTGCAAAAATCATTTGAGTTTTATCTGCTACCCAGCTACTCAGTAGTAAATTCTTCTCTAACTTAACTCTCTGAATGCCATATATCTATTCTAAGCTAGATCTACCCTATGCAGGCATCTAGGAAAAGCAGAATGAATAACTGTGTGAAAATACCTTGCTTTGTTCATTGCTTATAGAATGCCCATTGATTTATTTCTCTATAAGAGCACTAATTTTTTTGTTTGTTTTTTGTTTGTTTGTTTGCTTTCTTCAATATTTTCAACCAATTTGCCCAGTAGAGAGATCAGACTTACTGTACTGCAGCTGATTGGATTTCTCTCCTCACTCCCAAATGCTCTCTAAAATTGGTATCGTATTTCCCACCTCCTTTGGTACTGCGGCCAATTTAAGCGCTAGGTTACACACCACAGTGAGTAGTTTGGTAATTTCATATTTGATTTCCCTTAGAGCTCTTGCGTGAATACCGTCTGGTCCTGATGATTTGCCACTATTAATTTTGTCGATTTGTTCTTAAACCAGTTCTACTGACACCTCAATTTAAGGCAGTTCCTGAGATTTGTCCCCCCATAAGGAATGGTTTCAGTGTGGAGACCTCCCTAAGCTTCTCTGTAGTGAACACCAATACAAAGAATTCATTTAGTTTTTCTGACATGGCCTTATCTTCCTTGAATGTTCCTTTTACACATGTGGGCCTGACTGGTCCCTGACAGGTTTCCTGCTTCTGATGTATTTTTAAAAAAAATTGTTTTTATGTCTTCAGCAAGATATTCTTCAAAATTTTGTAACCTGTGCCTTCTTGTGCTTCTGTGTCTAGACTGCTAGATTTTATATTCTTTTCCATGTCCTTAGCTGGAAGACACGACAAGCAGAGGAAGCAGATTATTAGGGACAAGGCAAGAAAGACACAGTTACAAAAATACAAGAGTGTAAGCTATTCTTAAACAATCAGGAACACTATCAGAGATCATCATTTGCCTGGTCTCCTCTAGGCACGAAAGACATAAATTTTACTAAAGAGTTAGAACCATTACAAATAATTATTTGGCAGATTCCTTCAGGATGTCAGAAATATTTATGTTGATTTCTAGTTTAAATGCTTTGATCAGGTTTGAGAAAAGTTCAACACAATTAGTGACATCAGCACCTGGTAGAAAATCCTTTCAAGGGGCAGGAATACTTCTCATGTGTATTCTAGCAGAAAACAAAGCAACTTAAAAATATACAACAATGAGCCTAATAATTTTACTGGTTGCCAACTTTTACTGTCTGGTTTCTAATATTCTTATCTGGCTTTCAACTCAAACTGACAATACATTTTTGTGTTGCCCCTTCCAGTATATTGTCACCTCAGCTTTTCAATAATATCAGCATATTTTTTTCTTTTCTCTCTCTCTCTTATTTGGAGGAATAGAAGATGACCTAGTATAACTGAAACTTTCTCCTCTAAATCTGGATTCCATCAACTGTACAATAACACCTGTGGGGGAAGGGCTACTGTGCATAATGCTGTTGTCTGTTTGCTAATGCAACAACATAAAGATTGCAAAAAAAAAGTATAAAGAAGAATAAAAGGAAGAAAGAAGGGTGATATAAAAGTAAACTAGTTCCCTATGGGCAGAAGAATGTGGGCAGGAGAAGTCTAGGAATTTGGAAGAAGAGGAGAAAAATGGGAGAAGAGGCTAAAAAGTGGTGTTTCCCAGCGATACTGCCTATACTGCTTATAGAGCTCATCCTGAGCCAAAGCCAAGGGGCCAGGACAAAACGTAAAGTAGTTGGGCATGAAGATAAAGTAATGTGGCTCTCTTTCTCCCTTTTCTTTTCCTTTCCTTTTTCTCCGTTTATAAAAGGAGTATCAGATAGTCTGCACTACAAACCTTTAAGAGGTGGCCCATATCTTTAGCTCTGTATCTGGAACACCAAGCTTTCTTTCCTCAGAGTGACTTCCTCTCTGTGAAGTCTTCGTGCTGTGGCCAGAAGTTTTCTGACTGGGAGACCTTTCTGTGAGGCATCAATGGCCCACAGTTTCTGTAATTTTCCTGATATTCCATAGCCATTTCTCTAGCAGATCTTGTAAAGGACAGAATTTTGTTGTTTGTAGCTATCTGACATATTTAAAATTTGAAAGAAAAAGAATTTTTATTTGTTATGAGTCCAGCAGTACATAACACCTGTGTAAGTCATATTCTTGCAGTATTTTTGCTCATGTCAATTGTTTAACATTTTCACTTAGACTAATTGATTTTTAATAGGCCTTATTATTGTTAAAGAAGTGTTCTCAGTTGTGGAAAGTTTTCAGAACTAGATTTTTGAATAGCATCAGTTTGCAGTATCCCCTTGTTGGACACTTACCTGAGGCAGGTCTGAGGATCATAATTAATACTGTAACTCCTGGTAACAGGCTAAGCAAAAAAGTTTTATTTCTTGCTTAAGTGTGTGACAGAGTTTTACTCTAAGTACTGAAACTGGATTAACATGTTTTCTTTGCTGTCTAGATTACGTCTTTTTGAATTCTGAGGAAGGGGTGGTGGGTTCTATTTAAGGAACTTGTCATTTCAGTCTATCAGAGGTTTTCAAGTGTTTCTATCTCTCTAGTCATCACAGAGAACAAAAAAGCAAAAAGACATTTTCACTGTACACTGACTATCCTAGGAGGACACCATTTGGTGAAAATATCGGGCCTTTCCTAACAAAATAATCAGAAAATAAATTAGAAACAAAGACTCTTTTATTTTATTTGTGATTTTTTTGTGGTAAAACAGTGTTTCACCATTTTTTTCTTTAAAAAAAATACAACTTCCTTACATAGGAAGGAAGAATCTTTACACTCTTCTGCAGAAAGAGGCGCAGATGGTGGGGAGAGGTGCCAGCTAAGGCGACACTCCAGCTCACATGACCTGGTCACAGCCACACAGCTGTACAGTACTCTCCATCCAGAAGGCATCAGGCTCTGGGCCTGAGAAAGGCTAAGCAGGATATCAGTATTTTTTTGTGCTAAGAAGGAAAAAGAGGGTGAATCAGTCACAAGCAGCTTTTTTTTACTGCTTTTAAAATACAAAATTACAAAACCACAGTTAGCATTCAGGTGTACAAAGTGCCCGTAGATGCTTCTGTCATCATCTGGAGGTGAGGTTGCTCTTTACTGTGGCAGATCAGACCTTTTGGAGCTTAGTGTTTGTGGTACATTCAAATAGTTAAGCATTAGAATTCACAGGTGATCAAATACCACCTCAGATATGCTAGTTAGGGTGGGGAGTGTAATCTTTCATGAGGAGAGAGCAGGGATAGACCAGGAAAGGAGAACCTCTAATGGCCCCACCACAATTTGGGAGAACTTGCCCATGGCATTAGAATCATAGAATCACAGAATGCTTAAGGTTGGAAGGGACCTCTAGGGATCATCTAGTCCAACCCCCCTGCACACGCAGGGTCACCTAGAGCAGGTGGCTCAGGACTGCGGCCAAGCGGGTCTTGAAGGTCTCCAGAGAAGGAGACTCCAGAGCCTCTCTGGGCAGCCTGTGCCAGGGCTCTGTCACCCTCACTGGCAAGAAATTCTTCCTAAAGTTCCTGTGGAACTTTTGGTGGAACTTTTGTGGCCGTTTCCTCTAGTCCTATCAGTGGCCACCACTGAGAAGAGGCTGCCCCATCCTCCTCACTGCCTCCCTTGAGGTACTGATAGACACTGCTCAGGTCTCCTCTCAGCCTTCTCTTCTCCAGGCTGAACAGGCCCAGCTCTCTCAGCCTTTCCTCATAGGGCAGATGTTCCAGGCCCTGGATCATCCTCGTAGCCCTACTAGCCTCATAGTCTATTACACCCGGACGATCCGATACCCAGTGCAATAGAGCTCTGATACTGGTTGGCACATGTGAGCACAACTGCGAAATAAATAAGGGTGGTCATCATAATACTACATTATATATAGGTGCTCTGAATTTTACGGTAGGCCTAGCAACATCTGGTTGACTTTTTTCAAAGAGCTCAGTAATTTTCTCAGAGTGTGTACGTAGCAGCGGTAATGACAGAAACATTAGTAACCCATCTGAGGCCTGGACAGTGATCAGCTCTTTGCAGAGAGGTAAATGCAACCACTTTCTAACAGAAGAAAGTAACAGCTGCACTGCATTTACAGGAAGTTATCTTGGCTGATTTATAGACTTGTACTCAGGACAAGCTTTTCATCTGCCCTCATCAGCGAAGCCAAGTTATTATAATGGAGGCCACCAGCAGGCTAAGAAGGGAAAGAATTTAAAAGTATGGGAGAAATGCATGTCAAAATCTATTTAAGACAATATGAAAAACTGCTCACGTACATACAAATAGGTGAAAATTCTTTTTCAGCTTTATTTACCTGAGAATGAATTTCAGTTTGAAGAGGCCTTTATGTCGTTTCAGGCAAAGCACCTAAGATATAAGCAATTTTCAACAAGAGTACTACACATTTGTCTTTATAACAATTTGTATGTAACAGCTTTTATGCAAATGACACTAAAGTGGCACCTTTTTTCTAAATTGGACATTTTTATGGTTATAATTTTCTTCTGTAATAACAGCAAAAAAATGGCTGTCCCAGTGGAGTTGAGCGCTTCATCTCTAGTGCTGCTTTGTGAAGTTGGAATGACAAGTTTCTTTCATTTGTGCAAAGAATGACAAAAAAAAAGTATTTTTTGTCATTCTTGTCTGACTTGGTTGAGGCAGTTACATTTGGAAGCAGCAAAGTCCCCTGACACCAACCTCTTCCCTGCCTGTAAGAATGGTCTCATAAAATCATAATAAAACTTAAAGGAACTAAAAAATATTGCATTCTCTCTGTTTCTGCTCTTTGAGGGACATAAATTGTTTTGTTAGTTTAGACAGTTGTTGCTTTGGTTTGGTCATTGGGCATTCATGCCCACTTGTTCTCTGGTTGTCAGACAGATGACTCTTATAGACTGTGGTCACATATGTAATTATTACAATACAAGAGAATTTAGAATTTATGTATTTCATGCAAACTTCCCAAGGTATTAGCAGAATAAACAAAGTAAAATACACAAGTTATTGTTGCTTAATTCACAAAGAAGCTCTTCAACAGCAATGTAAGAAAGTGTGAGTTCTTTAGCAATGATTAAAAACTATCCCAGTTACCAATTAATTAGTGAACGATAATGAAGAAACTTTATGCGAGATGATTTTACCCCACGAGGTGATAGGTTAAAAGAGCTTAATTGAAACATACAGCTAGGTTAACAAATGAAAGTCCAAGTTGAGGTCAGACACTTCATCTCATAAAATCAAATCTCATAAATTGTAAATAATTGTACTATTTTATTATTTAATAAAATAATTTGTTCTATAAAAATTCTGAAAATATCTGTTTTAAAACAAAATATTTTAATACTTTAAAGTGAACAGCCAGTAAATGCTAAAAACGGCTTATTTCTTTCCAGTTTAACCCAAATATATTTTTAACCTCTTTTTCTGCAGTGCTGATTTTCATTCGTACTACTCCAGTATTATCAGTGTGAACCTTAAGCATTGAAGTTAGGTAGCTAATGCTGGCTTACAGAGTATGTGTATATGTGAATGCAGCACCTCCTCCAGAGAAGTTACCTAGCTGGCCCAACCTGGGCCCACAAACTGTATGCTTCTCCATTCAAAAGCCTAGGGCTGCTGCAAAAACAAGCTCAGGTGCTGTTGACATGCTGAACCTTCTAGTCACAGTTATACTGTCCCTGGAAATACCTCCCTGCTAATTTCAGTGAAGACCATGTAGGCTCCTAGCATTGTCACATAGCATTCTGTAATGTATAGCAACATGGTTATGTCCCTTTCCTTAAAGAGGAGTAAAATAAGATACTTAAGATAGTATGTCACAGCCGTTACACATCAACTCAACATATTGAGGAACAGAGTTGGCCTCTGCATAGCCTATCCTCCTATGTGAATTGGAGAAACCACAAGGGTGTTGCAGGAGAAGAAAGATCTAGAAGAGTACTTTATTACTCCTTAGCTTGGACTAAAGACAGGAAGCATCCTCACAGCCAGACAGTGGATGCTTTAGGGGTAATGCAGCATCAGCTGCCATGTTCTAAGACAAAACCTGGCCATAACTTTTGATTTTTGCATATTCACAACCAACGAACCAAACTGGATCAAGTAAGGATGTGATTCGGTGAACAAATCACTGTGTTTGTAGAGAGTGAATGGCTTCATATTCAAACAGAAGAATCCACTGGAGACATCATTCTGTGCTTCTGAAAATTGGGGTGAGTTTACTGGAGCCTAACTTTATCAACTCTTGTGCTTCAAATTATTTTTGAATCAAATTAAGTAAACCACAAAGCACTCAAGTTGCCTTTCCCTTACAGATAGTCTTCATTTTCATATGCATTACTCCTTTGTTAGAATTTGCTTGGGCAGTTGTCTCTTGCATCTCTTGTTGGTTGCTACAGCTAATTGAATGGGATGCCCTCCCACCCACATTCTATTCATCTCGCTGAGAATCTTTCATCCACATTTATGTGAAAAGCGTGTGTCTGTCTTCTTCCACTTAAACAGTAAGGTGAGGAAGGTGCATCATCACTGAGAGAAAACCCTTCTGTTTTACTCATGTTGGTAGTTTCACTATTGCTGATCTACACTAAACCACGGAAGTTTTGTTGTTTCTTCATGGGCATCTGTGAGTTTAATTTCGTTTTCATGGAAGGCTTGGCTTTTAGAGGCTATGTAAACTAAATTTATCCTTTATTTGGCTCAAGATAAAAAAAAACCAAAGATTTATTTTCAAACTAAGAAATTACTTTTCCTTTTTCATCACCAATCCCCAAATTCTTTACAAAAGACAAGATGGAGGAGTGGTACGTTGAGGTTACTGGGATATAAAGTAAGACTGAGCTTATTTCTTGCAGCTTCAGCCTGACAAGTCACTGAAGAGCAGTTTGGCAGCTGGCTGACAAACAGAACTCAAAATAGGACCACAGATAGAATAAAATTCTTAAATGAGACAGTGTTTTGGAGAAAGAAGATCAAAGTTCAGTCGTCCTGCAGCCCAACCAAAGCAACACACTGCTTGTAGCTTGCTGTATTTGGCACCTGTCTGACATCCCAGTTTTAAATCTGCTCTGGTTGCCAATCCAGTCGTCCTGCAAAGGCAAGACATAGATGCTGATCTTTTATTCTAAAGGCCAAACAATTACACAGTCAGTGACATCATTTTGGCTTTTTTGAGCCTAGTAAAATAGCATACACTTCCATTGCAAGAGGTAGTTATCTTTGAAATAAGCATTATATTGTTTGCGCCCTGTAAGTCATTCAATATTTGCGGCACTTTTCATAGAGTTAATCCTAATTATATTGATGAGATGGAAGGTCAAGTTCAGCACATGTTTCTTCAGAATGCCTATAGCCCCACATGATTTACATTAGCAATACAAAATGTTCTCTGTCCACTCAACAGCTTCTGCCTTTGAAGTTCCTGTGCTTTGCATCATACTTTTCCATTTCAGACATACATTTAACTGATGCTGAGCTGTGAGAGTTGAGTGACTTGAGACATGTTATAATTCCAGTAGGGAAGAGCTTCAGAGAAATTACAGCAGTAGCTGGGTATGCAAAAGGAATTTCCTGAGTATAATGAGGAGAAGTTTAACCCTGAAATTATGTTTATAAAAGGCCAGAAAAAAAGCCCTATCTAGAAGCATTTAACACTCTATAGAAAGATTCTGGAAACCTCCTGTCTTCTGTCTCAAGAAAAGAAAATATGTAATTGTGGATACAGTTGGGTAGGTAAAATGGTTTGTATGTTTGGGGCACTTCCACAGAATTCCTGTCTTTACATTAATCATTTGGTTTCCTTAAATCATTTCTCAGTACACCATCTAATTTATAAATATCTGCTTATGAAAAAAGCACTTCTGGTATTATTGGAGGTTTTTAATGCATTATTTACATTTTAGAAGCACGAATATCTTTTTCTCAGCATAATATTAATTAATAAATACTTTGTGCCTTTAATAGCCCCTTTCATCTGAAGACCTCAAAGCATCTCTAGGCTTTTACAAGTGGGCAAACTGAGGCATATTACTAGGCTGATTTTCAAGGTCGTTCTGTATGTTCCTGACTGAGCTAGTAATGGATACCCTTGTGCCTTAACTACGATTCCCTAAACCAAACTCCCTGGTCCATTACACTGCATGAGCAACTCTGTGTATACTAATAGATTATTAATGTTCTGACAATCTAATGGTTTACTTAGTCTGACGTACCTTTAGGGCTTTATAATTAAGGAAATATGAGATAACATTAGTATTGAAAAATAATTTTGTTATCATATATACTGTGGAACCAGGTGAACAAATGCGTGCCTTTCCGTCCCTGCAACCTTGTAATGAAAACGGCTGATATAAGGGTATTGAACCAAAAGGCCAATTTCACAAAAAAGGGATTTTTTTTACCTTTTCTAAATAAAATGTCAGAAAGACTTTGAAGTTCTGCAGCCTCACTAAATGAACAGAGCTAGGAAAGTATCCAAGCTTTATAATTTTTTTTTTTTTAATTTTGAAAGGCCTGGTCACCTCAGACCTAATTCACATTTAAATTAAGGCCTCTTTATGCTTTTCTGAAAATATAAAAGAACCTGTGCCCCAATGGTATAAATACATTAAAGAGTTTAGGAGAAATGTATTACTTCAGTGTTACTACTTGCTATATTACTCATTACTTTAATTCAGTAGGAAAACAAAAGAAATGTGGGCTCTTCTGATAATGTTTTCAGCTTCACATGCCATATTTGCCTCTGTCTAAAAGGCTTTTTTGGTTCAACCTCAGCTATCTGAAGTGATCATTGCATCATGAATAAGCAAATGAGATTACCCAACTGTATCCAAGACCAATTGTCCTATTATTGTCTACAGAAAAAAGCATCTCTTGGTTTTAGACCACTTTTATCATCTGCTACCATAATCACTATAAGCCTATCACCAGAAAACCACTTGAAATGCCTCTTTTTTTTCCTTTAAAATTGGGATGGTCTTCATCCGTTTTTGTTTATCTGTTGTCTATCTGTAGCACACATGACACCTCACTGTTCCTGTCATCCTGGTGTGTTTTGTGCTTCGTTAATTCTGAAAATCACATGGTGATTACAGAGCCTTCATGTGCAAATCAGGAAACATGATGCACACAGCCACACGCAGATGTTTACTGTGCTCACCAGTCACTGCAGGATCCCAGAAAGTAGGTTCACAGTTACCCTAGCAAAGTTATTTCCTGGAAGTGTTTGTTTCCTATAGCAAGATAAGGGACTGAGGCAGGGGACAGATCCTGATCTCTCTTACCTGGGTGTAAGAGAGGAACAGCTCCCCTGAGATGAGCACAGTTACTCTGAGCAAGAAGCTGAGATCAGAATCTGGCTCGGGATCTTTGCATAGTCACTATTAAATTTGGAAAAGGGAAGCCCTGTCTGTCTCAATTTCTCAAGTGCTATCTGTCTGTTACCAGGCACACACACATTAATTGTGTGTTTTAAAACTTTGTTTGGTTGAACCTGTCATCCTAGGCTAAAATTGTGTGACCTAACTTGTAGTAGCTTTTGCAGTGAAGGTATCATTTACTGTTGAGTATATTTTACTGTGCTGTTATAGATCTTTTCACTCAACCAGCTGTCTAACATGTTGAATAGTCTTTCATCTTGTCAAACACTTCCATTCCCCTTTCTACAGCTTTCTCAGCCAACATGTACACACCTAATCAATCTAATGCCACTGTCTCCAGACTTTAAAACCAAAAAGCACTGCCCAAACTACTTTTTTAAAGAGACAGTCATCCTTTTCCAGTGAATTCATCATCAAGAGGACTGATAAATTGTTAAATGAGAAGAAACACTTCTCTGAAACTGTTACTCTAGGTCCAGCCTTAGAGCTCCGGTTCACTCACTGAATCTGTCATTCAGGAAAGGCTGTTGGGGGCTTCCCTTCACACTGATCATGTATATGTTAATGTAATTTAATTTAATAAACATGTTACACAAGGAACTAAGCTTAAATCTACTTGCCTTTTTTTTTTTTTTTTTTCCATTTTTAGGTAAAAAAGATAAGTCTGCCTCAATCTGTTCAATGCTCCTTTTTCTTTCTTTCTTTCTTTCTTTCTTTCTTTCTTTCTTTCTTTCTTTCTTTCTTTCTTTCTTTCTTTCTTTCTTTCTTTCTTTCTTTCTT
>VZSV01000014.1:7492833-7511365 GCA_013398735.1 Nothocercus julius
TAAATGAGACTTCCATTAGTAGATTGATATTTTTATTGTTTCAGAGGCAGGTGAAAAATGCCACTCTCATTTCTTTCAGGTGGCTCCTGCTATGTGATATAGTGTATAGCTTACAAGGTAAGGAGTATTCATTAGGGCTGCTTTTATTTTTATTACTTTTATTTTTATTAGATATATTACCTCCTGAGACTGCATGAAGTGAACCATGTCACTGGGTGAGATTACTGCTCGGTTAATAGCAGTCCTGAAATCAGTCAATTGGGAATGGGCTATGTTGTAAGAACAACTAAAATAAATGTGTATCTGTGGAGAGGGGGACGGGGTAGCTCTCTGAAGGGAGAGGTTTGCTGCTGCTGCTGGATTCTCTGGCGGAGCATTTTTCAATTGCACACTCATTTCTATATGTGCTTTTAGTTAAAACAGATAACAACACCTGAAACAAACACTTTTATAGCCAGCAAGTACACATGAAATAGAGAGCTCTGAACAAACAGGTGGAGGTAGGTGCTTTGTATTTTCAGCCTGGTTTCGAATTGCTAAGGATAGAGGGAGGTATAGACACTTCAACCTTCAAGCCCCTTTGACATTCACAAAGTGCTAAAAGTCAGCTGGGGTCTCAGCTCTGACAAATTTGCATCTCTTTGAATATGACGCTTGAAAAGCCAAGCCGCTAGATTAAATTTTGCCATGGAGAAAATGAGAAAGGCTTCCATCTCCCAGGTCTACTGGGAGGATCTTTATGCTTGATTTAGTTTTTTTAAATAAATGTTTCTTTATGTCTTTTCTCTAGTTTGTGTCCAGCCTTCCTCTATCACACATGCTGTAACTTCTGCCAGTTATATCAGCCCACAGTAAGTCAACCTGGGCAAAGTACAAGGTGAAAGAATATTTCATTCTAAACTGCATATACCTTCTGTGTTTTCTGATTAAAATTTGCAAGCAAACCTTGGAATAAACTATACCTGACACGACTTCTGAAATAATTTACACAGTTTATAAACCAGGGGCTAAATCCTACAAACCCTCCTTATGCTATTTGCATGCAGAAGTGCTGCAGGTTTGCGGGAGCACACCTAGCTGGCTAGCTGAAACCTTACTTAAGAGGATAGCAGGCAGAGTAATGATTATAGTGAACCCATAAAAATAATAAACTGATTGCCCACTGAACAAAACCTACTAAAGTATGAATTATCTAATGAGCTGCTGTGGTTCAGCCTGACTTATTCTGCCTTAAGTGAACAACGACACCACTGCATTGTGGATTTAGAACAGGGAGGTGAGGCAGGGTTTAGCCATGGAGATGTTTCAGTTAATGACAAATAAAAGGATAGACGCAGAGGCAACATTTAAAGGTTTATAGAAGTTTACAATGTGGACTGTGTATTTATTTGCTAAGTATTTATGGCAAACCACTCATTTATAACCATCCCTCAAGAAAAAAAAAATCCTATAGATGTTGAATGTAACTATTTTCTTAATGTATGTTGAAGAAAACCCTGGTACACTGCTGTTTTTCTTGTGTTGTTAAGAGAAGCCTGAAAACATACTAGATTTTATAACAAAACTTAACACCTTGTATCTACATTTGCTGCTACAGGAGTTTCTTGAGCCACGAGAGGAATCCCTCAATGCTTTACTTTGTCTTTGTTTCTTCAGTATGTGAAACATGTAGGTAATGGAGTTCGTACCCAGAGTCAGTAGGAGACGTTGTGTGTGAAGAGTTCTTTTTCTGCTCTACACAAAAATTGTTTGAAAGCTCTGTAGAGCAGCATAAGTTATGAAAAATCAAATGTAGCTAGTTTTTGCTTTTTATTTTTATTTCCTTGCTGGGTTATTATAATTTTCTGGCAGATCACACTACATCTGAATGCAATGTGATCTGTAGTTAGGACTTAGCGATGCGTATTGCAGTTTTTAACTCGGTCACTTGGGTTCCGATTTAGCCCAACATGTATCTCTAGAAATAACTCAGGATAGCAGACTGATATATTTAGCAGAGGAATTAAATTAAGCATCTGAAGAAGTCTAACCTTAAAAAAAAAAAAAAAAAGAAAAAAAAAGAAAAGGGAGAAAAAGAAAGAAAAAGATTAGGAACCCACCAGACACTCCTGTTGACATTGAAGGAATGGTGAGGTGCTCGGAGCACTTTTTAAAGGAATTAAATATATCTCTCTCTGTCTAGCTAACACAAGCACAAACTGATCCTGAACATCTTAACCTCAGGATCTTACTGGATTTGTCAAGATATCAAGCTGTTATTCAGGTCTGTTTGCTTCAATTGATACAGAGCATTTCAGTTGCGGACACAGAAGTTATTGTCTCTTCAGAGGAGGATATAACGTCTCTTCAGAGGAGGCTATAACTCCTCTCCAGTAACTAAACTGCTTAATGCCTTCATGTAAGCTTCATTTATTCACCCAAATTTTATCTTGCCTTTCAGTGTCCATTACTTTTGGTACTTGTCCTCTTGCAGGTCCAGTTACCCACAGTGGTCAACTTCTGCCCTTGCATGCTCTGCTCTTGTACATGCTGCACCTCCGCATTCCTTCATGTCGTTTCCAGTCCCAGAGACCTGATCTGAATGTTGATTTTTTCTTTTTTTCAGGACCACAGTCACCTTGTAATTGTAGCCCATGGATAGAAGTAAGTCCTGCCACCTGCTTCACTACTGGAAGAGGAAAAGCTTCCTCTTCCTTCCATTCCATTCATTTCCTTCCATTACTAGAAGAGGAAAAGGTCAGTCCCATCCAGCTAAGTGCCTCCCCAGGACAGTAACGTTTGGGTCTGCAACAAATGTCTCATCCCTGAGCAGAGCCAGCTATTGTGGGATGGTGACTAAACAAATTCAAAATAGCAAATTCAGCACAGCCCAGATATTTTGTTCTGAATTAGGCCCCTAACTCTGAACAAGTCCCCTTCCCAGCTAGGATAATGACTTGGTTGCCTTTTTTAGAGGAAGTGGAAAGTGAATGATCGGGGAACCTTTGAGAAAAGCACTTCAATACCTCATTTGAATAGAGTCTTATGCGATGTATTGGAGTTTCTAGGACAACTGCCTTACAAATGGATCATTACAGCTGTAAAAGCCAGTTTATTATTTAACCAATTCAGGCTGAGTGGAGACTGGAGAGTATTAGCACTTGCATTGATTGTAAGTAAGAGTCTAGTAATTAATGATCAGAGTTTTCGGCAAGTCTTGTGGAGAGCATGCAATGTGCCCAAATAGGTATGACTGAGGAAGTGTTAACTGAATTCAGAATTAGCCTGAAGACAAGGGCAATAAAAAGCAGGCCATTCCCATAACCCACAGCCAATATTTTGTCCACACTTCACAAATGCTATTAAACAGTGAGTGGGTTAAAGGAGCCTCTTTTGATCTAGATTGCCACAATAGTGCTCAGTCTTTATATGCTGCTTATCCACAGTAGATCCCAGAATACTTTGCAGAAGAAGGCAGTTGTCTCAAAAACCTCCTGGGAATTGCTGTGAGTGCTGATAAGTCAAATTAGGGGGTTGAAGAAACAACTGTGATAGCCAAAGGCTAGGGGGAATACACAGATACAACTAGAAAAGCCCACTTTTGTCCTGGTCCTGGCATGGACTCCTGGCCAGAAAGTGACAGACTGTGGCAGAAATCTTTGTCTGCAGTAATTTAATGTGCAGCAACTTTGAAAAAAAAAAAAAAAATTTGATTGCAGATAGGGTTTTTTTTTTGGGGGGGGGGTAATTCTAATTTCTATGGTAAGATCTCTTTGATTCATTTTTAATCTACACACTGGATCCACATCTTCTAGAATTTATTTTTTTGCACTTCAAAATTGTATTGTCTTTAAGAGTGTAGTATGATATGAATGCCCCTACAAATAACAATGCACATATATGTACACTGAAAAAGCAGGTCTTGGGAACAGCATGTTACTACCCTTTACTTTGAGAGGATTTGCTAAATTCTAAAGCTTCATGTTTACTGTGCTCACATTTTTTACTTACAACAATAGGCATATTTATTTGTTTTAATGAAGCCAGAGATAGATGAACTAACATGACTCCATAACCTTAATGTTTAGGAAACTCTCCTTCCTCCTACAGGATTGTACTCCAAAGGGACACAAGCATTTAGCTTGCATCCTATTTGAGAATCACAGCTGTCTTTCTATATTCCAGACTCTTTTATAGATTTTTTTTTTTTTTTTTTTATAATCCTTATAGTACAGGTCAAAAATAAATAATAGCCTAATACTGCTCCCCCCCCGCCCTCCCTGCCTCGGCCTAGTAAATAATTAAAAAATCTAATCCAATTAAACAACAACAACAAAAAATCCCCCCAGATCATTTTCATGCTTGAGCTCTTAACCATATTATAAATTTTCTGTATTTGTCCTTCAGATGGCATGATCTTCAGAGTACTAGCTTAATTTCTGATTCATTCAGTGGAGAGTACATGGTCAGCATATAGCAAAAAAACACATAATAATACGTAGATTTGTGATAGATGCAGAGACACACAGTGCATATGCACTTAGAAAGCTATACATCTGACTGCATATGTGTTTACTCATGCACACAATCATGCATGTAAACAAATGAGGACAGACACATGCATATGCAATGCTGTCATCAGAGCGTCCATCTCAGCGTAATGAAAATTGATTTTTTTTTTAATTTGAGGTAAAAAAAAGGATACCAACAAAAAAAATTAACTCTTTCCAAATAATAAGGATGTTACTATTAACATGGTATTTTTAAATCCAAATGGACAAGTGTATGTTCCCTTCTGCCCCTTTCTTTCTCTCTCACTCACTCTATCTCTGTCTCTGTCTCTCTCTCTCACTTTACCTTCCCAACGGCACTATTTTATTTCAGAAGAAAACTTATGAAAATTGTTGAAACACACACTACAAAGCATTTGCTTTTTTTTCTCTCTCTCTCTTTTTTTTTTTTTTTTTATTTCAGCAGATAGCCCCAAAAAAAGGCAGGGATGTCAAAGGCTTCGAGTCCCCCCTTTGACATTCACGCAGTGCTGAGAGTCAGCCGGGGTCTCAGCTCTGACAAATTTGCATCTCTTTGAATGTGACGCTTGAAAAAAGCCGGAGCTGCTAGATTAAATTTTTTTTTTTTTTCCGTCGAGAAAATGAGAAAAGCCTCTATCTCTCCGCCGAGTCTACTGGGAAGATCTTTATTCTGATTCTTGTTAGAATTGTTTATCACCCTGACAGACCAGACTCGGACGAGATAAAGGCGCTGCTCCATCACGGGGCCTGACAGTGGTAGGACATGCAGAGAAATGAAAGGAGCAGGGGAAAATATTATTAATAGATGCCGACTTGATTTGCCTCTATGGCACGTCAAGGAAGGAAGGGAGGGGGGAGCCACGGCTTGATTGCAAGCCTATGAAGTTCTGTCCAAAAAAGAAGCTATTTTTCATTAAGTGATAGAAGGGCTTTTTTCATGTTCTTTCCTGAGGAGCTGATAACTTATGCAGTTTATTCTAACCCTGCTGATTTCTGTCAGGGAAAGAAAACTCCTGAAAGATGGCTCCAGCTCGTCCTTTTCAGAGAAGGAGGCTGCCTTGTCAGAAATGGTAGCAAAGCACTAAAGACCGGGCTGCAGATTCCACCAGGTCTTGTCATTCCCATTGGGAATGCGTGAGGCTGCAAGCATGGCGTGTGGGCAGGCAGCTTTACCTGCCCGCCATGGAACTCCTACGGAAAACAAGAAAATGTATGTATGGACAAGTGCTTACACATGCGCACACACACACACTACATATCCTGGGCACTTGTGTGTTTGCCTGTACACCCAGAAACTTAATGTTACTTAATGACTCTGCAGCTAGAAAGGCTTCTCCTGCATGAGCATGTGCTGAATTTGAGAACAGGAGGCTAGGGATAAACTTAGATCAGCCTCATTCAAATGGAATGTTGAAAAATAGCCAGTTCCCTGCTACCTGTGGCAAGGTCTCATGTGGAAATGCTACTAGCAGTACCTAGGTCAGTGGTTCCCACAGGGATGCTGACTCTCCTAGGAATTTGCCTCTCCTACATGCTCTGTAGCAAAATTGCTTCAGCATAATCATTATTACTATTAAGCTGGATTTTTTTAATGCTTGTGTGCATTGTGGCCACATTATTGTTATTCTTGGACTCTTCACACATACAGTTCTAACAATTTGGGCTATTTTCTGCAATCGTAGTGTTGCATGAACAGTTTCTTACTATAATTTTCTTGTTCTTCTCCAGAAAGGATTGTGATAGATCACTGATCATCACTTACCTTTGGATTTGGACTGGAGAAACACTTGCCCCGAGGCAATAGACATAGTTCTGCTTATGTGAAACTGCTCTTCTAGATCACATCCTATAGGCTCCATCCTACAAGGTGCTGGGCATCTGTGAGAAGCTATGTGCACTGCTTGGCTCCCAGCACTTTGCTGATGGAAAGGAGAGTAGCTTTTCTTTTCTGGAAATGTCATGGGTCTGTCTCTTTTCGTTATTCATATTTTTCCTAATGACTCAGTCTCTTTGCTAAGGCCAATAAATGCTTCTGAAATTTCATGTCTTTTGCATTCAGGTGATAATAAAAGGGGAATTACTCTTTGTGCATGTGAAAAGTGAAAAAAAAATGAAATGGCACTAGGTACTGGGTTCACACAGTAACATGGCCATAGAGTGCTAATTTCAGTCTTCTATCCCTACTGCCGTTTGTTTCCCTTGTTTACTGTATCATATATGCAGCTCAGAGGAAAGTGCTTCATTTTCTTTTTTCCCAAAGAGCTTGAAAGAGACTTGCGGTATCCATCTATCTAATTAACTCTCTATCTTGTCTCTCCCATACACACTAGCATAGTCAAGTCTGGAACTGATTCATTTCCAAATTTAGATAAAGGTGATGCAAGATAGAGGAAATCCCAAAAGGTCCTGCTTGCATAGCAGCAATCTTAGGGAATACTCAGCTGCTGATGGTTAAACAGTTGTCCAGTTTGGGGTTAGGAAAGATTTTTACCACAGGAAAGACTGTGAGGGAGCTTTTGATTTCCTAAGATTATCTAGGCATTTTCATCCAACAGATTCCTTGGTTTGTGGCAGGGGCCCACTATTTTGCTGATCCTCCTAATTTCTCTTCAATACTTGCTTTGATAAAGACTGTATTTACTATTACAGATCTGAAGCGTGATAGACCACCAGGCAGTGTGGTATGCCTGGTGGCGCAGTAGAATTACGGCTCGTCTGTGGCATAGTTAACTCTGTGCTGATAATTGTATGAGACTGGATGTGATAACCTAGTTATCCAGCTGTCTATTCCTTACTGTGCTGCATGAGAATGCTCATGCAAACTAATCACATTATTCTTGAATTTAAAATTAAGGACATGTTTAACTACTTCTGAATGATACTTTAGTTATTATAGTATAATAGCAATAATTAAATGAGAGGGTGCTTAAGAA
The DNA here is from genome assembly GCA_013398735.1 of Nothocercus julius. Taxonomy (NCBI): domain Eukaryota; kingdom Metazoa; phylum Chordata; class Aves; order Tinamiformes; family Tinamidae; genus Nothocercus; species Nothocercus julius. The sequence continues at coordinate 7,500,278 of VZSV01000014.1, forward strand.
CTTGACCAGCAGTACAGAGGGAGAGCACAGCCCTTCCTGAAAACATCCCAGGGAAAGCAGATGGGGTCTGTGGGCTGAGAAGCAGGAAGCAACTGTTGCAGGTAAAAATGCTGATGAGAGGCAGTGAAAATGTTCAGCTTGTATCCTTTCTACATAGCTTTTTTGCTTATTTATGGGGCTGTGAATTCATTGTGAGCTGTGGAATCTACACACCTATTTTGAACAATGCTATTATTGGCTGTGTATGGGGACTCTTCTGGGAAAACCAAATAGCCATTTTGTAATGTAAAGAGATCCATTTATGTAAAGAGATCCATTTATTCGTAGTAAAATGATAGCAGTATTAGGGGAGCTAAGGATCGTGTTATAGTGTGTTCTGTACAAACCCCATAGTAAAAGACAATCTACACGCATCAGACAACCAAAGGGTGGGAGAAAAGAGGTATAATGGCTACTTTTTTGTAGCTCAGGATCTGAAGAGTATTGATACTAAGTGACCCAAGATAACACAGAGAGCTGAACTGAGATCTTTGGTCGTGGTTCAATTTCTTAACCTCAGCCCAGCTCAAGGTGGCCTCAAACTTGCTCTGGCTGAGCCACTGCTCAGCATATCACATTCCACTGTAACACACACATGCAAAGCGATTTAAAAGGGCCCCATTTTTTATGACTACAGCTAATTTACCCAAGTTATGTGAGAAAGCATCGTGACGTATGTAGGGATTTGCCTCCTTTTTTTTCTAATGACATTTGTTTATACTGCTCCTGTGAGAAAGAAGGATATTGTTAATGTAACTTTGAGAGAGACAGCTCAGTTAATGCATCCCCAAAGTCCTCCATTTGCATACTTTTTGAAAGTGGATCTATTTGGCAGGCATTCTCTTTATTCAGCCATGGTTTTGGCACATGCCAAAGTACAGAGGCTGAGTGCGCATCATACAGCAATTTAAACTGAGAAAACAGATGTGGTTTTGCATTTTGCTATGTGTGGAGTTTCAAGCTACCATGAAAATATCTTTGGGTAATCAGCACACCCAAACTGCTCATTTCGCAGGTTGATATCTTACAGCTATGATACAAAAGGATATATTGTACTTTGTTTTGTTGTGTTTCCTTTTCTTGCATTTTGTTATGTTTCTTCAAGTTAACTCAGTTGTGTTGGTAATTATAACAGAGTGATGAATTTCAGAGGATCCATTTTGTTTCAGATAAACATTGTCCTTATGTGAACTCTCCAGATCCTTGGATGACTTCATAAGATTGTTGGGTAATAACTCTGTACACCCAGACAGAAAAAAATGCAGAAAAAAACCTAATTTTCTTCTGGTATTTCAGTACTTATAATTCTGAGCAGAGGCCAACATAATGTTCAGAAACAAAAGAAACAAGGAGTTAACTAAGCAGCATTGAACTCTGGAAAAATGCTTGCTTGGAAATCAGTTCAAATTTAGACTAAAGAGCTTGTGAGTGGAGTGGGAATTTAATGTAAGGAATTTAAGACCTGGTCCCATATCACTGGCAAAATTCCCTTGACTTAAATGCATGTCAGTTGAGGTCAATAAAAGGTAATCTTTTTCTGTGATGATAAGTAAGAAACCCTGAGTTATGTCTGGAATGTGTTCCTTGCTATTTGTCTGAATTAGGTAAGGAAAACAGTGATTTTTGCATTTTTATACAATCTCTTACTAGATCACATTAAGTGTGATGGTTTCAAGTTGTTAAAGAAGGAAGTTAGGGCTACTAAATTGTGATTTTTATATAATTATAGAAAACATATGCATTTGTACTTTGTGCTAGTTATTGGTTTGCTAGATTTTTTTACAAGGTTATGTGGAAATAGTAGTGCTAACATGTTCATGGCACTAAATTTTCAACTGAAAAAGCAATTGCAGATTGCTTCAGGGCAATCTGCAAACAAGGCTTAAAAAGAAAGAGGTAAAGTATCTGTAAAGTACTAACTTCACTTGCTGGCTTCAGTATAAAGCAATAATCTGCACTGACTATCCAGCTTGGCTGTTATGAACATTTCTTCTTTAATTTATTCTACTTTAATCAAATTTGTTTTCCCATATAAAGTCATGCATATATGGTACCAATTTATAAATGGGGCCCTAAAGGAATTCATTAACATTGTATTTTTAATATCACCTGTTACTAGAAGGGAGTCAATAATTCATAATCATTTATCCACAAATTTCACTTTTTTTTTTTATCATCTCCTGCAAAGGTCTGCAATCAGATCGCTAGTATTACCAAAAAAACAGTGTCAGCAAAAATGTTTTAGTAGATTATTTTGCTCATTTCTGACATTTGGAAAACCCATTTTTAGTAGCTGTAACAAGCATCACCATCAGTCACAATTGGCTTCTTTACTCACATGGCTGCATTTCTGCAATTGCAAATTTTAACAATGCCAGTTCAGGGAAATGTATGTACAGGTCCATCTATTTTTGCAGAGCCTGAGAGAAGGTGCTTCTGGGAAACCCTGATAGGAGACAAGATCCTGGATAAAGACTTCAGTCATTGTTTTTGGTTCAAGAACTCTTTGCAGCATGGTTTAAACTTTGTTTCTCCACACATATCAAAGTACAACAGGTCCTTAATTTATTTCCCAAAAGAACTATGTTAGGATATCATCTGATTTCTTTATGACATCTGTAATATGCACCCTCCCATTCAAAAAATGGCTTGAAAGGAAGAATTGTAAAAAAAAAATCAATTTAAATCCTTTTTTTCAGTTTCCATGTAACTCTACTTCTTAATTCATCAAGTGAGGAAAGACTGACAGTATTATGTGCTGGTTTTGGGGGGGAGCAAAAAAGTGGGGGAGAGCTGTCCTTTGATATTGGTTCATATTCAGGGAACAGCCTGGGTTAATAATTTAAAGGTAGGAAGTTAATTTATGCATCCCTGAAATCCTCCTTTTGTGCACTTTTAGAAAATGCGTACATGTGACAGGATATCTCATTGTTCTCAGGATGTGTTATCATGTATATGTGGAGTAGCTTTAGTGAGATATGAAATGCAAATTTGCCTCACTTTGTTCTTGCCACTTTTATGAATATTAAAAATATGGATAAAATAATTGTGAACACTTTTTGGAAAAGGTCTTTAGCTCCTAATTTCAGTGCTATAAAGTTTTTATATTGGTGCAGTAGAAAAAAAATTGAAAATTTTACCAGCTCCTATTGCCACAAATGTAAGAAATTTAATTGAAAATTTGCATTTTGAGTAGAGTTTTATGATGGCATGAAACCCTAATGCCAATAAATAGCAAAACAGCTTCAAGCCAGAACAATATAGTTCATTCAGGTTAAGTCAAACTAAACATCATCATTTACGTACGTTTAGACTAGCAGTAAACTCCTTCAGCACCAGGTTTGTAATAAAGAAGAGGTTAAGGAAAAGCTGATCCCTGACAGATAAGGCAGTTAGCAACAAGAGGTAGCACCAGTCCCATCATTCTGCGTGTTATAAGACTATATCCCTCATAACACCAATCCATCTTGATCTTCCCTGCTAAGTGGATTGACTTGATGAGAAGCCTTTGTGTAATACAGTTTCTACTCTTGCTAGCAGATTCTTAGTCGTAAGGGTAGCCCTACGACTGCCACAGTGTGCCTCGTTTAACATTGTTATACACTACCTTTGTAAGTGATTCCTGATTATAGATATATGCTGAGTAGTGCTCCAGAAATTGAAGCTGTGTTAAATCAACAGGATAGACTTGTTTAAAATATTGTGGGAGACCAAAAGGCCAAGTCATTATTTTTGCATATGATTCTTTAATGTAAAAATAAAAAACCAGAGACTTTGCTTCCCCAGCATTCATTGATATTATACCTGTGCATTAAGTGCAGACTCAAATACTTCATATTGCAAGACAAAGAATTACAGTCTAAGTACTAAAACAGTCTATTGCTGTGTACGAATATGGAATTGGTTCCTTAATTTAACAGCAGTGTAGCGAGGAAGACACAAACATGGGATCATTATGTTATTTGTACATATTATTCATATAAAAGCATAGGTAATAATCGCAACTAGGGTTACGATTCTTCTCTACATTGATTCATCTGAAAGCTGGGACTGTTTTAGGAATGAAACACCTTTTTCTCATTGCACCTTTGGGGCTCAGACTTTAGGCTGTTCATTAGCGTGTAGTAATTTTGCTCATTTCTATGACAAAAGGCTGATAGGCTGCACTAATCATTTTGGCTGACGCAGATGTTTAGTTCGAACATGGCTTTGACTGATACACTGAGAAATATTCACAGTACAGGAATGCAGGTTGGTCAAGCCAGGAGACGGACAAGCATGCTTGTCCCAGATCCTTCATGTCTGTACTTCTTTAAGTTTCCTTCTTTCTGACATTGGACTGTTCTGTTACAGTCTGTTTCCAGTCTGCTTTTGATAACTGAAAATTCGAGGTCCTCACCGCTAGAAACTCCTCTTTAGACAGGTAGCTCTTTTGGAATGTGTGTTCTCAGATGTAAAATTCAATCTTGCATGTGAACAGATGTCTTCTCTTACAGGAAAAATAGGTAGGCATGCAAGTCAGCAAAAATTTTTAGTCAAGAGGATCACACCTATGCAAAATGTACACATGTGCTTAATACTTTGCTGGCGTTAGGCTCTGCTCATTTTGTTTCTCAGCAGGAGCTCCACCAACCCATGAACACAAGCTAAGGTGGGGAGGCTGGATTTTGCTGGTAGAGATGGCGCAGTACAGAAGCCTGTTTCACAGCCGAGAGGATCAGTGATTAGTGGATCTGAATGGAGCTTTTGGAGGTCTGTATGACAAAGGCCTCCAAATATATACATTTGGTTATTTTAACAAACATTTGGAAAAGTCACTATGTGAAATGTTTCTTCCTTTTTTAAATCTAATTCTTCTCCTGGAGAAAGTAACATGGTCTTTCATATACAAGAGATTCAGGCAGGGGTTTAAGTTTTGCTCTAGGTTATAGGCAGGTGATTTTGAGTATAGTCAAAATAATACAGAAAGAAAACATGTAAGAATTCCTCCTGGAAATACCTGCCTTTAAAATAAGATAGCTTTAAATCAAAATCTGAAGCCCTATGAGTGTAATGAAGCCCGTTTACTTTCCATTTCATTTTGATTCCCCTCCACCACATGCTTTGAATCAAAAGCCTGAGAATTTCCGTATGGAAAACTGAAAAAGAAATTGATAGAAAAAAAAAGTAAAAAGCCAGGCAGTCAGTTGAATTCAAAGTGTGTCTATCTGCCTGTCTTTGCCAGGAGTTGATTGGAAGGACTGAAATACAACTGTTCTTAAAGAAAAGAAAAGAAAAGAAAAGAAAAGAAAAGAAAAGAAAAGCTCTCTGTATCTCCATGGCTCCAGGTACAGTTATATATACACATATATGAATACACAGAAGTATAAAATATGTGTAATGTTACATTTTAGCTTGTAGTGGTGTTGTAGTACTGCATGGATGGAGACATAAACCTGTCAATTCAGGTTTTACTGCTGGGAGTCCCAGATGTACTGCGCAGGAACTCAAACATACCAGTCTATGCCACCAACACAAGAGGCCACGCCAACTCTTTCCTGTACTGCTTTCGCAGTTTTCTCACTTGATAGACTCATGTTCCCACACTGTAAGTGCCATGGCCTCCCTCTGTGAGTTTCTTGCTTTTGATAAAGATGCCATTGTGTTTAACTACGCTTATGTTTCTTAAGAGTTCCCATATCAGCTGTAAGAAACTCTTTAGGTGCTGACCTAAAACAGATGCCATGAGCGCTCTTTTTTCCTACCCTTTAAATGTTTTAATGGCTTGTATGTTTTAATTCTACTAATCACTTAGCCTTCTCATTATATCTCACTCCTCTCTCAGTTGCCTACAGGGGACACAAAGAGAGATAACTTTTCCCTTTCTATTTTTCCAAAGGCAAGTTAGAAGGAATACACATTAGGAAAAGTATGTAGCCATAGCGTGACTGTGGGCAACAAAGCTCACTGAGCTCTGCAGTGATCTGTCAGCTCTGCTTCAGATGCCAGACAAGAGGGCTGTGTTCCGGCTGCCTCTCTCCTGCTTGGCGAGGAGCAGTAGTCTCTGGTTCCACCGGTGTCACCACTGAAATGGCTGTGAGCAAGGCTGACAGCGTGACCCAGAACAGTGGCTGAATTTATAGAGGCCTCCAGATGAAAATAAAGTGAAGATAGATCCATCTTCACTGTCTTACGAAAGACAGCCCCAGAAAACAAATCAAATTAGACTGCAGGAAGACTGGAAAGCCAGAAGGCCTGCAGTCTAGATTCCTGACACCATTACGTATTATCCTGTGTTCGCACAGTTTTTATCACCCCTCCACAATGTTTCACTTCAATTGTAGAAAATACAATGAAATAAAAAACATATGGTGGGTTTTTAAAAAATATTCCTGCTTTTCTGTAACCCTCAGCCAAACGTATTGACAACTGGCTGGTGAAGTTTAATGCGTTATATAGCTCAGTTGTCTTGAGTCACAGAAACTTCACAGGAGTTATTCTCCCATCAGAAAAAAGGTTTTACACCTATTACAGAACAGGAGAATAAAACAAAGCCTGTAGACACGGTCAAATCCACTAGGCCATGAAAATTTTCCTTCCCCTCAATGACACTTTGCAGTGGCTGTGGGCAGCAGATTGTGTTTGGATTGTCAGGGAAACAGTCGGGCCATTATTGTTGTTGTTTAATTTTTGGTGTTTTTTTTTTTTTTTTCCCTAGCCAAAGTATTAAAAAAAAAAAAAAAAAAAAAAAAAAAAAGTTGATTTCTTCAACAAGCAGCTGCAATGACAGATGGCTGATGAATGCACTACCAGCAGTTCCAATGGAACTCGACTCCGTGGGAGTCGGGGCACCATGCACCTTCCAAAGGGCGCCACGGTAGTCAGTTGGGAAGGGGAGTGAGAGTCAGAATTTTTAACCATGGTGAAAATGTACTGAAGGAAGAGAACATGATGACAAGGGGTGAGAAAGGGAAGGGAGTGATTGAGATCCATCCAGCTGAGTCTTTATCCCCAAGGATGAATTAAGATGAAATAGGGGCCCGGAGCCATAAAAACTTCAGGAGTACTTTAAAAATAATGCCTCCTCTGCTAAAACATATCATATTAGCCACCCACTTGCCATTAGGCTCTGTTGATCTTTCTTCCTTAGCCCCCAGATGGACTCCTCCCCTCTCTATTCTTTCTACATATTTTTCTACTCTCTTTCCAATTACTCCTTTTCCCATAGCTCCTTCTTCCCAGCCTCATGACTGACTGTGAAGGAAGTGGCAAGGCTGCTGTTGTTGTCAAAGCTGTTCGGTTCAGTCCCCCTCCTTTTTCTATCATGGACCTGAGAGATTTTTTTTCTGAATCCAGTCCTGTTACTGTGAAGAAGTTTTGTGCAACTGGGGAGCAGGCGAAGTGAAAGAGAAGCTTGGATAAAGTTTAAAATCTTATTTCTCAAACAGTAGAGATGGAAGGCAATGGAGATTTGCAGTGAGTGCTGGGAAAGCTGTGTGAGGTTCCTGACTTGGCCTCAGCCTGCCAATTGTCACATTCATGGTTACTCAACAGTGTCTTGTTCCCACTCTTTTCTCCTCAACTTTCTGTAATGGCCAGACTGCTTATTTCTTTCACTGTTATCTGTCTCCATAGCTGAGATATTGCCATCTCCTTCAGTCTTCGCTTTTGGCTGTGAGGTTCCTGCATGTCAGTGTCACTTTTAAGGCTCATGCAGAGACTTCCCTTGGGGTGACATTGGCTGTGTCTCGTGCTCATGCTTCTCTCCCTGGAGCGTTCCTGGCCGCCACAAACCCAGGAGCAGGCCGTGCGCTCTGAACTTCATGGTCCTGCTCTCTGCTTACTGCTCTTTCTTCACTGCCCATCAGATGTCCTCATGAGTCCTCCCTAGATGCCCACTGCCAGGAGAGTTCTGGATCAGTCCTGCTAGGAGATACCCTGGCCTTGTCCCGGTAATCCTCTTTGTGCTTTCAGCTTCCTCCCTGCCACAGTGTTCAGACATGAAAAGAGGGCTTGCTGTGGGAGTTACCACCTCTTTGTCCAAGAGTTCCCCACTTAAATGGTTGGTCATCAAAGTTTAATGATCCTATTGCTGGCCCTATTGCTGTGTCAGGTGGGGGAATTTCTCTTCTTACCACTTCTGTGTCTTAGCAGAAACACAGCAGGGAAGGAGCATGAGCTCAACACTCAAAAGGGAGTCTAGAGATAATGTTCTGCGTCAAACAATAAATGTCATAACCTCTAACATCCGCAGCCTCTCACAGGCCCCATGACAGTGCAATGTCCCTCTTTCTTCACCTTTCTCTGTGAAGCCTGAGGTGAAAAGAAGAGAAGTGATGGCAGTTGGAAAAGCAATAGGGGTTTGCACCAGGGCAGTGAGCAAACGAGAAACAAACTCAAAGAGCAGGAAATGTGTAAACAAAACTGTGTAAACAAAAACAATAGCAACCACCAAGATACGTATTTAAAATCCATCTCCAGCGCAAATCAGTTGTGTTATATACAATGAATCAGGGGAGGGGACTGGTGAGAGAGAAGGATATTATTATTTTCAAGTCAAGTCAACCAGCCAAGTCTGCAAACAAAAGCATTTTCTGTCTTTTTCTTTCTGTCTTGTTGATAGCCTCTCCTTGCCTCTCTTCCTTGGCATATTTCCTGCAGTTCCCTCACCCAGCAGCAGTTGTATACATCTGAATAATACTGCAGCTCAAACACCAAAAAAATTGTTTTCCTATGGTTTCTAAATGTCGTTTCTATTTCCTCGTATTCATAATCTTGGCATAAGCAGTGCTTATGAAGGGGTATACTATATCAGAAAACTCAAGCATGTATCAGAAAACTGTGAGCGTGTGTGTGTGTGTGCCCAAGCATACATACATATATGTGACCACAGAGGCAAGAAAATATTGTAGGTGATTAATGAAATAGTGGTAAGTATTTGCTTTAATCCTATAGTTGTAAAAAGAGGGTAGATTTTATTCTTGCATCTGCACATCACTAACTAGCAGTAATACACAAAGAGTATTTTTTTTCCTTCTATCCTCAGAATTATAAAGTAGGAAATAAAAAGGAGGGGAGGAGGAAGAATTGCTGGAAATGATTGTCTCTTAGGGTGTTCTTTAATAATGAGAAAGGAGCCCCATTTTGAACTCTTGATTCTTTGCCAGAGAACAAAAACCTTAAAGCATTTTGCTACGTTTAATTGTATTACTTTTCTAGTAATCAATAAAGATAAAAAAGGATCATTCTATGTACAATATGAAATCACACAGAGTATGACTATGTGGAGATAGATTCCACTTATCTGTCTCTAGGGGTAACTTCTCTTGTAGTAGAAAACTCAATTTTTATTTGGATTTTAAAAATGTTTCAAATTATCCAGTCAATGTTACATGCATATTAAAAGATTTATAACCAAATATTCTCATCTTGATGTACTGGATCTATGCACCCAATTCCCACTAATGTTAATGGAACTGCATTTGTAAATCCCCGCACATCGTAGAAAGACAGTACCCATAAGTATTTCAAATGCATAAGTATCTGGATAAATAGCACAAAGATTAACCACCTCTGGCATTATTGTTTTTTATTCTTTGTGTAAATGTTGGTCTCATCTTTCTAAGGATGAAGGCCAAGATTCCCCACGCTTCAGTTTAGGCGTTTACTGAGGCACTAAATTCGGAGCTGCGGCACCCACTCTAATTGAAGGGGAGAGCAAGGGGGACGCCTCCGCAGGGTGACTCACATTTTAGGTGGGCTGAATCATCCCTGGAGGTGCCTATTCCTCTGCACTGACTATTAACTGGGGGTGTAAAAAGAGCCGTTAATTTGAAACGTTGGTAAGTTACAACAGGCCTTGAAGTATTAAAGCCCCCATTCTGTCCTTTGCTCCAAGGTGCTTCAAGGGTCCAGCTCACGCAAGGGCTGTTCACCTCGTGCTGCATTCCCTATTAGCTCTTAATGGTAAAGGTGAGGAGATAGGTGGAGATAAGGCATCCATCCCACCTCCCGCATCCACACCAATATTAAAACATCATGTCTGCATACCAAAGCCAAGCCTGGAGTTTTAAGCTTAAATCCATAGGTGGACTTAATAAAGAGCAACTTGGATTTCGGTGCTCTAAAACTTGAGCTTGGATTAATTATCTAACCTTAGGCAGCTATGTTTTGTAATGTTTGGGTCACATTTAAATATTAAGAGAAAACCCATGCAATATTATTAATAATATTAAGAGCTCTATTAATTAAAATCCCTACATATCTGCCAATGTAAACTGTAATTAAAGAAAATTAAATACACTAACAGCACAAGTTAAATAAATAGACACATACCATGTTAGAATTCAAAGCAAACAAATGTGCGTTTTAAAGTGAAAAGAGGACGAGGTAGAAAAAGCAATTAAAGTGGGGCCAATAACGATCTTAATTATTAGAAGAGAACGCAGCTGCAATTCAGCCACAAGCAGTGATTTGTGCGTTGAAAGTTGGGCAGGACAATTAGCACGTGGACATGCTAATAAATAGTGCTAATTACTAATACCACTTCTGAAACTTCCATTTCTTATCCCGAGATCGGTGAGTACCTCTCGAAGGAAGGGCCGTTAGTCCCCTTAGGCAGAGTAGTGCAGTGCACGGGTCCGCGTGGCTCAAGGCTACGTACGGCTGCACAGCGACGTCGCCGCACTTTGGAGCAGGGCACGGACTGACGAAGCCTGCGGCCCATCCGTGTTTGTGGGCGCCCTCACGGCGTGGCGTGTCAAGGGAAAGACTGAAGGAGTGATGTGGGAAGGGGGCTGAGACCGCTTTTCGCCGAAGAGTGGAAATCTGGCGTGGCGACGTGCTGCAGGGTTCCAGGAAAAGCAGGTGGCCTGGAATGCAGCTTCCCACTGGGACAAGGCTCAAGGCGGCGGGCTCCGCTCGTAGCCAGTGCCTGCGCTTTTTAAGGCTTGAAACCCGAAAAGGGCCAACCTAAAGTCAGTGTGCCGCGTCAGAGGCCGTCAGCGCGGTGCGGCCTCCAGCGCGGCCGAGCGCCGGCTGCGCTTGCCCGGCTTTCTTTCTTTCTTTCTT
>VZSV01000014.1:7525660-7612274 GCA_013398735.1 Nothocercus julius
TTTTTTTTTTTTTTTTTTTTTTTTTTTTTTTTTAGGAGCTTGAATGGCTCCCATTAAAACAAACACAGACGGCTTCTATTTTTTTTGTGGAATGTTAATACTTGTTGGCAAATTACCTGACCATTCCTATTTAACAAAATAATTTCAAGGATGAGCTTATAGCCTTTATTTATATCAAATAATTCTTTTAGCATTAGTGGAACTAGCCACATGAGTAAAACTTGTTTGTCTCAGCCCGTATTTTGCGCGATAGCAGATAAAAGATAAGAAAACAAATCAAGCATCCCGAAGTGTGGCTCAAGATTGCTGCAGAAGAAAAACTGTAGTTACTTAAAGCTGCTTATTTCTTTTGAAACAAATTGCTGCTCCATGTGCCTGGGGCTCAGATGGTGCAAACCATCCTGGTTCCTCCACCATCCGTAAAATCATTTTTGCCACTCATGGAGTTTCCCAGTCTGGGCTAGGTGACCAGACTCTAATGAGGAGGGTCCCGTCATGGAACCAGGATGAGGCAGGGGCCTGCATGTCATATACATGTGGTGCAAAGGCCTGCTGCAACCCAGGCTGCTAGCGCAAAGCAGAGGCCATGCTGATACTATCAGTGTTTCAAACACTGAGACAGAGGTACAAAAACATTAAGGTTTCTGAGAAGGAGAAAAGGAAGGGGTGGGGTACTCTCCCTTTGAAAGTGCAAGAGTCCAAAGTCCAATTTCCTGTAAAGTCTCTTGTGATTGCATCTACTTGTGGTTAAAGAAACAAATATTCCACCGGTCTAACTGTACACTTGTTTGCTCATACTTTCAGTTCACATTGGTCCTTTAACTGCTCTGTGCAATAAAGTACACAGTGCTAACCACTGCAGCCTACTTCATCTGCACTTCATCAGATTAACATTAGCTTGAAATCTCCAAGACAATATAAATGAGATCAATAAATAGTGCAATCAATCTCAGCTAGTTTTAAGTGTCCAGAGAGAAATTTAAACAGGACTCCTCTAGACTGACATTCCTTTACCTGCAAATAGAGCACCAAACACATTGTACTGATGCTGACCTATGTGTTGCCCATTAGGATGCTTCTTGCATTTAGCTGGCAAAGCCAATGGGAGTCTTTCTGTTGACTTACGGATGTTTTGCAATAAAAGTTTACAACATTGTTAAATTACCAAATAAAAGAAACAGGCTTATACCTTTCATTTGAATTTCCAAATGCATCTTTCTAGCTTTTGGTTATCTTTCCCAGCTATTCAAGCAGGGACTGAATAGCTTTGTCCAGCTCTGAGTCCTTCACTAATAGGTGAGAATTAGTGCCGTTTTCCAGGATTTGCAATGGAAAAAGAGTAATAATGCTAAGTGCTCCAAATGACTCAAGTGAGCAAACACAACTCCTTGATTTCCAGACATTCCAACAAGCACAAACAAGGACAGTAAACTTGAAAAGACAAAGCAATGCAGCACAGTCAGAATTTATGCACATAAAAGAGACAGAATTGTTTGAAATCTGTCTGTTGAAAAAAAAAATTAAAATACAATACTGTCAAAAAAAGCACTAGGTGTTACAGGTTTGGGGTCTGATTGAATGACTTTACACTAAAATCAAAGCTGTTGCAGCAGTCTTGATCTAGAAGGGTGGCTCAAGCCCCTGACATTTGCTCTGGTGGAAAACAGGGCAGAACAATTCAGAGCATTCGTTATTGCAATTTCCCAGTGACTGCAACTGTTTCACTGGGATAGAAGGATCTTCCTCTGTTTGACAAAACTCATAAAGAGAGCTTGGTTTTTGAAAAGCAGCAAATCAGGTAGGACATTTTTTTTATATCCTTCCTCTCTTTTTACCTTTCTGTGACCCCTAAGAAGTCACAGTCCTCTCACAGTCTAATCAGCGTGGGGAATTGCAGAATGAATGGGCTGGAAAATTCCTTTGAAAGGCAATAATAATATTTTTTCATATATGAATTCCAGCTTGGTTTTTAAGAGCTCAACAGAGTGAAGTCACGGTTCTTGTTTTTTTTTTTTTTTTTTATTCCTTCATAGAGCTTTTCAATGACACTCACTTTTGCATAAGTTCTAAGTCTGTTGAGTCTTATGCTACTCTGTGTAACATGGTTTTAGTGCACTCTGTACTGCCCTGGGAGATAACCCCCTCCCCCAAAGAACTCTTTCTCAGCCCCTTCATCTGTAACCTTTCTGCAAGTAAATGCTAATTGAAAAAGAAAGAACACCACTAATCTTGGAATTTAAATGCATTTAACAAAACCAATCTCAAACTAAATTGTTGTTTCACCATTCCCTTTTCCCCAACAGATGTCGAGAAACTGCAATTCCTATTAAGAACACTTGACTGTTTACTCAGCAAGAGAACTTCAGGCTCAGGCTACATCAATCTAAATGCGTTTCAGGATGTCAGTCTTTTGAAAAGTGCAGAGTGTTAGTTGGTTATTTTTAAATGTAATCTTCACATAAAAGAGTTGCTGCATTTTTCTTTTCACTTTGTCATCCCTCTCTCCCTCCTCCCTCTATTCTTTCTTTCTTTTTTTTTTTTAAATGATGGCATCAAACGTAGATGTCCTGAATTTTTATGTCCCATTCGACTTAAGTTTCTCTCCATGGTGCTTTATTTCCTTTTTTTCTCTCTCTCTCCAGCTTTGACCAAAAGGGATATTAGTGAAGATTGTGAACATTACTGCTGAAAAAAATACCAGAGATGTTATGTAGTAAGAGTGCTAGACATCAAAAGGATGAATATGTTTTCTTACTGAGCTTTACAGTAAAGCCCCCGTGGGCTTTGACCACAGACCTACGTAAAGCTATCTGAGCAGATAAAGGCGACTCTGTGTGGTTTTGTTGTTTTGTACCCTGGCCGTCACTAGTTAACCATGATCAGGGAAGTAGGCATGTGTCTTTTCTTGTTTTCTCTTTTTTTCTCTTATCTCTTCACACGATCCTTCAGTTTGTTAATGCAATATTAGTATTTGCAAATATCTCCTCAAGTGATAATCACTGAAATCTAGCTTAGGCCTCAATTCTGCAATTACAGTCTGGCTGTAAACCCACACATTTGGGCTGATTTGAACTCCAGCATTTAACGTGACTCCTTCAAGTGTGTTTGGTAATAGAAGAAATTCTAATCTCTTTACTCATCAGGTTTTGAAACATGGCAGGCCAAATCCTTCAGTTGTGACTGAGGGTGCTAATAAAGCTGAGAACTGCAGCCCCAGTTTTTGCAGCTGCACTGCCAGAAGCAGGTCTGTGGTGGCTGCGGTAGCCTTGACCTCAAGCACACGTGTGGCAATGCACCAACCAGCTGCAGCTGGAGACTCCCTCTTAAGAGCCTGCTCTTTGGCTCATGAATTCCAGCAGCTATCCAGATGCTGCTGAAGAAGCCTTTGAAAAGCGTCAGATCTATAAATTTGTAAGAATAACACTTTTAGAAGGCTATGTGTGTACTGTACATTGTCATGAATGGAGGTGTTGCTTTTCTGAGGTCTTTTGAGTAGCTCTCATTTTCTTTGACAAGAGCAAGAATTGGGAGTGCTCTGCACTCTGCAAGATCAAACTCAACGTGTGGCTCTAAATCCCACTATTGCTAAGTACTGAAATGCAGAGGAAAAGCATGGAAAATGCAAAAAGGGGTTGGAGACAAAACAAAAAACTTAAAATGTGAATTCTAAGGTGACAAAATTGTGTGTGTGTGTGTGTGTGTGTGTGTGTGTGTGTGTGTGTGGTGTATGTCTGCAGCTGAACTTTTGAACTTTCAAGGAGCCTCCTACTTGCTAGCTTCAGCTGATATGGCTGGTTTTATATTTTGGTAACAAATGGAATGAGAAAAAGTGACACTTGAATCCTGCAATTCATAAAGCGACATAGATACGACCACCAATTAGGAGGCTGCTCATGTGTTGTACTTCTGCACATAAATTAGGAAGTTCCAGAAAAAGAGCTGGTGCCAAAAGGAAGGGTCCCTGAAAAGAGGTGGTCTCAGTAAGAAGAAGGGAACCTGGAAAGAAGAAGGTAAGATCCTGGCTAAAGGAAAGATTTTGAAAGCGGGGAAGGATCCTGAAGAACAAAGAGCTGTGTGGAAATGAGTGCTGGAGCATGTCTAGAGACCTTGGCTAGTAAGGCCTGTGACTGGTAACTGCAAGTAGCAGCAAAGCACAGTCCAATGCGACTTTGTGTCCTAACTTCCTGGACCAGCAGTGATCTATCTCCCTGATGGAAAAAGGAGATGCAGCGAAGGGAGCGAGTGAGTGAGTAATGATGTAGGGTAAAAGGTCTGATCTTGTTGGTTCTTAAGTGAACTCAATATCCAGAACCACCGGGGCTTGTGCTTTACTTAGTCTCACTTGTGACAGAAGGATGAAGAATGTGGAGCCAAGATTTAAAGGGCAGTAGTCAAAAACCGTAAGCCTCAAATACTGTTTTAAAAATGAAATAGGTATTTCTTTATTATTTGTAAGAACAAATGCAAGTATATAATCAGAAAATCAAACAAAGTGGGTTTTGATTAAGATTGCAGTAAATACTTCAAAGTAACTAGATAATAGAGGCGGTTAAAAAAAAAAGTGAATCAAAGGCAAATGAAGTACAACATACAAAGAAATCTTTCACTATGACAATCTAATAAGGAAGTTTGCAGTCTTTACACTAGCTGTGCATCCAGAAATCCTCTGGATCTAATTCCTTGTGAGTAGAGCAGACAGGAAAGAGTTTCCTGTCCATAATGTGCTGAGATTTCAGCAATGACTGCACTGTGCAGAATGAAAAATCAAACCTTGGAAAGTCTTCCATGTGTACATGGAACATTGTGTCCTCCAGAGAGTTCACATCTGAAAGCTCCAGGGCAAAGTCAGGAAAACTGAACTGTTTATATTTCTGATGCAAATTGCCGTTTAAAATTTTATCACCACTGAAAGTGTATTTAGAACTTCTTAGGAACCTCTGTAGATATAGAATTAGGAATCCCTGTAAACCCTTCCCCTTCCACCCATTTCCCCTCCCCTCCCCAAGAAAAATAAACAAACAAACAACAACAACAAAAAAAAACAACAGAAAAATCACTTTTCACAGGAATCTGAAATGTTACGGATAGATTAATGACCCATGAAGCTGCTGGATATTTCTTTCTACAGATTCCCAACCATGATTTGGACACACAGAGAACCAATCAACGCCCTGAGTCATGCCAAAACATGTATTCACAGGTACTTTAAATGCAGTTTAATGCATTTATGCGTTATGCTGGGAATATAAAGGACCTGACCTTCCTAGATGCATTGTTTGCTTACATGGTCAATCCTCTCGCAGACTATGGGAAGAATTTTTCAGTAAATTCCATTTTCAGAAATGATGAAGGCGCTGAAGGCCAGAATCTGAATTTGCAATCCTTCAAATAAAACCAGTAGAGGTGAGTTGAATAACTTTCTCCAAATCCTGCTTAACTGTAAATGAATAATCTATTTCTGTTTTATAGGATATCTATTGTGAAGCATAAATATATGTCCTAATCAGTGGTTCCTACAGCATATCCATCTGCAACAGGTCCTGCAGTAATTTGTCATTCAGCTGACAGTACTGGATAGCCATCCGCTGTTTCAATGTTATTTTACTTTTCAACCTCCTTTTAATGACAAGGAGGCCAAAACGGGATTGTTTCATATATTTTTCTCCACTAGTGACCTGAAAACCAATAACGAGTAAGATGACATAAAACCCTTGTGTATCAATTGCCTACAGAAACACTCCCTGACTTTCAGAGAGTCAAGACAAGAAAGGCAGATTACTAAGGTCATGTAACTATTAAAACTGTGTGAACTCATGATATTATGAACAGTTTCCACCAGCAAAGTATTTGCACGGGTGCTTGAACTTTGAATTATATATGCAGGTTCTCAAAACCATACAAGGTTCATGCCATACAAGGAGTTTGCTAAAACTGAAATCAGGGGCTCTCCAATTTCATTGGTTGGCTTTCTAAATTACAGTAACACAACTGAAAATTCTAACAGCCACCACAAACACAACTGCATGTACATTAAGGGAAATACACTTCTGAGATTATTATCATTTAGATAAAATGGTTTTGAATTTAAAACCGACATATGGAATCACCAGCATTTCAGCAAAGTTAAAAATGTTTCTGTAAATGAGATTTCTATTTTTGGTCCAAAAATGGCGTTGGCAACAGATAAAGTCACATTTTTTAGGAGACTGAACGATTCTTTCTTCCAAAATATTAGACCCAAAGGAATTCCAGTCTGTGGTTTTGTTCTTCTTTTCCTTTGATATCAGGAATGCAGGTCTTTGCTCTTTCCTTATATTTGATTCAGCAAATATGGTTATTGTGGTCTCTGCAAGGGAATTTCCTCTCTCTGTTCCCTCTGTAAGTTTGCAGCGCTGAAGGTAAACCTGTAGTGTTCAGTTTCCTTCTCTAATATCTTTGCTCTTTAGGTTAGTCTTTTCCTGGAGCCTGTGATTGATTTTTTCATCCTGGCGTGGAAAGACCCTCAAATTCCTATTCTCTGCTCCAGCTGTGAGCTGCTGGGGAAGAAAGAGTTTCTGAGGAGGGGCAGTGACAGGGAAAGCACCACTGCTCTGGGACAGGGGAGGAAAATGGCTCGGTCCCTGTTCAGATAGACGCAAGGCTGGTGTGCACCAGGCTGCACTCGTGACGCTGTGTGGAAGTGCGCAAGCCTCTCGGACGCGTGTGACAGCTAATCGAAAGCTGGAGCTTGCCTCAGCTCGATCACAGCTGCTCTTTTCTTTGAACCGCAGAGAGAATAAACAAGCTAGACTTTCAGCTCTGGAGGCCAAGTGGCTAGCCTGGGACGCAGGCAGAGCTGCCTCAGCCTTCTCAAGAAGGAGCTCATAGCAACATGATAAATAACCATGTGAAATAAGGTGGCCCTGTCCTGGAGCCCTTTGCTGTGACAAGATGTTGCACGTCAAATTCAGAGTGTAAATCTGCTGTATTCTCCTTGCTGCTGATAGAAGCTTACTCCATTTTTAGCACCCATTCCAGCCATATTCTACAGGTAGTTGAGCTGAAAAACTTGATACCTGAGTTTATAGACTCTGAGGATATCAACCAGGAGGTTGTGTTGGTAGGACGTAGGTCCTGATTAAAGTTTCAGAAAACAGAAATGCACCCAGGTTGTTATTCATTGGCACAGGATATAAACAACTACTCCATGGCCTCATGAAGAAAACACTAGCAAACAGCAGTCATTTTTGCATCTCCAATTTAATAATCAGAAGATCTTAAGTTCTTTGACATGTCTATAAAGGTCACTGTTAGCTAAGCAAGTTGGATACGTCAATGAAATGCATCGCTTTGCATATATAAGATTTTGTTTGTTTTGTTTCGTTTTTTTTTGCTTGACAAGGACCAAAACTGAACCCTTTGCTATCTCATACTTGTTTACATGTGATTTATGTGGTTATTTATCTCTCTTGTCCCAAGAAACTATAAAAAGATCTGAGCTAAATTGTTATTGCTATACTGCTACCAAGTCATCTCCCACTGATGGAGAACAAACAAGGTGCTGCTAGTACGTCTGCTCTACTAATGTTTTCCATCTAGAGTGAACTGTTTTGTTTGTAGTGTGTTTTCAAAGAGCAATCAGAAAGAAGATGATCTTCGTGTCAACAGTTAAATTTATACTCAGCCTCAGCACAACAGAGCTAATGGGTAACAGGTAAGAAAATATTCTTGGAATTTTAAGGAAGTTCATGTTAAAAGATTTGCTGGTTCATTTAGGAGCAAACACCTGCAGTTTAGATAATTATTCCAGCTATCCTAAATTCTTCAGGTTACAAACTGGGATTGAGAACCTTTTGGAAATAGCCTTTCCTGTATGACGTCTTTCATACCCCATACCTTGTGAAGGTCAGAAACCTGAGAGAACGGCTCTTATTAAGATAGAGAATAAGCTTATTTACTTCTGGGTCTTGATTCACAAAACATGTAAGTTTATGCTTCACTTTTTTTTCTGTTAGGTCTTAGGTGTGTACTTAAATGACTGAATTAGGACTCTGGAAGAAAGAGCAACAAAAAGAAACTAAGTAATCCTTTGGTTAAATTTAATTCACCTTTGGGAATGAAGATTCAGACCAGTTTGTGCCCCAAGTAAACATCCTATCAGTGATAGCTATAGCACTATCTACTTAAATAATATTATAATTAGTTAATTATAGTTATAATTATGAGTAGCAGCAATACCAAAGTTTGTAGTGTTTTAAAGGCGACAGCAATAAACTGCACAGCAATTTGCAGCTGATTCTTGCAAGGTAAATATTTATTATTATTCTCGTTTTGAGGATGGATAGAATGAGAAAGGAGGGTAGATGATCACCTGGTGTTACAGCATGAACTGCTCTGGAAGGAAGTAGAGTTCCAGACTCTTGTCTTATAGTTAAAACCCACAACAGACTTTAGTGTCAATGAGCAGTTTACTGGTCACTGTGGTTTACTCAATAAAGGATTTTGTTCTTGCCTTGGCCTTTGGCTAGCCCAGAGATTTCTGGGAAGTCATTTGGGATTGTTAAAAATAGAGGTTTAGCTCTTCAGTGAATCAAAACCAAAGAGAAACAAACCAAAAAGATAATGGATATGCTAAACTTCCGCAAAAGATGAAACATTTGTAAGAATTGTTGTGCTTTTAAATAGATATTCAAGTCTAATAGATTTTTTTTTTTCCACATTTTAAAAATACAGCCAATTCTACAAGGTATTTATCCTTTCCATTCCTTACCTTTCCTGTCAGAGTTAGTAGTAGGATGTACCTCTTGCAGAAATACTGGAGAACTTGTTCTCTGTGCCAAATTAGGGTCCTACATTTCACGTTAGGAAACATTATACTCTAATGAATGTGCACTTTTTTTTGTGGATGAACTATTCATTTTCTTGTGCGAATAAAATATTCAGTGGTTCAGAATTCATAACCTGTTTCTTTAAGACACTGCCGCAATTGTGGGTAGAAGGTGATATTGCAGTGAAAAATATTGCTAATTACCATTTATTACTATCCATTATTATTGCCATTTATATCTCACTATTTTTAACTTGCTCATAAAATTTCTCTTCCTATGACTTAGGCCAGATTGTATGATAATAAGTGAATAAATAATGCTAGTGCTTTCCTATCCTGTTTTCTTTTTTCTTTTCTTTTTTTTTTTTTTTCATGAAACCAGATTTCTAGATGCGAATTGTCACTTTGTATTCCCTAGCCCTTCCCAAAACACAACTATAATTTTGTAGGCATTGCTAAGTGTCTGAGGTGAATGTTTGGTAGAATTCTGCAGGCATGTGACAAACAAATAAATATGTAAACAGAGTAAATAAAAATATAAAAATACAATACGTTCTGCAGATTTTGCCAGGATTCTGGGAACATTTTCTACTGACCTGAGAAAGAGACGTTTTTTTCTCATGTGCTGTTTTCTGTATGTTGTGTCACAGAAAGCATATTCTGTACAATCTGTGAAGCCTCACATTAGACACAGTGGAAGTTAAGTGAATTTTAGGAGGATTATTTATTATATTGCAAATCACAGCCTGGCATAGCGCATTTCTTCACCGAAATATGTTTTTAGCACTTTGGAAATCCCTTTGTATGCATCTGAGTCGATTAATTTCTCTGCAAGCATACGTGCTACTCAATATATTTGTTATGTGTTTGTAGCTCTCGGTGTGTAATGAGACATTTTTGCAGTTGCTGATAATTCTGTAGATTCCATTGTACCCAAACATATGGTGTCAGTTGTTTGAAGGCTTTAGCAACCCTCGGATTGGCTGTGATGTAAAAATGTAATAATCCCCGTAGAAAACTTCGGACTTCTAGAATCAGAGTTTAGAATCCACATGCTCACTTGCAAACTGGGGAGTTTTAAAAACAAACGGGCCCTTGTAGATAATTTAACATTAATGACCCGAGTCAACAAGAAGTGCAAAACATTCAGCCCCCGGGAAGAGCTATACAAATTCTGAGATGTGCTTCCACAGGGTATGAGCCAGATGGAAATATGTATGAACAGCATTTTTTCAGTTTTCCATATGTATCAAATTGGTGCTATTAAAGGACAATTTTTAAATACTTTAATACGGAAGAATGATGGTCTGCCTTCTCTCTGCGGTCCTAATCCAAAGCCAGCAGCAGCCAATCGAAAGACCCCATTGATTTTGATGAGTTTTCTATGGAGCCTTATGTCTGCAAGCTGGATGCGAGGCAGCTGTGGGGAATTGGGAGGTCCTCTTTTAGCAGATGCTCCCAGCTTCCCCTGAATATGGGAAGTTGTTGCTGGTCCTTAGCAGCACATGCATCTGAGGTGAAATCTGGACTCCACTGCAGTCTGTAGCAATTTTGCCAGGGATGGAGTTCTCCCCTACTTTTGCTAGGAGTAGTGTTCAAATTGTACCCCCCCCTTAGTGTCCATTTTAATTCATTTTATGTTCTGGATATTAAATATTGCAGACAGGAGTAATCTGCTTGGATTGTCTCAGTGCTGAAAGCAGTACAGTTCGGCCATTATGTGTCTGTAGCCTCACTGTATGATTTGGGGCACAAATACACAGTTCCATTATTGAGAAGCTTTGTACAAAGCATAAATATTTTTTCCAAATGTGTTTTGCCATTTTATTTTCTAATTTTCAGTAATGTGAATAATACAGATTGACCAATTTCACCTTAAAAAATATGTGTACATCGAACATTTGATATTGTAGCTGCCTAATAAAAACAGGTAATGGTCAAAGGCCCCAAGTTAAGAGAAAAAGAAAGGACTAATTTCCCAAAATACTACAACCATAGACAGTGTTTCATCAAAACTAAGTTAGGCTGCAATATGATTTGTTAAACATGACTAACTATTGATAGGGTTTGAACAAAACAGGAGTGGCATTTCTTCGGTCCTACTAAAGCATTTACTTTGATGCACTGTGGTAAAGATTTTTTAGGGAAAATAAGTATATTAGTGGGGTTTTCTGTTTGATTTAACGAACCAGTGGGCCTCAGCTTATTTTTATTCATTTGTTGTACAGTCTTGTATTTACGGCAGCAGTGCTCAGAAGTCCAAGTTGTAACTAGGTCCCCTTTCTCTGGATGCAACACAAACACAGAGTTAATCAACGGAACAACTTGTGACAATTTGCAACTATCACCATCCTGTATTGCACAAATAAAAACCCAAGCGCTGCAGAGGAGTGTGTGGCCAGCAGGAAATTATTCCCATCTCTTTCTCTCTGTGAGAAGGCTACTTAAAGCTCTCGGGTGTGCATCAACCAGATGCCACCCAAGGAAGAGAAGTCAAATTATGCAACAGGGGGAAAAATTATCCTGACTGCACAGCATACCCACGGGTAGGCAAGGATGGATAGGTAAAATGGGAAAGTAAAGAAGGTTTTAGTCCTTGGCTTCCTTTGAATTGCCCAAGGCCAAATCAGAAATGTTGCACGTCTTGGGTTATGCCTGGAATAATGTCTGCTTGGTGATGGCCAATTTTTTTCCCCTTGTAACACTTTTCCACCTGCAATCCATTCTAGCATCAATGCCAAGGGCTTTTCTAGCTAATATGGTTACAAAGTTGTTTTCTGTGTGCTGCTGTACCAGTGCTAAAAAGAGTCACCTGTGCCTGGGGACTGACCTTTACTCACACATATACAGCTCCTGTCCTCACAATTTTGTGTCCAAAAGAACAAAATTCATCAAGCATTTTGCAAAACGCAAAAGAAGTATGCTTCTTCCTTTGAAGCTGCTGTGAGGGAGCTGGACCTTTCTGTCATTTTTCTCCATCGCTTAGCCAAAGCTCAAAAGGTTATTCATGATATTGAGGTAAAATATTCAGAAAACCGGAAATGTTCATCACTATATACATACTTTTAGCCAAGAATAATTCATTCAAGGGGAAGTTTTTCTCTAGATATAACTTCAGTCTTATAACATTGTTTATAGATGACCAGAAAACAGCAGTGCGAATTCTATTGAAATTATCTAGGTGAGAAAAAGTCTTTCTGTGAGCCTGTCTGACAGAAGCAATAACAGAGGTCGAGCATGGTTTGCAAGGTGTAGTTTTACCACTCTCCTTGCCCTTAGGACCACGAGAGCCCCCTTGCTTGAAGGTGCCGCTGTAGCCTTCTCCCATAATCACGTCAATATTGCTGCTGCCTGGAAGGGAGGAAAATGGCATCTTTGCGAACGGGTAACAGCCTCTCTAGAGCCCGAAACAACCTCATTTGGGTATATACTCTTTCCTTTCCCTCACATACATAGGCAAGAGACCGTAGCTGATATCAGAGGAGTTGCACATGATGGGTTTTATTTTGTGAATAGGAAATATTGGGATTCAGAGTGCTAGTTACTTTTTGCATGCAAATGCCCTGTTTCTCTAACATAAAGGGCTGTATAAGTTGCAGATAAGTGTTTTGTGAATCAAGCCCTAAATCCTCTCTTTATTTTAACTGGAGACTTTAGCTAGTGGATAAGCACCATCAGACATTATTCAAACATTTTACGGCTTGCAAAGGAATTATTCTTTTTTTAAAAAAGGAACAGTTTAAATAAGAGAAAACAAACAGTTTTGTTGGAAGTGGCCTGGTTATGGATATCTTCTTTCCACCCCAGTGGCTTGATGTGACTGTTAACCAGCATTTGGCTGTTTTATAACTGGTGCAATTATTTTGTCAAAGGTTGTAGGGTTTTTTCCTCCTTTAAAAAAAAGTTAGTTTACAGTTTATTAACTTAGATTACTGCTAATAGCTCCCGTGGGTCTTTCTACTGAAACAAGGACCAGGATAACTGATTTCTTAAGACCAATCTGGAAGACTTTAAAACGCATTAATAGCTATCACTGAAACAGCGGGAGGAAGAATAGTCTGTCATTTGTTTTTTTACTTTTTTCTTCCTGTTCTCTATATAAACTTTCCCCCTAACTTTATCTATTTATCTCTCTCTCTCTTTCCCCCTTTTTTTAACCTATTAAATGTCTAAGTTGTGAATGAATGCAAATAATCAGCAATGACTCTTTTTGACTGTTAGAGGAAGTACATTAGCACATAAATGGGAAACAAAGACTGGTTCTAGGATAGTTTAGGGAAAAAGTAAAATAATACTTTAAAGTTTGGAGGGCTTAAGTGAAAGTATCACATCTTCAGAAAAGTGTAACAATGGTGGAGGATATTCATGTTTAATATTTTGGACTATTTTTTTTTAATATTCTGTGTTTCACAGACCTAAAAACTACTACAATGAACATGTACAGGGTAAGCACTTAGATATGCAAGAGAATGGTTTAAATGTCTTTGAATGTTTAGGCATTTATTATAGGTGTTGATTGGCAGGAAAAATGTTTCCCTTCTTCCACTCCTTTGGTGTGGTTACTACAATCATTCCTTTCTTCTTATTCCACACCTTACTGGCAAAAGAAGTAATGTGTGGTTGAAAACTGAGCAGATCTGCTTAGTCAATGTATCTGAGCTTATGCCTGAGAGAGCTGCAGAAGAGTATGAAGGAGCGCTCCTCAGTTTTATGCTCTTGTTGATGCTGCAGCCAATAGTGAAGAAAAACTTCTGCTGCAGAAGGGCAGTTAAAACAGAATTGTTTGTTATGCCATTTCTAATATTGGGGTTACTCTGTGCTAAGTATCATGAGAAAATGATAGTATGAGTCTGTATTTACAGTAATAATAGTGTAATAACTTGCAGGATCCCAACAGTTCTCATGCTTTCTATGACTTGCCAGCATAGTGCCAGGGAGCCTTGAGGCTGGCTCAGCCATACAGGTAGGAATTGGTAGGAATTTCATTATTTACACAGTTTCTTTCCTGAGTAGAGGGATTGGCTCACTAGTCATGTGTACTAAGCTTTTTTTTCCCTTTGGACTGCCCAGTGTTCTGGCAAGCACACTCTACCACAGTAGGTGCTGCACATGTCAAAATGCAAAGCTTTTAGAATTAAGACTAGTCAGTTCTACTACCTGGAATAAAGCTAATTTGGGATAGGCATGGGAAAAAAGGATGCTCTGGCCCCTTGCTTAATGGAAAAATGCAGATAAGTCAGCAGTGGTTGCTTTGAGACCTGAAAAGATCACACAGGGCAGGCTCAGGTGTTCCTGTATTTTGTATTCTGTATTGCTCCCCACTGCTTTACAGGGCTTTTCAGGGCTCTTCTTTTCCTCTTCAAAACCTGGAATTGGTGTTTGTTATAGCAATGTATGCCAAATTGTTTGTGAGATAATGAGCCACAATGCAGCAAATGTAGAAAAGATCTAGTCTACTTACAGCAGAAATATCTGCTGTAAAGCAAAAAGTAAAGAGAAAGTATGGAGTTTCTTTTAAATTCTTTCTGAAAATGTTGCCCAGGAAAGAGATTAAATTAGATAGCACTTAGTTATTAATATTTTCAGCATAACCCCCTGAAAGTCTGACACTACATTTGCAGGTTCAGATCTGGGTGCTGTGGCCTGTATTTTGCTTAGAGGAAAATATTTGCGTACCTACATTTTCATTAAAATTTGCTTCCAGGAGTTTGTTTTCAAGCCATTAATTGACACACTAACAAAGTTTCTGTCCCGAGTGGGATCATACCATTGTCCTCTCTCACCCCAATACTTGGTCACTGCGTGTGGCACAGCCTGGCACGTTGAAACAACCAATGCTATCTGGTAGGCAAGCTACAGCAGAAAGCGATTTTCCTAGAATGAATTTTTCATACAGTCTAGTGAACTCAAAAAAAAAAGGTTCCCTTTGATAAGAACATTAAAAAAAACTTTTTAAAAAATTGGCCAATGGATTTATTGGGAAAATACTCATGTCATTTTCTACTACCAGTTTTTCATGACATTCAGAGGTTGATGTTCAGGCAATCCTGTAGTAAAAGTGACTAGAGTGTATGACAGATAGTATGGTAATGAAATGGCATACTTTTCTGTTACATTGGAATTTCAATAAGTGTGGAATTTTGCCTCAAAAAGAGGACAGTGATCTTCTCACAAACACTGTCCTTTGTCCTGAGGCACACAAAATCCCCAAATCCCTAAAATATTTTATCTAAAGATAAGATAATTTTACACCAGCCCAGGCATGAAAAAGGAAAGTATATCAGATGCAGCTGGAAAAGTCCTGTTGCTCAGGGAGAAGGTAAATTAAAGGTTTCTATCTTATCTGTATTTCAATTACAATTTTATTTTTGGTCCCTTACAGTGCAGATGGTTGAATTCTTGGGAAGTGGAAACACTCATAGGTGTATGGAAAAGGAATCTTTAATGGTAGAGATGTATACATTTGATCTATGCTGCTTTTCATGTGAGGTATACATGATATTGAAATAAAAATGTGGACTTTTATGGAGGGGTCCATCTGCTTAAAAGATTTCCATTTCCATTTTCTTTTTTTCAAAAGCTATGACCTATTTTAAGAGTTTGCAGACCCACCTGGCTCATTCTACAGGTCAGTGTTTATGCAACCAGTTGTACAGTTAATTGCAAAGAAGAACAGCTAATTATAAATGGACTAATCCAGTTTACACTGATGGCAGTGGTGCACATTTGTATCCAGTGTCCTTGAGTTGCCTGGGGACTGAAGGACAAAGTCTTGCAATAAGCACCTCTGAGTTCTTTGGCACCTGAGCGTGAGGACCAGTTCCATGTTCTTGTTGGACTGTTCAGTGATGGTGTAAATCTTCCTGAACAGAGGTTGTCATTTCATTAGATGCCTCTCTGTATGGCACTGTGAGCCTTATGAAGTATATTGAAGACCATAAATTCTCATCTCAGGGCCTTTGGTATTAACCAGGCAAAAACATTTAGTTGACACCATCACTGACATGGGGTCTGCGAATTGGTGAAGGTTGTCACCAAGAATCTCTAGGTGGTTCATTGCTTTAAACAGGAAACCTCACTCATATATTCTGGAGGTTATTCATCAACATATTCTGGCATCTTAGCAAATAGAAGGCATAAGCTCGGTCAAACGAGCCAGGATAAGTCAGGAGATCTCATTCGTCAAAACAATCATTTCTCCTGGTCTAACAGGAAGAATGCAAAATATCCTTGCTTTGTCCATATTTGTATCAGGAATATCACAGATGGGGTGGCAGGGTGGGGGCGAGGGGAGGTTGGTGGCTTTCTCCTTAGCAGGAGGCTCTAGGAATCTGCTCCCCGCCCCCCCTTAACCTCCTGCATGCACGGGTTTTTATCTGCCTCGGCTGAAGAACAGTCAAAAAGCCCAACAGTACCAGTGCTTTTCTTCCTGGAACAGTGGGAAAGTCCTACATAGCAGTACAGACTGAAGATACATGAATGAAACGGTGTGAGCTCACCTTCATGGATCCAGTGATGAGTCTGTGTCAACCCCTATGTAGATTAGGGATACATAGTGGGGTCTGAACAAGGACATAGTAGCTAAGAGTCGTATCTAATTCAGAGTTTTAGTGAAGACAGTTCTGGTCTTTCCTGCTTTCTCCCACATAAGTAATGCTCTGAAAATGATCTTACTGACTGATATTTCAATACCTTCTGATTTTTAGCTTCACCAAGGTTATTTGAAAGTAGAGGATTAACATCACTGTAAAACTAGTGAGAGCTGAAAGAAATAGGCTTGAGAAATACAGAAAATTGCAATAGTGAAAAAAAAAATCAAAAAACGTTAGCCAAATCTTTTGAAGTTGTATAATGACTCACTTCCTTGAAAGATTTTGGTGTGAACAGATTCAAACCTACTAAAACAAGATGATTTAGTAACTAAATCTGTTAATATCTAGGTACACACGCACACATACATGCACAAATGGACACACATACACGCACATATATTGTCTACTTATAAACAAATATCATATTCATATATCTATCTGTGTAGGTATGTATAGCCCACACATATGGAAGGTTGACTTTCTTATCTTTTCTCTTGAGAAAGGAAGAAGAAAAGAAAGGCTAAGAAAAGATTCTCTGCCTTCCACCATTCTTCTTGGTAGTACTTTGTATCTGTCTCTGATTCACACACAAATATTTGCTAAGGCATTTTCCAATCAACATGAGATTTGAACAATTGCATGACTCGTTGCATCCTATATTTTATTATCTTCAGCAAAATGTGTATTTCCTCGTGGTTATCACGGAAGCACATCAGGGTTTTCATGTGACACTGTTAAAATTCACAGTGTGTTCTCAGAAAGTGTACCAGGCAAACATTTTAGGGTCTGGTGGTGTCCTATCGAGAAATACCTGCAAAAATCACCAGGATGGAATGATGAATGAATTCTGGATTATATTGCAGTTGAAAAGTAGCAGAAAGCTATCTAATAGATCTTCTACTGTTTAGTGAACAGGACTCACATTAGGTAATGGCAGCAGAAAACATTAAAGACAATTGTATATGATGTAGTATTCGGTCAGATTCGTTCACAGTGCATAGTCATTTCCAAATGGCATTTGCTGTTCTTTGTTCTGTAGCAGTGTCTAATATTTCTAAACATTTTAGGCTCTGTGACACCTTAATGGTATACAATAACAGTATGCCTCCCTCTTAGAAAAATGGATACTCTCATTTTTCTAAACATTGTGCCTTTACCTTTAACCATTTCCATTTAAATGCAAATTTCAATCATGTCCACCTCTTCGTATTCCAACAGAAACCCAGGGAAAAGACTATTCCTTAAATCCTAATTTCTTTGTAAAGGGAGCTGTTTCCTTCAGGTGTGTCACCCCATGTTATCTTTCTTCCATCTCATTTTACACGTCATCAGTGTGGCAAGTTTACCTTGCAGATTTCACAAATAAAAACTAGTTTTACTTTTTTCTTGAGAATGGTACTGGGTTTGTTTGCTAAAAGAAAATTGGCATTAGTATTTGTCTCTTTTTTTTCCTCTTAAATTTGCCTGACATCACCAACTGACATGGAAATTTCCCATTTTCAAGTCTTTGAATTATTACCAGCATTTACAGGTGTTTACACAATTGAAAGGTTATAATTTCCTAAGCAACTACTGACAAATTAAGTGAATTTGTGTCATAGGCATGGATTAATCTTGTAATTATTGTTCCAATTTAAAGGAAATAATTGAATTTCTGGGTTAAGCATAAAACGTGATGCTATGGAACATATGTGATCCTGGTGTCTGTTTCCTGAATGTCTGTTCTCAGTATGCAGCTTAGCAACACATTTGAGCAATTCATTAAGGTGTCTCTGTTTAGTGAGTCTTCGGAGAGAGTTACATTTGAAGCTGGCGTGTAAAAAAACACTCCAAAAACAACCAATCAAAGCAAAACGTCTATTTCCCTCCCTCAAAAAAAAAAAAAAAAAAAAAAAAAAAATCCTAGGCCCTTTATGCATTGTGAGTCCCTTTCGATTTACTTTTGACAAGAGAGGGCACTGTGATAACATTCTAAAGAGTGGACAAATTTGTATACCCTTGCTCCGAGACAGCAAGGAAGCCAAGGATTAACCCCTGAACCAATTACATTACAATATAGCAACTGCTTCAACAAAAAGAGGAGGAGAAATAAAGAGACAATTTAACTAATTAGTGCAAGTCACAAGGTTCTTCATGGGAATTACTTAGTTGCAAGAAAAAATTGTTGAGTGTGCTCATAGGCAAGGGGATGTCTGCGTAAGAGCGTATTTGTTAATTTTCATTTTGAGTCAGCTCCTTCTGGCCAGAAAACTTAGCTGAAGATACTTAAGGTCCCAGTCCTTTAAGAGAATTGCACATATTGAAGTGCTGCAGATGTATTTTCTATCAGCAAGAGCCTGTGTTTAACCCTTTATTCAAATGCAGCCATGGGCATTTGTAGCTCTCCAGGGTGTTTCCAGCCCTGGGCTCCAAACCCACCTAGTGCTTGTCACAGCAGCAGGTCAGGATGTCTTAGGCCTGTCATTTTCAAATCAGGGGTTAAACGGTGCAGCAGTTACACACTACTTGTTCTTGTCTTGCCTTGCAAATAACTTGTTTTCTGAATTAACTGGGATGAAAGCAATTCTGAGCACAATTTTTTTTAATGTGGATAATAAGCTTGGAGCGCTTCAGTTCTGAGGTAGCCAGGGTTGGAGGAAGGAGGCAGTTTCTGACTCTGAGCGCCTGCCCTTTGAAAATCAGATTCTTTTCAAGTGTCACAAATTGGGTACCGGGGACTGCTTGTTATTTTCGAAAAATCGTGCCTATATGTGGTTTGTGAATGTTAAACTGTATTGTTGGTAGGGGCTGGGTATTTCTTTCCTGCTTTGCCTACCAAGTGTTTAGAGCATTCTTGGTGAGATATGGTTGATAAGTGTAAATGTCAGCTAAAGGAAGGCAAAAGTTAGAAGGTGTCCTTTGTGTTTAAAATGTTAAATAAATGGATAGTGCCCCTTAATACTGTTTTTTTTTTTTTTTTTTTTTTAATGACAGCCACAGCTACTGCAAGATTCAGATGCACAAGTTTTTTTATGACTATGGCAGCTGCAGATTCTATTTATGTGCCTAAAGCCCCCCAAATGCTTGTATTTCCTCGTTCTTTCAGACAGTAGAAGACAGACTCTTACCATAAACAAAGGTGATAGATTTGGTATCCATTGATTACTGAGGCCTTTGAGCTGTTGACTTTCACTGTTCTTTGTTGACACCAGCTATTTGCAAGCAATGCTTGTGAATGATGGTGCCGTGCTGAAGAAATTTCACTTATACTTACCACTCGCAATTCAGGGCTTGGGGGAAAAAAACTCTTGCTTTGGTCACTGGGTGTCAGGTTGTGAAGTTCTGTTACTACCTTGGTTTATCATTTTTTAGGCACCCTCCAGAGCAGTGCTCTTGAAAAGAGGGCAAGAGTTCCTTCCCTTTTCACAACAAATGCTGAGGTTATTTCCCAGAAATGTTAGTTCTTTCTCCAGGCTGGGAATCCTCCTCCTCCTCCTAAGAGAAGATTGACATAAAATGAAGAGGAAAGAATATTCTGAAAGCTTCCTCTCCTTCTTTCTAACTCCTATTTTAAATAAACGGGACACTATTTTTTCTTATTTTATAATTTCTATATGTTTCTATTTCTTGCAGGGTGAAGCACATGATGCTATTTAATTAACATAGACTACTGACTCTCACAGAGAGCAGAAAACCTTAGCTAAATCTGCTTCTCCTTTGTATTTTGCACTTTGGCCTTTGAGCTTGAAGGATATATTACCTACTGGGGAGTTGCCTGCTCTCTATCTTGATCAGGAGATAGACAGATTAAATTAGCAGATATTGCCTGAAGATTAGCTGTCATTAAATCTAGCTTTGGCACATGTGGCTACTTGAAGGAATTCTAGGTACAACAGAAGACAAGAAATAATAGATTTTTTTTTTTTTTAAAAAGGACTTGTTTCTCCTTAAATTCAATATGGGCATGATATTGGATAAAAATAGATGGAGTTTCATACAGACTCTTCATGCAGTGATGACCATTAGAAATGTATATCACAGATGGTAATTCTTTGACAATTTTTTTTTAAGTGACAACTGATTTTAATGTTAAAGAAATTATAATCTTTTCTTTAGCCTGCTGCACAAAAGTATTTTTTTTTTCTTTTTTGTATTTCAGTTTCCCTTTCTTAATTAAAAGATAGGTGAGTCCTGATGTCTATTTGACTGTCTCAATCATTTGTCTTTGTTTCCACGAGGGCCATTGTAAAAACAGAATGAGGTCATGAAAAGCTGAATTATTGTAAAATAAACAGGTTGGGGAGGAGGGAGGAAAGAAGAGGGATTATAGATCCACTCCCTACTTATGGCTCATCTCTGCTTTCATCTCTCCAGCAGTCGTTACACAGGTGTGCATAACGGCAGAACCTGTTTTAACACAGAGCAAGGTAAACACATTGCAATCATTTGGCTTCTAGGAACTTGTTAGGATTATACAAAAAATATGGGGCCATAGCATCACTGTAAATGAAATATTATGCTTTGAATGTCTTGTATTAAGCCTTAAGTAACTAGTAAAATCCAAACATATCATTCAATCTGGAGTTTGGTCTGATACTTGGTGTTTGTGCAACTTTCAGGACAGCACATTAAACCATATTAGAGAGATGTTCTAGAAAAAAAGAAGATACTCAAGGACAAGTAGAAAGAGGAAACTTCAGAAAATATTTGGACAACTAGTTTAAAATACAATGCATAAAATTCATCAGGATTAATTGCTTGGTTTTGTCAAATAAACCCATTTTCTTCAGGCAAATAGATATGAATTCATTCTCCTTTTCAACTTATCCCTATGATATGATAATAATACACAGCACTGTGTATATGTGTAGGTGTGAGCATGTGTGGTGAATGTATATAAGTAAGCATTCTCTCAATTACATATTCATACAGAAAGCATGTGCACTGTTCTACTAGCACAAAAAAAAATCCAAGCTCCAGGCTTTAAATTCACCTGAACCGTGGTATGTGGTTGACTGGCAAGCTGAATTTTGTCATGAGTAAAGGTTATGGCTCTCTGCCATAAACAATATATAACTTTCTTCCCCACATGTAAGGAGGCAAGTATGTAAACCAGTCACTTAGAACCTAATCATTTTTGTATGGTTATTTTCAGGCTTCCTGTTTTCAATTTTCATCATTTCCAAATATTTTAATCAGGAAACCTTTTTTTTTCTAAAAATGTATCAGAGTTAATTGTTACCTATGAACATGATATAATGCACTGGTGTTTGCACTGGCGGGTAAATGATGCAGACCTATTACCTGAGTAAAATATAAACATCCATATCTAGATCAGTAGGTACTTAAATTGACACTACCATTCCTGAGCCAGTGGGGCTCTGTAAGTTTATCCCAGTGGAGATACTGCACCTTGGAGAATTTGTGTTTCACAGTACAATATTTATATCATCAAAAGCAAGAGGCTATCACATTTTTTCATTCTTTCTCAAGGATCTTAGTATATAATTCATCTTTTATTTTTTTTATCCACAGAAAATTAATCTCTGCTAGCCATTCATCTGCATGGGGGCATCACATCTGAAAGTTACATTCTGAAGCATGATCCATCTGTTTTGGCTTTCATGCTCAGTTCTAGGAAGTCCTAAGCAGTTGTTGTTGTTGTTGTTGTTGTTTAATAGGCTAGGACAGAAATGTGCAGCCCTCCAGATGTGTCCTGATCTTCTCTTAAGATTCACACACTTGACCTCAGGTTGACTTTGAAAATCCATGTGAAGCCCAACAGGATTACAGCGCCCTTCACAAAGAGGACAAAAAACTTCTAGAGCTTAAGTGATAGAAAGTGTTTGGTAACCATGGATGGCACTAGTACACACTTCAATAGCCTAGTAAAAGTTGGGGAGGGGAGGCATTTAAGGCTTGTAAGATAGCACAGTGCTTGTTCTTGTCTCTGGAAGTCTAGTTATTGAGTGCTAAAACATGTGACGAGGAGGCCTGTATTGCATTATATCTGAAATGTAAAGATAGATCATTTTCTTTCCCAAAAGACTGGTAATTATTAACTCAATAAAAAGCAGGGCTTTTTGCCATCACCTATGGGTAGGAGTGAGCAGCAGATAATCCACTGTCAGAGCGTTTCTAATTTTAACTAGTGTGGGTATTTCTCAGATAAGTGAAGAAAGGTAGTGAAACTTTGCATTGATACAACCCAGACAATAAGCCTCTGGACCTACTGTAAGTGCTGATAATACAGACCCAGTGCCACTCAGTGTCTAAGTCATTTCAAACAACCATATTTAATGAGATTTGAGTCTACACTGCCCTGAGCAGAGCACTAATATAGCATGAGGCACTGAGCTACCCGTTCACGCTGTACAAAGCAAAGTGAGGATGGCTCCAGATGACAAGTTGGCACCACAATTCCTCTCTCCTCTTCCTTAGATACACCAGGTGCAGAGTTAAGATCCAGTCAGCTTTACCTCATGGAAACCACAAGTTTTGATTTCTTATTGACTGAAGTGGGTCTCTAAAGCTAGTTCTATAAATCACCCAAAAGAAACAGATTTTTTTTTTTTCCAGAAATGTGCAAAGAACAAGTAAAAGGGGAGATAACTTCACTTCTAAATGTTTTTGATAACTGCAGCTTTAAGAAGGAAGTTGACATGAAGGGCTCCCTTCATCATCAGGGAATTGCATGGTACAAGCTGCCCTGCCTTAATCACAGCTGTCATGAGAAAAGGAAATAGATTTTTAGGGTCTAGATAGGATTTCTCCTTGGAAATGTCAGGAGTGATTGATTTAAGACACAACTAAAAAGCTACTCACTAACCGTGTGTTGTCTACACTTCTGAATCCTGCCCCCCCCCAACAGATATGGTGTTGTCATGATTTTAACAAGTCACAGGAAGAGTTAAGCTGTGCTTTCTGAATAAATTAGTACAGTCACAAAACGACACTTCCCTGACCTTTGCAAAAGGTGGAGAGTATAACGGTAAGACATACAGGGCTGTTAAACAATGTTGTTTTTTTTTTTTAACCACTCTGACAAAAGGTGCAAGCTCTTTAAAACAGTTTCCTAATGCACTTCAGCAAGAGAGCTAACTGACTGTCATAAGCTGACATGCGTAACACAGAGATCTTGCTACACATTTTGATGCAAAGGAACACCCTGTTAGTTGAAAATCATTCCTAACTGGATTCAGATGTTATAGCTGAAGTACATGGAGAACTGTACATTTGGTAAAGCTTAAGGCACATAAAAAAGGGATCGTAAATCTTTGGCTGTGGCCTTTTATCAGCTCTTAATTTGTCATGGTATTTTAATTACTTTCAGTGTAAAAATTTCAATCCATATGTAAGGGAGCGGATGCTTACTTATGTCTTGCTCTTTCTCTTGTAATATAGTTTTAAAAGGCTAACAGGCCTTGTGCACAAGGATGTTTTAAAAAGCTTGTAAGGGACCATTCTAAAGTTCTCCTAGCTTCATACTAAACATTCATTCAGACAGTGGTACCCTTGCTGATTTGGGAAATTAAAAGGCTAAAGCATTATAAGTAATCTGTTTGGGAGTGTCCAGTCTGGATGGGACCCAATATTTAGAAGTTTGGTGTTCAGTGCTTCGTACCCCAAAAGATAATTATACTATCTGAGGCTTCTGAAAATAAAGAGCAAATCTTATGTCTTATGTGGTAAGAGACTGCTTTCCCTCATTTTTATTTATTTATTTTTTTTCTTTTTGTGGTTCTTACCCTTTTAACCACCTTATTTTCAAAGCTTACATGTGTGACTGCTGAGACATACACGAAATATGATCAAATTGGTACATGAAGCTAAGGGAAGCAATAAAGTATTCTCAGTATTGCATGGCTGCAGTTAAGTCATTTTGAAATCAATAATCCCCTCGCAATTCACTGTGCCACTTGACTGGACATACAGATGCAGATGCCCTTGTAAATGAGTTTACAACGCACTGTGCTTGTAGCCATATAATCTTTCTTCCCTTCTCAAGTCTGTCCCATTTTTCCTTGCTTCCGTTATGCATATGAAACTCAAATTAAGATTGCCTGTAAAGTTGACTAGCTATTCCAGGTTATTTATTGGAAATGAAACTATATAAGCATACAATATATGGTTTGCTTAAAATTGATTTACCTAACTCTTCCTGCAGTTCCAGGCACATGCAATTGCTGAACAGGAGAGAATTGCATTGCAGGGGAAAAGAACTAGAAGAAAAAGTGATATAAATAGCTAACTTGGAGCTACTTCATGAGGGATATCAATCTGGTAATAAGGAGACTAATTTATCAAACACAAAAATTATCCTTAATTGTCCTTAGTTATGGCAAGTAAAGGTTTTGAGATATTGGCCATGCGGGAAAAACTCCACTGTATGTTGAATGCCATCTCAACTCCCTTTGGACATAGGATTCAACTCCAGCACAGGTGGAGGATGAGCCTTGGGTAGTTTTTGCTTGCACTAGCTCCACCAGGCCCTTTTCCCACCTGCAACCTCCACCTCCACATATTCCATCTGCCCAGGTGATGACTGTATTAGTTGTGTGCCAACATAAAGAAAAGCCTCGGTGTCTTAACTACATGGACCCTCTTGCCTGTACAGTAGAAGCATGAGCTGGAAAGTGTGCTAGGATTTAGTAAGCCTCCTCAGTTGATGACATTATCTTCATCATCATCATCTGTGTGTACTGTTATGCTACAGACTATATCGGGCTCTGACAAGCCAGACACAGTCTGGTCTGGCTCAGAAACCTTTACAAAAAGGAAAGGTCTGACGTTCTTCCTTTTTGCGAGGAAACACAGCTAAAATGGGTGAGCTGTGCTGAGCATGGCAGACTATGTCCCAGACCTTGGGTTCTCATGTGGAGAAAAAAGTGCTTTCCTTTTCCTGTGAGCTTTTAGGAAATAGTATGCAGACCAGTCAGACAAGTGAAATGATCTTTCTAACAGCTCCTTCTAGCTGCTTTAGAGGAGAAAATGCAACAGAGAAGAGGAGGAATAGTCCCAAGGAAGTGTCTTCCTTAGCTTCAATAAAGATTGCTTTCAATCCTGACGGGGCCTTACTTTCCAAATCTTTCTTTTACATTAATAGATATACACATGTATGTATGTATTTGAAATACATGTGCATGTGCACACACACACACACTCAGTATTGTATCTCATGGTGTATTTACTTACCTTTTGCATTTGTCCAGCCTTTTTCTGAATCCTGTTCAGCCCTAGGGCCACAGTGACCTTGTGGCAATGAGTTCTTCTGTCATGTTCAAAACCTGTCACTTTTGCTGAATGTTCTCCTGGTTCTTTATCAGTGTGAGGAACTGAATCCTTGCTGTAAGACTGGAACAATATTCTTAAGGTATTCATGGAAACTGAGCTGTAGGGAGGACAAATAACAGGTACAAACCAAAGCAGGACTGGTCAGAAGAAATGGCTATGGCTCATTGTGGCTGCAAACCTGCTCTGGGAAGGATGAAACTTATTAAATAGGTCTCGTCTGAGCCTATTTATACCAAAAGTGGAATGGCTTTGAGTATCTACATTTACTTCAGGTAGCATGACATGATTACTCTGCTTCAAGAAGGGGAGAAAAAAACAATTAGAGAAAAAGGGCTGTGCAGCACCCATTACATTTGCTTATGTGAATGACCCATAGCATGGCAGTAGGCATTATCAGCCAAAGATACACATATTTTCTTGTTAGATTTTATTTCCCGTTTTCTGTACAAACAATAGGTTCTTATTACTCCAAGTTGGCATGAGACAGTGTGAAAAATCAGATGCTGCTTCATGCAGGCTGAGAAAGTCACACACGTTTTCACTCTGTCTAAATCTTTCATAAGAGCTTCAGTTTGGAGAGGGTGCTATCAAACATCTCGTTTCCTTTTGCACTAAAAAATGCCAATTTCATTAATTATTTGAAAAAAGACAAAGAGAGTGAGATCTGCTGTCTACATTGGTAGTCTGTGCTTTTTTTCCCCTAACATTCAGAGATTTACTTGTTCACCTCATAGAATATCGCATGTCTAATTCTACCTTGTTAAGTTGGGATATTTTGTGTTGCTTAGAAAAAGCATCCCTAGCTATCACCTCAATTCCTCTTACCCCATCCTAAGCCTAGAAGGAAGTTTCTTCCTTCCACAAACTTAAAAAAAAAACATGTTGTCCTTTCTCTACCTTGCTCTAGATAGTTTTGTTATGTCTGGTTACAAGGGAAATGTTGAACAATGTAAAAAAATAGTTCAATCATACATATCACTGAGAATTTAAAGTAAACAAAAGAGAAGACCCAGAAAGCTTGTGCTCTAGTAGTAAAAGCTGGAGCAGACCCAAGAAGAAACATTCACTTTCTTGCCTGTACTTCAATTTTCTAAAATTTGTTTGTTCCTCTTTCATTTATCCAGAAGTATGCCAAAATTCCTTTTGTTACATGAATGTATATGTGAGCCCCTCTCTTTTTCCTTGGTCTTCTCCCCTCCCTCTACTTTTCTCTTTTTCTCTCCCTAAGCAGAATTAACAAGGGAGACCTCAAAATGCCTCTAGACAAACAAATTTTCAAATTACTCTATTTCCATGAAATGACATTGTTTTCACAAAACAGTTTTTTAGGATGAAAATGCCTTCTGTTAATAATGTTCCTATCTACTCTAGCAAAAAATATAATCATGAGAAACTCACAGTGAAGAAGAAGCTCAAAATGGTATTGCCAGCAGTGCTATTTCCCGGAAAACCTACTAGAACTACCACATACCTGAAACTTAGAGCGAGCAATTACCTGCTGCAATACTACAAAACAGTGATTTCATTTTTAACTTTTTATTTGTTTGAGCTGACCTCCCAAAGGTGTTTGTGAAGTTACTCTCCAGATATCTTTTAGATTTGTTCACAACTCTATGCATATAACTCTGCTTGTGCATATGTGTCTGTATATATGACAAAATGAGCAGATTTGCTCAACTTTATGAACTAGATGCCAGACCACATCTGAAGAAATGCTGAGTTTGCAATGCACAGTACCACGCTCCTACTTCCATTCTCTCTCACTCTCTCTCTCAGTTCTGATGCTTCTGGCCCTTCAGTATTTTAACCATTTCATGGTTAGTAGTTCAGAAAACAAAACTCATTTTCTATATGCAGAAGTAAATGTACACCCTGTGACTGCTCTTTATTTATGAGACTCCAGAGGGAAGCTATGTGCCTCCTGTGACTTATTCAAGTTTTTTTCTGTGGTCAACATTTTAGAAATATTCAGCCAAAAGTTCCCAGCACTGGGGTACAGAGACCTTAGGAAAATCCAGCTATGGAAAAAGCCGGAACAGAAGCTCTTGGATGTTTAGCATGCTTAAAAAGTTATCTTTCTATGTGTGCCAAAATAAGTTTCTCCAAAATGTGTCCTTAACCTCAGGTATTGAGAGACTGGAATTATGGTGCTACATTATTCCTTGCCTGCATCTCAGACACATTCCTGCTGTCATTGGAATTGTTATTGCTTGGTGAGTGTTAAGATTTCAGCTACCCTGGTTAATATTAGCCCTATTTTGGAAGAGGCACTTTTCCTGGTATCTCAAATAAATAGTAAAAGTCTTTATTTTCCTAGGTTTGCACATGGATGCATGGGACCCCATGGGTCCGTCTCTGCCCCACCACTCCAAAAGAGCATCCTGATTTTCTGTGAGTGTCATCTGGCAACTCTGGCTGATATCTTTGCGTGAATCTGAGGGAAGAATGTGCTTGTTCAAAGGGAGACTCTGGCTCTGTCAGAAGCAGCCTGTGTGCTCAAGATTTGTTGCTCTCTAACAAAGGGGGGCCACTGATTTGCAGACACAGCTCGCATTGATGTCAACGAAAGCTGCAGAGAGTTCAAGTGTACAGGGAGGCCCTTTGCCTCTAATTCATCTCAGAGCTTGCCTTATTTTAATATATAACTTTGAGCTGAATGGGAACGGGATGCGTTTTTAAAGATGCTGGCTGCAGATCCAGGCTGACGAGAGGTGAGAGAATACTTACGGTTCCACGGACAAATCGAAAAAGCTGCCTGAGCAGACTGCCATTTCCACTGTTTGTAAAGCGGCCACAGACCAGGGAATTGCTGCGCACAACTGAGTGTCAAATATTCGCCTGGCGTGTTTTGGCATCATTCCATTTGCTTCAGCGGAGCCGTGCTGATTTTCATCAGCTAAAGATCTGGTTTTAAAGTGCACATAACTGTTTTCAAGCCCTGTCCTCAAAGTTCACAGGTTTTCTGTTTTTCTGTTTTCTCTAGGGTAACAGTTTAATTTCACTGGGATGTTCCTATATTGTTTTTCTTGTAGAAAATAGACATGATGAAAATTGCAGGGCTGGGGCAAAGAACACTCTCTTAAAGTGTAATTTCAGGAAAAAAAAAACAAAAAACAAAACAAAAAGCAACACAATTCTGCACGGGGCAGCGCAAGCGAAGTTTTACTAAAATAGACATTTAACATACTATAATTAAATAAATAAATAAAAGCTCTTCTGCCTTTAATTTTTTTATACTGATTTTTTTATATTTAGTGCTTTGCAGATTGATGAACAACATTCACAGACAGGGTTGTACTTCTGTTAAACCAAAGAAGGAAAATTGGAAATGTCCTCAGGAAGAGGACACAGAGGGAAAAAAAGCAAAGCCAGAGTGTAATGAGCTCACAAGGGCTTTGAGACCAGAGTGGAACTTGCTCCGGAGACTTTCCTAGAGATCCTTTAGCTTATGCCTTGCAGTACCTTGCAGGTGCTAAAGATAATCAGAGCGGGTACAACAGCTCCTTAGATAGGCAGGGATAAGCAGTCTGTTCAGTAGATGATACCCGAACTCCTTGGCCAGTAATGCTATGCCAATGTAGGTGGAAAGCTAGCAATTTGCTGCTATTTTGGGTTATTGCTATTTTGGTCATTATGGAGGAAAGTGTAAGGAACACAGGAATCCTGACCTCATATGGCTCCTTGAGGGATTTCTAAGGTTGTGTGACAACATGCCGCCCTCATGCATGCATGTGGGCTTTTCAAGGCTTACACTGCAATGCTTCTTTCAGAGCACCCACAATATACACACATAGATAAAGGCAAGTTGGCCTCTCTCTTTCTCTCTAGTGGTGGATCCATGTTTAGAGCAGTTCATTCTTAATTTATGCTTGGAAGAACTGAATGCTGGTAGTTTCAGATAACCTAGGGGAAAACACTGCCTTGCACTACAGTAGGTTTAAGGCACTAACCTCTTGTATACTGGAAGTTCATGTTGGTCCTCTAAGGAGATCCCAAACTCTGGAAATATTCTTTGAAGGAGGGAAGGAGTAGCTAGAGCCCTTCATCTGCTGCTGGCCTGCTTTGGATCTGGAAAAGCATTACTAATTACTCTTAAGAAGTCCTGATGAACTCTCTATCTCAAAGGTCTGCTATTTAGTTTCCTACAAAACTGCATTGTTGCCAAGTACTGGTAGTCGTGATCTGGTAACGTTAGCATAGATGGACACATCTGAATGGACACATCCATGATATCCCATCCAAAGAAGATCCCTTCTGCCAGCTCTGAACTGACATGGCTAAGTTTTAGGAACTTAAGGAAGAATTTCTTGCCAGTGAGGGTGACAGAGCCCTGGCACAGGCTGCCCAGAGAGGCTGTGGAGTCTCCTTCTCTGGAGATCTTCCAAACCCGCTCGGCCGCAGTCCTGAGCCACCTGCTCTAGGTGACCCTGCGTGTGCAGGGGGGTTGGACTAGGCAATCTCTAGAGATCCCTTCCAACCTTCAGGATTCTATGAAAGCAGATAAAATATGTAGGTATATAATACGTAAACTAAATTAAGATGCACCTTTGTGACTTTTATATCACCTACTTCAGGGCTGCAGGTGGTACAGTGTTTTCACCATGCTGCTACTTGTGCATTAATTAGGCTTAATATCTATGTAAAAAGCAGGGCTTACATTGCAGTAACCCCAGCCACCTTGCTGTTATCTCCCAGAAGCTTTTAATTACTGCAGCAGCCTACTTCAAGGTGTTTAAAGGACTTCCCCCTCCCCAAGCCACCAAGAAATACAAATATATCTGCTATCTCCATCTCAGCACATTGAAGAGAGCAAAAGGATAGGCTGGTGGCTCAGCTGTTTGGCTTAGAAGCAGAGTTACTGTGCTAGGATGGTATCACTTACTGAATACCGGTGTTACGCAGGAAGGGGGATCTCTGGGTGATCACTCTGTCATGGCAAGAGGCGAAGAGCCAACTGGGGCAG
Source organism: Nothocercus julius (assembly GCA_013398735.1). Classification (NCBI taxonomy): domain Eukaryota; kingdom Metazoa; phylum Chordata; class Aves; order Tinamiformes; family Tinamidae; genus Nothocercus; species Nothocercus julius. The sequence goes on from VZSV01000014.1 coordinate 7,556,295, forward strand.
ACAGACTAATTCTGCCAGGACACCTCCGAACCTCATTGCTTGCAAGACTGTTGTCCTCCCCTTCCCGTAAGGTACTCTTCCTCTCCTCCTGGCTCTCTGAAATATGTAGTATGCAGCTTCTAAAGAAGATTTAGGTATGTGGCTTGTAGTCTCTGGAAAGTTGGAATATCTTTGACTGTCAGTCCAGCACTGTTCACAAACACTGCATTCTCACTTGGTAACATTAAAGACCAAAGTGGTCACTATAATCAAAAACAGTATCAGTTAGGCATCCAGGCTGAGGATCTCTTTTCCATGTTAATCACTGCTAAATTCACTATGATGTTACTGAACAGGAAATTAAGACTAAGATCTTCAAACTACTAAGCATTAAGTTACTAGTCATTGTCCCACACTGTCATTTTGGTTGTGCAATTAAACAGTCTCCATGAAAGCATTTAAAAAGAAACAAGAGTATGTATTTTCATAGAGAATTTTATATCCATTCCTTTTTTATAGAAATCTGAAGAAAAAAATTAATTTTGGTAAAATGTTAGCTCAATGTTTCAAACTGTGCTACACCACAGGGCATAAGATGATATGTGTTGCCAGTATGTCCATCTACACATTAAAACCAAGCTTGTTTGAAGTGTCTAGTGGAGTCTCAAAAAAGCACCCATTGGCTTCACAGCTCCCAGATTGTATACTTGTAGGATGAATTTTGTCATGAGCAATTCCATTCCATCTTTAATTTTCCCTGGCGGTTGCAAATGGGAGGATCATTCACCTTCCTGACATAAACTGCTTTGTTTTTGTGCATTTTTCAATAGCTGCCATATTAGCAGAAATGGATGCATTCCACCAGGAGGTAGAACTACTCAGTCACATAAGTGTGTTCTTTTTGCCCATACATTATATCACATTCTAATTTCTCAGTGATTGCCATTAATTTACTAACAAAGTATTTTCCTTATTTCAGTCTGAGAGCAGAGATACCATTTTACATGCACTGAAAACAGCCAGACATTCTGAGTATTTCTTTGACATATTTTCATGTATTTCTAAGTTGCCTTATCAGTCATTAAAGCTCAGCTTGCAGCATTTAACAATCTTGGCCTTGATCCTATAAGCATGCACATGCCTTGCTTTATGCATATGAGTATTCCCATTGAAATCAATATTCATCTACATTACGTTAAGTACATGCACAAGTGTCTGCAGCATTGGGGCTGCCATTTTTTTCCTGCTATTCATACTATTTTCTGCAAGGTGTCTATTGTAATCTTCTGAGTAAATTATTCGGAGAATGAATGGAACTCTTCAGATCTCATTCCTCACGCAACGATACAACTCCTCATGTAGTGCCAGGGCCCACTCAAGCCTATTCAGAAACAGAGGCGACATTCACTTCCACTATTCCAAGGCTCCTCCCATTTAGGAACAAAATTGAATTTTTTAGTAGTGACACAGATGAGCCAAGGGCAGGGATGTATAGACGGAGAGGGATCAGCAAGGAACATCATGGGTTTGTGAAAGGTCAGTAGGCTTGAACGTGGGTGAGGGATGAAAAATGCCAGGGAAGATTTTGGAAAACCATGCATACAGGAAGGGCCCATGACGTTTCACTGGAACTCTGGATTGCGGAGGGAGCTGGTGAACACAGATCTGGGGGGAGGTAGGAAGGATTGCTGTTCTCCATGACTGTCTAGCTTACTTACCTGTCCCCAAGCTGTACCTGAGGATAATCTATTTATTTGCGTAACCAGTTACAGAAGGCTTCACGGAGGCCTTCTCCTGGAGCTGTGCAGTCGAATGCTCTCACTGCTCTCTATTTTTCTTTTCTGAGGGAAGGGAAGGAATATTGAGAGATTGAATCTTGGAAAAGTTTCCATACAAATGGTCTGTTTTAAATATTAGACCCTTCCAGAACAAATCTCTTCCTATTATTATTTTGTATTAGGATCATGATGGATGACTTAAAAGTTGGATGAAACAGAGGACTTTATGCCTTCTATCAGATCTTGTTTGTCAGGCTATTTAGTATGTCATTTTTCAAAGGACTTCGATTTAAAAAACAAACACTTTTATGTTACTCATAACCATTATGAAAATTCTTCATTTTGCAAAAAAAGCAAAAAATTTTTAAAATCAGATTTACTTTCTGCCATTTGTGCTGGCTGTTTATGTTTCCATCTACCACAATAAAAGGGACCAATCTTTCCTAGTGTTTACAGGCAATTTCTTTCTTAACTTTTCATGTACTAGCAGTGGAATCTTTGGCTTGCAATTGTGGTAAAACAGATTAGCTTCATATTTAACTTTTTTTGTAGTTACATTTTAAAGTAAAACATGGAAACAATTTTGTTTGTGGTGTTAAAACTATGTTTGTAAAACTGAACTGCCATGGCTTACTTTTACCTGAAAACGTTTCTGTAAATCTGAAGATTTTTATCCTTCATCAGCAGCTTAGTACTTTACTTTGCATTCATTATCTTTTTTCATACCACTTTTCATAGTGTGGGAATCAAAATGATCAAGGTTTTGTTTTTTGTAAGAAACTGATTCTCCAGTTCATTAAATCCATGAGTACAAATAGCCAACAGTTAGGCTCAATCACATCTGTACACATTTCAGCACCTCTAAATTTAAAAAGAGAACTGTGCCTGAAAAGCATGTGTTTTCTCCACCTGCACCATAGATTTTTTTTTTTCTGAAAGAAATGCATGCCGTCTCTCCAAAAACTTTTTGTCCCTTTAATCCTAGGCCTTTGTGGCTACAACACAGCTACTATCTTAAAAATGGGCGCACTGATCACATCTGACAGATTTTTCCTTCTATAATAGGCAGAATTTCTCATAATAAAACATAAAAATAGGACAAGAATTAACATGACACATCACTGAATATCAGTGAGTACAAACTCTACCCAGATTTAAAATTCCAAGCCCTTAGGGGGCATGTTAATTTTTTGCGCCATTAAGTAGTTTCCAGTTTTAATCCCCATTTGTTGTTCGTCGAAACCACAACACAAGCACACAACGCGCTAGAGCCTGTGCTGGCAGAAGGGCTCTGCTTCTCCAGAGGGCAGTGGTTATTTCAGGCCCTCCATGAGCCCAGTTATTGTCACCAACATCTGGCCTTGCAACAATGGGCTGCTAGGGCGGGGGGTGGAATTTGCTGGTTAAAATTTGAATTTGGCTTCAATTAGAAAAAAAGAAAAAAAAGAGATGAGGGGGAAGTTGGGTTTATGAGTTACAACACCCTTTAATTTACAGGCTTGTATAATACTTATGACCACTAAATGTCTGGAGTTAGCTCCAGCTCCAGGACTCTCTCTTTTCCAGTCTCATGTAACCACAAATACTATTTTAGTCCAAGTGCAAATGCATAGTTTTTCTTTTCTTTTCTCTCTCTTTTTTTTTCTTTTTCTTTCTTTTTTTTTGGGGGGAGCAGGGGTAAAAAAGAAGAGGGAGCATGGTTTATCTTGTATAGTGGCCTCCAAATGCATTATAATCATTTATTTCTTTGGAAAGTGTTACAGAGTCAGATTGATTTGCATTTGCAAAAGATAGATAGATGGGAACTTCTAAGGGGAAGCTGTGGTGGTCAGAGGACTCCATATGGTCGCAAGCAGTCTTTTTCACTGGTCTCGAGAAACCTGTTTTTGAGAGTAAATAACTGAATGAAAACAGATTTCTTGGAAAACTGTTGTAATTTAATGCATGTAAACAAAAGCTTTTATAATAGCCTCAGTCACACTGGGATTTCTGAAAGAATTGCTTCAAACAAATATCAGTTTTTAATTGAGAGGCACCCAAGAGGGTGGTGATGGTGCGCTCTTTTTTTTTCCTTTTTTTTTTGTTTTTGTTTCCCTTTTCCCCCCTGAAGTGGAAAATATTGCAAAACTGACAGTGCTTTCATTTAAAATCTCTATCAGACATTTTAGCAGTAAAACTTCCTAGGATGTATCACAGAACTACAAAACAGCTGAAGTTCCACAGAACCTCTGGAGATCATCTAGTCCATCTCCTGCTCAAAGAAGGGGCAAGTAAAGCAGATTGTTCAGTTTTTTGTCCAGTTGGGTTTTGATTATCTCCAGCGATGGAAATTTCATAAACTTTCTGGGCAACCTGTTCTAGTTTACTAGTAAAGTATTTTTCTTATGTTTAAATGCAATTACTGATGTTTTATTTTTTCCCATTGCCTCTTGTCACTGGGCACTATTAAGAAGAATCAATCTCTGTCTTTAATTTCCCTTCCTCCCCGACTGCCCATAGGGCATTTGTACATATTGATAAGATCCCCCTGAGCCTTTTCTTCTCCTGGTGAAACCATCCCAGCTCTCTCAGCATCTCCACATGTGACAGGTGCTCCAGTCCCTTAATCATCTTTGTGACTCTGGTCACATTCCAGTATGTCCATTATCTGTTTTGATGCAGCACTCCAAACTGAATATTTACAATAATCACCTTTCTTAACATGTTGGCGACACTTCTTCTAATGCGCAGGAGGCTGTCGTCCGCCTTAGCTGCAAGGACTCACCGCTGCCCACCCAGCAGCTATTTGTCCTTTGCTTTTTTCTGAAGAGTGAGGGCCGAAGGAAAAGCCTCATCTTTGGAAGAAACAAGAGAGGCGGAGAGAGAAATGAATGCCATAATTCCCCTCATGCCTATTCAGACTGCTCAGCCCTTGACACACCAAGAAATAAGGGATGAATTTTAGAACAACTATGTTTATATTACTAGCAAAAAATGCATAGTGTTTCATATGATGAGGCACTGCCAGTTTTCTTAAACTAGTTTTCACTGGAGGGCACCTGGATATTTGACACAAAAGCAGCTGAAAGCTTCAAATTTCATTTAATATTTTGAATTTTTTAGTTTTAAGAAGCATATTTTTTTAAGCTTTTGTTTAAACTTACTGTGGTCTGATTTCTTAATGGCACACTATAAATTTATAAGGAGGAAAAATCATTTTCCAGTAAGTTCTTACTGAGATTGCAATAAGAACATATCACTGATATGCATAAACTGATATAACTACTTAGCAGTGATTGAGACCATCTGCATCCAATAACCAATATATAGTTTCTGATATGACACTAAAAACAGATTAAAAAAAAAAAATACACAAAGCTGTGGTGTGTGAATGTGTAGGAATGACATGATAATTGATCTCCCTAATTTTTTTGCAGCACAGCAAAACAAAATAACTTAAAAATGAAAGGGGAAAAATTTGAATTTTAATTTATTCAGTTTTCAACTATTTAAAGTAATAAACTCAACATTTAAAGGCAGAAGGTGTTTCCTATAACAGAATGAAGGGTTAAGAAGTTCAGGACCTTTGAAGTTCGTTACTGTAAAGAGAAAGCATTTGAAAGCAGCAAATGGTAAAATATGAAAGCCTTTCTCCTCTTCATCTCCTTCCACCTTTATCACCACTTTCAAACTGTGAGATTTTCAGCTGTCACAATGTGGGAGGCCTAGCTGGCAACACTATCCTTGATTACCAAACTATGAAATGTGCTTTGTTCAGGTATGGGTCTTCAGATTGTTACTGGTTCCAGGAAATGACATAATGACTAATGCCATTATCTTAACTTTATTTGTGGGTAACATTGATAAGGGATAAAAATGCAACACACGGTGGCAAGAGGCCCATGTAAAGGTCCTTCAAGTTATAGTTCTAATTTTTGTATAGATTACAGCATGACTGTGCTTGATTTCTTTGTAATAGATCAGCCACTAACATATACAATGGACGGGGTCCATTTACATTTTTAAATTAACATTAAGTGGGTTTGAAATCGGATGGAGTCCCTGGCCTTCATGCCAGCATATCTGGCCTCCTTTACTGCTGGATCTTAGCCCTGTGGCCACATTGCAAACTTTAACATACAGAAACTCTCAGTGAGTGTGCGTGTACTTCCAGCTTGACCTTTACAAGCAATAAAATTATCAGCCTCTTCTCCACAACTCAAAACCTTAAAAACTATTGCTAAGTCTTCAGACAGAGGTAACTTGGTAGGACTGCTCTGAGCACCAGCTGTCGCCATGCTTTGCTGTTGAAGTTAGGCAAAGCTCATGAGGTCACTGAGGAGCAAGAACGAAGGAGCATGACTCCACTGCTGAAAGATAGGAGCAGATGCCTAGGACAGAGGCAGACCTCCAGCCAGGCTTACATCTTCTGTGGAAACTAGCCCAGAGACTGTAGCTCAAAATAATACATAGCAAAGGCATTACATAACAGTCATGAATTGAACCTTACTTGTTTTTCTGGGAGGCATGAACTTTAGCAGTTGGAAGGCAGATAGGACAATAGAGTCTTAGATGTCTACAGTGTTTTGCCACCAGTAAATATAAAACACGTGATATCATCATGACTGTATGAATAGTGAAAAGTAAATAAATAGAAATAGGTGAATACCAGGATGTACACGCTGTCTGGAAGCAAATATTGGTCAGGCATGTTATTAGACAGCTGAAGAGAGTTCTGCAATGCAGTATTAGCCACCATATTGTAAAGAAAAAACTCTTGATATTTAAAGGTGATGAAGTCCTGAGGAAAGGGCCATGTGCTTCCATCTTCTATGAAGGATAGCAATACGGATTCAGGTTACAGGAAGGACAAATACCTTAAAGGAAAAAGACAGTATTAGATTCAAAATCTGGGGCTTTTGGGGAAAAAATGGGCTTAGATTCAAGTCCTTTATAGTGTTGAGTTTTCTCAACCGCTCTTTGCTTATGAGAGATAGAAATAGTCTCTGCATATCTCCCTAATTTAGCCATGAAAGAAAATCGGAAATCCACAGCAAATTGCCAGAAAAAGGGGCTGGGGGGGGGGAGAGGAGGGGGAAGTCAGGGAAAAGAAGGAATAAAAAAGCCCAAAGAAGAATTCATTATTCAAGGCAGTCCCTAATTCTATAATAGGAAGGCACAATGAACTAAAGCTGAATACAGAACAAAAAACACTGAGGCAACTGAGATGCTCTTTCCTGAACACCTAACATGAATGTGCAATGCAAGTTACAGTATGAACTGATGGCGTTGCTGTCTCTTGGATTTAGCAGGAACTGCCTGAACAGTCCAAGTTAATTTCCTTGGTCCCTTTACATTAAAAAGTTCTTAGCTGGGTCCCCTCTGAGGCTAACGTTGAATCCTGCGGTTGACTTGGCTGCCCAGTTATTCAGAACACTCTGTCATGATTTGTTCTCCTCCTGAAGAGGTTTCCATACTCTCTGTTGGAGAGAAATGCTCTGCAGAAATCTGACATAGGATCCAAATATTAAACTATTACTTGTTGTCTAATGACAGTATAGTATTTATCTGCTGTATAAATCTATATATAGCCTTTATGGATCACTGACATCCCAGTATGTACTGTTGGTTGCTTTCGGTTTCCAAGGATTTTATGCTTGTGGCTTAGGAATGCACAATTTCACTGCCAGTTCAAGTGGAAAATATAACTTGAGTAACATTATGTTTCTTGCTTACTTTAATACAGGGATACTTGGATCTCAGTAGCATCACAAACACTGTAGTAAAATCCTCACTATTGTACTGAAAGCTTTTGAATATTCAGCCACAGATCAGAAAATAATCAGAAAATAATCCCGTGGCTACTATTTAACCAGGTCTGAAAGCATGAGTAAAATGACTTTGTAGCTTTGCTATATAATGCAATTGAAAAAGTCCTCCTGTATGGCCATGTTTTCTTGAGCTTTCTATCATACAACGTCTTAGGAAGCAGCGAACTTTCTCAATTAAAGAATTTATATGACTTTGTGATCCGCAAACTGAAGACAAGTTAAATTTGCCTGCTCACCCTGAAATATTGTTTTCTTTTTAACAATTGTATTATTTGATATTTGATAAAATGTTTGCAATCTGACTAGCAATTTCATGAGTTTAACAGTTAATTCCCTTCCAGAGGCCTATTTGGCCAAGTCAGAAACTGGTTCATACCTGAGGACTATCTTTGACAGCTCTTTTAAGCCAGATATAGCATGTATATATTTGCAGATTTGCCTGTAGGTTTGGATGCAAAAGATAGTATCACCTCAACGGAAATTAAAATATTCTCCTCACCTAATTATAGCTGGTAGAAGTTAGGTAGCTGATTTAATTTACTCCTGTTAGGTTTCTTCAGAGGGCTATTTATCTCACTTGTATTAGAAACATAAAAACAAGCAAAGATACCATCTTCTCTGGTGATGCCTTTCTCCCAAGCTGGATCAGATGTTTTACCTGCAGACAGATAGTGTGAGTTGGAAAAATATTTTTGGGACTGTCCTGGGAGAAATGCATGCTGAACAGAGTGTCTGTGCCAAGGGAGCATGCAATTTTTTCATCATATGAACTGCTTTAGTTGTCATAAATAGTAAGCTCCCATATGCAAGAAAAAATGGCTGGCACGACAGGGAAATATTTGTTCTGCCTGCTCTCCCTCACCATGACATAGTTGGTTCTGTGCTATATGGTTATATATATCTTCTGTGCCATATGCTCTACCTCTGCTTTCCCCTTTTCACAATAAGATTTTGCAAGCTTGTCATTGGCACCTAAGTAAGTACTAATGCTGTTTTTTAATATTTTTTAATGGTAATTATTTTTTTCCTCACAAGCCATCTAAGTGTGGCACTTTGTCCATACACATTTATTGGTGTAACTGGGAAGGTGGGGTCAAACCTTCTGTATATTCACCAGTTCATTAAGACTCGCAGTAATATGGCATGGTATTATCTTCATTTCATAGACAGGTAAATTTTTCTATAGGAATGAAATGTGAGCTAGGTACTTGAGTCAAATATGTGTGTCCTGACTTCCACATTCATACTGGCAACCCAGCAGTAAGGGTGGCTTAATCATAATGCCAGCCACAAGGGAACACTGGGCTCCAGTGCTATCCATCTGCCAAGCAGATGAGCCTGAGGACTCTGAGGAAGAGAAGCTCAATTGGCTTAGAGCTGAAATATAATGAGCAGGCAGAGTCTCTCTAATTCTTTAGCTGAAAACCTTACAGTCTTAGTGAATCAGACTGGTGTATTAGGTTCTACTAAAACTAATTGTCTACAAGATTCGTAGAGTAACATAATATTATTTTAACATTTTTGGCTCTAACACTATCCTTATGCCTTTAAATATAAAGATTATTTCTTGGAAAAGTGATTAGAATATTAAAACTCTATAAAAGTAGGCATTAGCTGATGATCCTGTCATTATGTTGAGTACCCATGGATTCACCTCAGCACACCTAGTGATTTCACAAAGGCTATTATCTCATGGCTACATCCCCTTCTTCTGAGCTTATTACTTTAAATAAAAAATGTTAATGGTTTCTGAGAAACTCATGATGAGAAATGGAGAATTTCTTACACAAAGAATCATGCTCTCCAAATTTCAAAGCTTTCATTAAACTTTCCAGCAAATGCCTGAAATTCTCAGTTGGCCAATAATACAGCAAGGTGAATTCAGCCTTCCTTTTTACTGAAATGCCATGTAGATTACTATATTATTATTTATTAAATTACACATGTTGTGCATAGCAAGTACTTACAAATGTGCATTATACTTTCACATACAGGGAGAATGCGATGAAATTCTAAAACCTGAATTATAAACAAGGTCAGAATGACTGATCTAAAAGCCCTTTCCAGCCTTAAAAATCTAAAGTCACATGTGGATCTCAGAATAATGGGTACACAGCCATAGGAAGTGATGGATATTTTAAAATCTAAAGAGCAGTCAGGCAAATATTTGCATCTATTCTATATGTGATCCTGAGCTGGGGTAATAGAGCTAAATATTTTCATCTGAATCAGAAGGAAAAATGAGGCAAGAGGCAGCAGTAGGAAGTAGCAAGTGGTTAGCTGGACTTAGCCTTGGAAGAGGATCTGAGCCTGCTCATATTGATCTCTCATGGCAGAGACTTTGGGTTCAGTGCAAAACAAGGTTTCCAGCAGTCACCTGGCTCTCTTCAACTATGTATAGGGCAAGACCCTCCCCTGTTCCTCTTAAATCCCTTATACCTGTGCAGGCTGTGATTGCTTACACTCAAATCTCTTAGTTCCTACTAAACTGTGGCCTTTTGACCTGCATCTCTCCTTTCTCTGTTTCCAAAAATTCGAAGGGTGCATCAAGGTGTCTCTTCAGGGCTCTTTGGCCACAGTAGGAACTACCAGAAACCAATAAGAGAATTTTGGAGCGTGTTTTGCTTAGTGAATAGCAATACCAGATATTATTAACACAATCTAGAGCCCTCATAACGGATGGAAATCAGACGTGAATCAATGATTAGGCATGATTGATACATATATTTGCAGCTAGCCCAGGGAACAACCAGCCATGAAGAAATGACGCATAAGGTATCTAGCAAGCAGTTAGAACACTTTTGGAGGAAAAGCAGTAATGAAACAGTCACTGCTGTGGGGAAGGCAGTGTTAAGAGGATAATCTGGTGGAGATAAGTAATCCACACTGCATACAGCATGGCCAATTCTGACGATAAACCATATATTTTGTTCTTATTTAGTTGCTAAAAAAACACTTGGACATATGGAGAGAAAAGTCAATTGAAACTTCACTGCTAAAGAGAAATACACTGTAAAGAACTAGGTCCCAATGCAAGGTCATACATATGGCTGCTGAAGTATTACTGTTTACCAGGGCTTGTATGGTAGGGACAGGAGGCAGAGGTGTCATATTTTGCAGGTGATAAATCTATGCAGGCAAGATAGTGTATCAGCCAGGGAGGTAGAAGAGAACTGGCACACACAGAGCAGTAAGAATGATGCTGGCAAAAGCCTAATTGAAAGAAAGCTGGAGTAGTTCATGTATCAGCATTTCTGTTATTGCAAATAATAATAATAATAATAATAATAAAACAGTATGAAAAGTTGCTGGAGAACTTCAGAGAACTTGTCAGTAAAATGTCCATGTAGAATACTGCAAGATGGTCATGTTCCATTAAAGAAGAAATTAACACTACTTATGCAACAGGACAAAATACCTTAACTTCTCAGCTTATCTCTAACAAAGCTTTTGTCTACCAGTTTCTCTGCACATGCCTTGTCAACATCATCCTGAATATATGAGAAATAAGGACCATGATGACTTTTGGCAAGTCTCCTCCAGTAGAGTAGTAATAAATTAATAAAATGGAGAAGAAAAACACCACCATCATCACCACCAAACAAACAAGCAAACCTTCTCCTTAAGCAAGCATCCATCTAAAAATCACTAATAAAGCCCTTAGAAATTTAGCACAAGCGGATAGTTCTTACACTTGAGTAATCTCCCCTCCCGCATGGACGTGTGGGTAGAGCAACTCTGCTCACTGTTTCAACGCAGTCCTGTCTACCCCCAGGATACAGTCATAGCATCACCAGTCAATCAGAACAGTTCCCATTTATGGGCATTTAAGGCATGACCCTTGTGATGCAGCCACTTCAATAGTAGTGTCCCCATATAGGTTCCTCCTCTCTGTCTTTTTGTTCTCTCCATCCTCACTTCGCCTTTTTGCAGCCAGAAGCTCATTAAAGCATAAATGTCTGGCGGCATTAAGTGTTTAACCCTGCAGTTTGGGTCCCATCCAATAGTCTTCCAGTTCACAGGTAGACTGCTCAGGGATCTGAAATGTAATTTTTCCAGTGTTTATGATAAGCTGATCTCCTGATGTCTTAGTATGGTGGGTCAGCAGACCAGAACAAGGGCTGGTAATTTTACCAGAAGAGGCTGTGATAACAGTGCCAGTGCAACATGGAAAATTGGGAATGTTCTTATATCCATTTCTCTTACATTTCTCCGATTTGCTGAGACCTCTCACTACAAATTCAGCCAGGACAAAGGCTAAGGGAAGTGACAAGAAATTTGATCTCTCCCTTTCTGAAGTATGAAGAAACTGGGCAGCAGTGCATGCCAGACTCACTTTGGATTCATTAGTAAAGATGTTTTCGACACTTACCTTGTGATCGTTACCCACTATAAGCACATTAAAGGCATATTGGCATGGCAGAACACTGTACCCTAAAGCAATACTGTAGGCAGCTCTTCATAGAGCTCTAGTATTAAATTTTCCAGTTAAAACCTAAACTCAGAAGGGAGCTAGACTGTGAAGTGTTAGGCTTGCAATCCCTGAAGTATTTGCTGCAGTATTTTGGAGTGAAGGCCTAAAGGCTGGGATTAGAATAAGAAGCAAACTTTAGGGTCACTCATTAAATTCATCTAGTTCAGGGCAAGGTATGACCTGCACTGATTTGTTACTCAGAGGGTGCTTTAAACAAGGACAAACGTAAGACACTAACAAAGATGAAGTGAAAGCTGCAAGTTAAACATTGATGAGGCATAAGGGAAACGCTGAAACTCTTTTCATGCAAGGGTCCTTTGTTCGTCTGACCTGAAAAAGGTTAACCTGGATCCAGAAACATAGTAAATAACCTAAAATACTAAAAGCCACATTTCGGGTAGACAGGGGGGCATTTTTTGTTCACCATCTCTTCTTAGCCAGAGCAGACTTGTTTATGTCATACTTCTTCAAATGTGGTGTGTTTTTCTAAATGAGTGAAATAATCAGAGGAGAGGCTTTAAGTTCTTGGTCGTTGATATTATTTTATCATGTTACTTCCTTGCTGTAATTGTTGGGTTTTTTTTAAGAAGTCTTTTTTTTTTTTTTTTTTTAATTTGAATGTCCCTTATATCTAGCTGTGGATTGTGGCCATATCAAGCCTGAGTCCTGTGCAAGCTTCATTTTGCTCATATTCTGATGGAGAGACAAGAGCACACTATGAAAGATTTTCTGGTGCAGTTTTTTCAGTGTGTGTGTGTGCATCAAAGACTTTTTAAAACAGTACCAATGAAGTCTGTACTATCAAGTTACTAAGAATATATGCAAATATGCTGTCTTTATACAGTAAGCGTTGCCACAAGACTTTATCACACATTTATATGAGCCTATAAGTTTCCGTTCTGTTGGAGAGAGTGTTGTAAGTTTAGAAAGGGGGAGGAAGGGTTGGTTACCAGTGAAAAATTCTGTCTCAGCTGCACTGGTATTTCAGAGATATTCAAATATTCCTATAACAAGTTAGCTTTACAACTTTCTAAATTGCTTAGTCCATCCATAAATACAAATCTTTGTGTACAGATGGCACAACAATAGACAAAATTCCTGCTGTACCTGGACCCAGAAATAGCATATAATGAATCTGTAGGCACTACAATAAACTGCAGAAAACAGTCTGCTTGGGTGAGGCATGAGAAGATATTTCACTACAGTAAGAAAGGTAGACCAGTTCTCTAAATTCAAACACTCCACTTAAGTTCCTGCTGGGACTTCACAGAGTACTTGCTTTCTTTCATGCTAGATTTATTTGAATGACCTTATTATGGAAAATGGGATTTTATATCTCAATGCCCATTACATTTTTTATTATTTGTTACAATGAAAACATTTCATTAAAGCCCTTATAGAATATCTGAGTGTGAATCTTGGGAATGAATAAAAGTCATTTATTGAATCAGCCTGAGCTGAAACTAAGAAAGCATGTAGAGTTGCAGAACTATAAAATGCTCCATGAGTTTAGAGCTTCATAGCAAAATGCTACATGACACGGCTCAAGTTCATTTCTAAAATAAATAAATGAAGGAAGGACCCAAGTTGTTCCAGTCAAGGGTGACAGAACTTCGAGGCCAGCCCTTACCCCTCGGGGAAAACCTGTTACCTTTTAGAGGCAAGGGAAGTGAAATCATGGTGACGTTCATTTGTGTGAGTAGCTTAGCAGCTCTCTCCATCAGCCGTGCTCTGCAGGGCAGGCGAGGGCCATGTCCTCTGCTCCGGAGCCCGGCTTGACTCCATGGGGAGCCACGACCTCATTCACAGTGGGGAGAGGGTGGAGCTGCTGCGGCCTGCACAAGGACGCAGGAAATTTCCTTCTCCCTTTGAGGGCGGGCATGCTGTACTGCAGAAGCTCAAAGCACAATCTCTCTTGCCCTGAGTTAATTATTATTATGAAGCTTCAACTTAAACCATAGTTTAGTTCTTTCCTCCTTCTTAATTATTTAAAGCTTAAAACATAGATGTAGTAAATTCAGATTTTCCTAAAAACAGGGATTTTAATTTGCAGCTTTTATTCATTTATTGAGATTTTATTTCCTCAGCTAAAGGGAGAAGAAAATATTCTGCTCCCTTTTACCCCACTATAAATCTGGAGAAATTCCACTGATTTCAGTGGCATTTATTCTCGATTTACCCTGTCTTAGCTGACAGGAGAGTGTGACTGACTGTGACTCCATAGATATATACACTGTTTATATGTTGAGTCTATTGTTGATTAAATATGCACAAAAACGCAACAAGCCATCAGTCAAAGAAATCACATTTGCTCTGCTGCCAGGATATAAACTAAAATCATGAAAAGAAAATGCATTCCTCTGATATATTGAATGATACAATTTCAATAGAAAGCATTGCTTCACATTATTTTAATGTGATTAGTGCCTGTGAAAGGCACTGAATTAACAGATTGGAAACGGGTATCCTCTGTTTACCGATTAAAAAAAAAAAAAAAAAAATCAAAACCCAATAGCTGGTTTCTTCTGCACTGTTATAGCAGTCCTCCTCGGCACCGATCTGGAGGGCCTCCTCTGATGAACAGTGGAAATGTGCTTTGCCACTTATTCAGAGGAGAATACTGACAAGAGAACAGCTAACTTTAGTTACAGTGACTTTCCTAGGATACGAATATTGGTCTGTAAGATTTCCCATGTTTTGACCAAGAGAATGCTGTAGCAGCTTTTAGATACTCTCAAAATGTTTCAAGACTGATCTTGGAATCAAGAATTGAAAGTCCCGCTAGATACTGTTAAAAAGGTTCCACTAAACTGTCAGGTACCACCTATGAGTCAAAAGTGTATTTCTTACTTAAAGGAGCAATTCTCTCGGAGGATGATGTACTTTCAGACTGTCAAAAAAGAAAGACAATGCTTAGAACATTTTAACAAACTTATCACAGAAAATTTCTTAATAAATTTAGTTAGGTAGATCCTATCTGCTCACCTCTGTTCTTTTAATGAGATTCACAGTCTCTTATGCATCTTTGGCATTTAGTAGCATTTTAGTTTCAAGGATATAGCTGTAAAGCCGAACTGAAAGTACTCATAATGAAACAGTGAGATGAATAGTCAAACATCATCCCAGCTCTGAGAAGCCCAGAAACCCATATTTTGCCAGAACAGCTGAATACATTGCATTTAGCCATGCATTAATAATGACAATGATGTAGCACTTGGATATAGCACTGATTTAATGCGTATTTCATGATTATCCACAAACACCTTGATTTTCCATAATTTTGAGCACTCATACAAGATACGTGGCACTCATAACCAACTGAATCTTTAAGTCTGTCTGTAAAAACCTAGTCCATAGTGGAGGGATAGGGGCAAACGTCAACATTTTCCTTTTCAAAATTCTGATGAAGAAAAAGCGCAAACATTTCTCAGATACGCTCATGAAGATTTGTTGTTCACCTTTCACTTTTGTACCTCAATTGGTACCTTGATTTTATTATTTTTTCTATTATTCTCAGAGAAGTGCAATATTTATGAGTAACTGTACTGACTCAATAGAATTCTTCAGAGAATGAGCTACCACATGACATTTCTAAAAATGATAAAATCCAGCTGCACACTAAGTTTAATACTCTCACTGGTAATGAATGAACACCACTACAGCCCTTCAGAATATGCACATTTTAGCCAGACTGTTTCACATAGAATCAAAGTATGTTGTTATTGACTGTAGTAAGAATGATATAAAGTATTAATTTAATTAAAAAAAGAAAAAGGAAAGGGAAAAAGAAAGGGAAAAGGAAAGGGGAAAGGAAAGGGAAAAGGGAGAAAAAAAGAAGCCTGCCTTTGAGATTCAATTCCATACCTTCCGTGCATTCCCCATCCTGCTGGCACACAAAGGTTAAAAAACCTGGAAACGAGGGAGTAAGTGATGTCAGCAGTTAGCACATTATTACTTTCTCTCATCCATCTCTCTATTCATTGAAAGTGCAGAGTGGATAACTTTAACTATCATCTTCAGCACAAAAAAATGAGAGTTCAAGGCATTGTCAAGGACCTGCTCAGGTTTGGCTCTTAATTAAAGTAAACATAGTTAAAAATATTTCCATTAGAATAGAAAGCTTTAACCTCTCATAACATTCTGACCACATTTAAATGACAGTGGAATGCATTCTACCTTGTGGAGAACTCACAATATAAAATTTTGCCAGGATAACGGCTGCCAATAAAAAATATTGTGATTTTCATTACACGGTGCTCATTTATCACTGGAAAAATGCAAAGATGAGATCTTCCATACAAGTTCAGACTTTTGCCCTTGAGAGCTAAAGAATGACTTTTCAGAGCAATTCCAAACGTTAATATCCCCACAGGAATGTAGATCCAACAGAGAAACCTACTACTCTATATAGCCATCATATTCACTGCAGTTAGAGAGCATCATGCATCAATGTGGTTTGATACTACCATTTGCTAGTTTAGAGCTGCACTGCATTATCAGCAGTATCAACCATTCTTCCTAGACTCTTGTCCAATTGGATTTGACGTAGGGAAAAATCACCCTGATTTTGTTGTTGTTGTTGTATACATCACAAAACAAGGTTTTCTCTTTTTATTTCTTAGAAAAACAGAACAATTACAACAAAGATTAAAACAGAAAATGGAAAAGAGAGTAAAAGGGACTCCATGGCCACAGAATAACAAGCAGAAGAACAGGCAGCGATGTGGTTTCCCTGCACAGCTCTAGGGTGCAACACGTCAATTACTAGGTTTGATTCTGGCAGACTTCTTACCAGATAAAAAGTGGCAACTCGTAAGTACTTCAGGGGAGCAATAGCACCATATGGAAAAGTAGACAGAGCGATTTAAGGAAAAAAAAAATAAACATAATTAAAGCTTCATGGCCTCACTTGAGTGATGGATGAATTTAGGAGACATGATAACATCCTATAGATTTTCTGAATTGAGGCCATTTTGAAGGGGAAAAAAAAAAAAAAGCCTGTGTAGTTATTCTTTTCAAAGCAGCTGGGGCAAAACATTGCTAATATATGAACTGTGAGTAGAGTGTTGCTCTGTTCCTACAGAGGGATCTTGAAGTTCTATGATAAATGTGTAGGTAATCATAAGAGTATGAAAGAATCTGGATGCTATTTATATTTACTTTATTTGCCTTGTTTCTAGCAAGAAAGCAAGAAGGTTAACTACCTGATGATAGATAATGGGGAAAGAATTGCTCAGTCAGAACGATGCTTAGCTGAGGTCTCTATTGATGCTATGCAAGTCAGGGACAGAGTTGTTAGGACGGTTTGGGGATCCAGCTTTCTCAGCTGGGGCTGTGTAGCATGCTTTCCCAGCAGCAGGGAAAGCTTCTGCTTTCATATGGGTCTTACAAGTGCTTTCTGGGTTTTTGACCACTTGCTCCCGAAGAAGAGAGCTGGTACAAAGCTATGATACAGAATAGCCAAAGAATATACCCTTTACCTGCTCAGCAGTTCTACGTTAAAGAGTCTACTCTCTCAGATGTGATTATATAAGTAGAAAAGTGGGGTGGAGCTCACTGGTTCAGCAAGGTCTCATCCCTCACTGCTGTGGTGCAATCATGTCATATCAACCACTTCCTGACCAGCGCATTACTCTGCTCTAATAAATGTCCTAGTTTGATGCCCCTTGTGAAGATGTTCGTGGTAATTTGTGATCTAGGCAGTAATTTGCTTGAGCTGAAGTTGAGGTCCTAGCATCAACTTTGTGTTACTTAATGGTCTGATGTTTCAAACACTTATGCTTGGATTAGACCAGTCTCTCCTGACCCCCTGATCATGCTGAGTCAGAGGGATTATCTGCTGCTCCATAGCATCATGTGTGTTTGCAAAATTGCATCCTAAAGCCCTTAATGGCATTGGATATCTTGCAAACTGAACGGTATTATTCAAAGGCAGATTAGAGCATGTCATTTTTTAGGACCAGCTAGTATATGTTATGGTCCTGATTTCTACTGAGTTCAAACTTGAGTGTTTTATCCATGTTCATTCTTTGACTTACAGAAGTTTCATAAGAAGGGTCACAAACTAATAACTAGAACAGAGGTCTGGATTTCTGGACTTTCTGCATTTTAATTTCCCTCTCAGAATAGCTTTATCTGTGATTGGAGGTGATTTTGTCCTAGAAATAGGACTTGAAGGGAATAAGAAGTCATTTAATTTTTTAGCAATAACTGGTAGCCCAGTCACAGCCCAAAACGCTATTATGTTAGGTGTATGTAATTCACAGAAGGAAGACTGGTCTTAATGTAAAAAACAGGAAAGTTATATAGAGAATGACTGAGGGGACACAGTAATAGTAAGAGACTGTTTTAGACCTTCAGTAGGCCTTAGGATACTTTATAACATAGGCTTTTAAGTCAAGGCCAGCAGGAAATGTCAAGGAAAGATGAATTAAAGGAAATGGTCATAGACAAGAGGCTGCAGAAAGAATTAACTTTTCACCTCCACAGCTAGAACTGACCACAGAGCAAGAGCAGACTGGTTTAGGTAACCACAGGGTATAAAACTCAGGCTAAAGGTTAGATCTAGTCTGCCCAAAGACAGGATGATAAATTAAGTACATCCACTTGCCATAATTAGATAATAATAAGAAAGCTTTGCCTCAGGCTGATGTGGTTTTTGCTTTGAACATATGTTCATATTGAGGTTGCCACCTTCATATACAAGGAGACCCATGCTTCCTTAAAATGCTATAGATGAGGCTTGGGCAAGATTTAATACTAATATACTGACTACAAAATAATCTTTCTTAGCAAACTTGTAAAGGTCATTAGTGATTTTATTTATTTTATTTATTTAAAGGATATCCTATGTGTGCTTTTTAATAAAATATTTGTATTAGCCTATTTTAAATTAATTCACTGTATCCTTTGATTGGCAGTTTCAGTAGGATTTTAAAATCAATTTTTGCAATACTTTGTCTGGGTTTGTAATGGTCCTTTGGAGCTTTAACACCTCTCTCAAAGCAAATTATCCCCATGTCATCCTTGGAGATGTTTGTTGACTCATTCTAGAACTCGTACTGTCATTCAGCTAAATTCTGTGATCAGCAAAGGTATTTCTTCCACCTCAGTTGTATCACAGCTTATGTTTCATCTTTTCATACATATACATTAAATTCTTCTCAATTTAGGGCAATTTCCAAAGTTCACTATGGTCAATGGAATCACTTACACTTGCTTAAATAGAATTAGGCCCTCAGAGATGAAAAACTTACTTTATACATTTCCACTGATCATTGCAAAATCATTTCATTTAAAAAAATAAAATTTCCTAAGCAAACATCAAAATCTGCGGGCAGGCAATGACGTTTACCTTAAAAAGGACTGTACAAAAACTTTTTTTTTCTGCAGGAAGAACCCTGGCAAACACAGAGTATATCTGAAGCTGCAACAGTGGTTACTGGGAATGGAGAAAATTAATTTGCTTTAAATACAAAGAGGGAACAATAAAAAGGATATATATTTTAAATATATATTAACAACTTCATGTAAGCATAAAAGAGACCTGAATGGATATTAACAAATTGTACATTGGGTGAGTTTTGTCTCTTAATTATTTGGGATAATGCTGTATTTTTCCCCACTGTATTTCTTCTCATTGCTTTACTGACAATTCTGTGTGAAAAAAATCTTGATTGGCAGCTCATTTCTGAGCTGTGTTTTTTGGAAATGTAATTACTATGTTTCTTTTGTCTGATTGGGGAAGTGATGCAACTGTTAGAAACGGGTTTCCAATGTGAAAGCTACAACTATGATTTTAAATTCAGCTGCGGGCAACTGACTGTGTGATCCAAATCTCACTGAAAAGCCATTGACTTGAGCAGCAGTTGGATTGTAATCATGTTGCTCAGTGGTAACCCAGAGCTTGCAAGCTTGTTCATAAACATGTTCAGTGTTCTGAAAGGACTGAAAGAACAAGCAAAGCTCAGCAATCCCCAGTTATTGAGTTATGTTCTGGATTAACTACTATATTGTATTTTTACAACTTAATTTTTTTTATAAGAAGAATTATAGGCATGATCTCAACTCTCTGTCCAGGGAACTGATTTTTAGATGCTTGTTAATAATCATCATTATTTTATTTATTAGTAATTAAGCATAGCATTAATAATGCTACTATCATGGGATTAGAATGGAAGTAGTGAAACTGAGGATTTCAAGATCTTTATCTTTTTTTTTATTATTTATGTTTAAGTGGCTTGTTATTTTAATAAGGTTTCCCCTTCACCTTTCTTTACATAATTGTTAGATATTTACAGCCTTAATTCAAAATTAATGGAGGTTTATTTATGGGAATTAATTTTGTTTCTATAGTAAAGCTGCTAACAAAACATATATGTAGTCTTGTACTGCAGTACCAATTATTTCCTACTGTATATGTAAATAACATTATAGGCCAGCTAACAATTATGTTTCTGAATGTAATTGTCACTAGAATTCTATGCAAGGTTCTTCAAAACTACCGATAAACATTAGTAACCTTCACTGCAGGTAATTCATCTCCAAACTTTAAAGATGCCCTTTGGATTTGGAAATAATTTTTGATTTAGTTTGAGAGCTGACACTGTATATTGAAGACTGTATATTGAAACTGTTCACAGAACTTTTCCTAAAATACACAAATGAAGGCCTTTTCAGGGAAGGAAGATATAGTGAAAAAGCACCATTTTAAATTTGGCTAATACACCAAGTCTCTGACTAATGTGAACCATCCCCACTAACTTCTCTACTAACCAACCTCTCAATTTATCCTGCGTGAAAAGTACAGTGAATCCTGCATGAACAGTGAAAAGTATTTTTTAAGAAGACTGATGTGTTCAGAAGGTAAAGGGACAGAAAGAAAAAATGGCAAATTATTGTTCATGGAAGCAGACCTCGCTTACAGAAGTGACTATCCTGGCAGTCTATTCAGATTGTTATCATCACATGACTCATAACATCTCACTCTGTAATTCCTAAACCAGAGGAAGTAACTTTTCCTTGCTCTCTAAATAAGGAATTTAAAGTGAAATCCCCACTAGCTGAATTACAATATTTATGTTAGGAAGTTGTCTATCCATTACAGGAGCACCACATGGAACTTTATTTGGTGGTCACAATACAGATTTCACTAGCAGACCTTTTCAAAGGTACACAGAATGGTAAGAGAAGACTACCTAATACATGTACTCAGATGTACTCAGATGTCAGGTTTTCAGGCCTGTCTGTGCTAGATGGGATGATCCCATTCTTCAGTAATGCCATTTAACTAATATCTGAAGTAGTGATCAAATTGGAAAATATTATCTGACAGCTGTGCAATGTGGGATGAGTATAGGGTGGATAGTGAGTGAAGTAGAATGAATTCTTGCTGGTAATAGCCTAATGCCTGGCAATGTGAATTTTAATGATCCCTGTTTTAGCAAACATAAATACCATTGTTCATAAAATTATCATCTTGGTCATAAAATTACCTTCCCCTTTTTAAAATTCAGCAGAAGTGTTTGACTCTGTGACCCTCCATGACAGGAATCCCACAGGCTGATTACATGCTGTGTGAAGTATTATTCTCTCTTTTTTGTTTTACATTTACCTGTCATTAACTTCAAGTGACCCTCCTGTTGTTCTGGTGTTCTGAGACACTGTTAAAAAGATGGACTGGGTATTTTTTGACTGTACCCTTCATAATCTTAAACACTTTAATTAAATCCCTTCTAGAGTTTCTTTTTCAGCACTTAATCACCCTAGCACCTGCACCCTCATATGCAAATCTTGCTATATCCCTAGCTATCTTTAAAAACTTTCTCTGGAATTTCACAATTTTAACATTATCTTACCATTCAGATCTCCAAAGTAATTCTGTATTTCATATTAAGGCCCATCTTGTCCAAAATTCTGGAAGCTTTCTTTTTTTTTTTTTTTTTGCATTACTGATATAAAACTTCAATTTCTATCACTGGACATATACTTTGAGACTAATTTAACGTTCCTTGGCACTGATCACCATGTGATAAGACTACTCCTCAGTCCAGCCATGACTGTACAGATTAAGAAAGGACAAGGAGCCTGGCAGAATATTCAGACATCGCTCTCTTCTCAGGAGCCGTGGGGTTGTCTTCTCAGTAGCTGAGCTGACTTGCTCTGCTTTCCACTGGGTAGTGTGGGAGTCTCCTTTTCCTGAAAATTGCCCACTTTCTCCCCATTACCTTTTGCTAAACTGGAAACAAATAAGGGCATGTTATACCTAAATGTGTTCCTTAGTCTTCCTGGAGACCTAGCAGGGATTATGTGCTCTGATCTCCCCACTAGTGTGCTTTGCCTTTCGACCACAGAAGACTGCACCACTGAGCTGCCATGACAAAAGCAGAAACTCATTAGGATTATTAATTTTCAGATTAATAGTCTATATCCATGGCTACAGACTATGGATTCTAAGACCACGACCAGGTCTTCAAAGGTGTTTTAAAGTACTTGTAAAACAAAAACACAACAAGTTTAAGTCAGTTGTTTCAGAAAGCCCCCCCACCCCCCAGTTACAAAGCCATTAATCACAATTTCTGTTGATATGCAACTCCATGATAACACAGCTTTGTGGCAGTAGCATTTTTATAAAGTGTGTACTAAACATTGAAAATGTGCCAAAATAATGCCTAGCACAGGACTTAAAGGCAATTGTTTACGTTATTCTGCTCGCTATTGGACGTTTTTTGCTGCAAGCTTTGCGTTCTGTCTACGTCAAGTCCTCCAGAGCTTACAGAGCAACTCAGCTGTGATCTTCCTTACAGAGCACTAACGTGCTTAGCTGCGCACCTGGAGCACATGCAAAGCTTCTTGCCAGCAGCCAGTGCATCATAGAGCAAGCAGCGAGTTCTGTCTAGTCCCTGATGGCTTGTGCAAAGGCCGTCACCGTGCTTCCCGTGCACCAGCACTGTCTGGTAGGAAAGAGTGGGACTTTTCTCTCTTGCTCTTCAAACACACCAAATGCAAACTGTCTGAACCACAACAGTTAACTTTGGGTGTGCAAAATAAGTAGGGCAAAGAAAGACCCTACGAAATAGCTGTGGTTAGTGGCTTGTTGAACGGGGGTGGGGTGAGGAAAGCAACTCGCTTTTAATCAATGTGATAATCGATGGCATACGGCATCTCTCTCTTGCCTGGCTCCAGTTTTTCCCCACACGCTGCAGGCCTCTGTGACTTCCCCGTTTCTTGCCCCTCTTTCTCGCCCCCCTTTCTCCAGCACTTAGCTGGCCAACTGGAAATCTGTCTATTGGTTTTTAATACAGATATATCTGAAAAAAAACAGACACAAGTCTTCAAAGAAGACTGCAATTTAAAGGGGGAAGGATTGCTCACTGCCACAGTTTGCTGATAAAACACATATGCCCTTGCCAGCTTCTCCCAAACCTGACTCCATGTGTAGCCCCATCATCCCTCTGGTCAGTAGCAGCACAAAGCTGAGCCAGGGAACCGTGTGCCATGCTTCCCATTTGGATATGCATGTGCTGCAAAGCAAGCAGTGTGGACGAAAATTCTTGTGTGCACTCTGATCCTATACCCCCTTTTCATCTATTAATTTTGCATCCAGAAAGCAAAGGGCTCTGCTGGCTATCCTTTGAGCAGGATTTGTGTTTGCGTGCCCGTAATGCAGAAAGTCCTTAAGGTCTGTAATTTGGTTGGTCTTTCTGAGGGAGGAAGCGCTGAAAGCCACCATTACAGCATTATTTCCTCTTCACACTTAACTAACTGGGTTTAGAATTTCCTTGTATTCATGCAGCAGAATTCTGGGGAAAATGCTCTATAGAAGAAAGATGCAGTCTGAGAAGTTCCTGAAAATCTGAGAGTTTCATCTGGAGCCCCAGATGTTCATACCAAAGGAAAGGCAATTCTCTCATGTTTATTACTTTTGTTAAAATATATGCTTTCTTCCAAAGCTTTATAAAAATTGTTACTTTTGTCACTGCTAGGCAATTTGAAACACACAAATTTAGTTAAAGCTTGTCCTATATAGAAACTGAGGCAGATAATGGAAAATAAAAACTTATATTATTGGAGTATCTGCTGAGGATTTGTTTGTTTTGGAGGAATTTTGCTGGCAAATTCAACTAATTGTTAAGTAGTCTTTTAGGCCAGGGGACTCAGAGGACAGGTCAAGGACATTTGTGATGGGATTTTAAACTCGTTTTTTCACATCAACTCGCTGGAAGATTTTTTTCATGTTATTTCTTCCCTGTAATACCATTTCCGCATCTGTAAAGTAAGGGAGTATTGATCCCAGCTTTCAGTGCATTGAAACTGCTGCCAGTAGTAGGCATGAATAATAAACCTTCTACAGGGATGGCACAGTGACTTGGTTAGATGGTTTCTCATAGCTCAGTCATTCTGGAAACCATGCTGATAGATGGTGATGGGTGAGGTGAAACCTTGAAGCTTCTTCCAGTACTACTATCTATAGTTCACTTAATCTTAGTTTATTCTTCTTTCAGGTGTTCTCTTGTTCATTAACAATGCCCTATAGCTTATTTCGTATTTAATGATTCCTTTCACATCCTGCTGGCAGCAACATGCCTCCTCTAGTTGGTTATATATACATTTGTTTAGTTCCTACAACTTTGCTAAGCAAATGGATTGGACTGTTTCCAGACTTGAAATATGAATTTATGCCTCTGTGTAGGTGGCAATGTCTGTGTTCTCTGGGGAATGTCCAGTGACATGAGAATCCCTAGGCTATCCCTGGGCTATCCCTGCAGGAGTCTGTTTCCTCCCCCTGCTTTCCATTTACCACATATATTTTGACTTGAAAAACATTCAAAAGTTTAGTAGGTTGGAAATGAGGTCTCCATGTAGGTAAATTGAGAAGTTTAAGTCAATAATGTAAGTACTTTGTAAAGTAGTGTGTAGACCGCAGAATGTTATATAATGTAGAAATTTAATCAAATATTGTTAGCATGCTTAAACTAAAACCCTAACACATGCTTATATCCACTCCTCATGTGTTCATAAAATATGTCAACAGTTTCTGTAAGTCATCAGCCTTTAAGTAATTCAGGCCCTGGATAATTTTCTTACCAGTGTTCCCAAGGAATTGGGCCCTCTAAGCTAGAGGTGTTAAAGAGTAGAAACCAGATGACAAATAGTGAATAGTCTGTGATCATACAAGTAGGCAATTATAAAAACATACAAGGTAATCACATCCAGAAAACAGCAGATCTTCATTCTTGTCAGACAACATGAGGATGACTGAGATTCTAGTGAATAGCTCTCATTTTTTTGTGGTCATGAAGTGATTGAACACTTTTTTTCATAAAGCAGGGATTATTCTTACTTAAAATTCAAGATAGTGTTTTTAGTATAAATCAAGATAAAAGCAAGCATGTCTGAATAGAAACTATCTCAGTAGTTATTTTTTCCTTCTTGACCCCTTTACAACAGGAGGTTACGCAGGTTTATTTACTATGGGCTATACCATGTAATATTTAGTGAGCCAACAAGGTTATTGAACTAGTGTCTACACTCAAAAAGACAAAATAAACTGATCTTATACATCTGTGCTGTCCAGTTGAGAGGTATGGGATCTGATCGTGCCTGGCTTCCTGAACACATTCAGCTTTTCTGTGATTCTTTCTTTTCCTTCCAACTTAAACCCTCCAAGGTATGTGCAGTAGCCACCAGTTGTAATGTTCATGTCCGTGTGTGTGTGTCTATATGTGTATACAGCACATATCTTGCCATCTTTAACAAGAAAAGGAACATGTGGTAGCAGCAAGCCAATGCATTGTATATCATTACTACAAACAATTTTCATTACAGAAAAAATGGTTCATAAGTCATGAGAGGCAGAACCTCAAGTGACTCATGAAGGTAATTCACCTTTAGTTATTATCACTCTGCCCAACAGGCATTTGATATATGTAATGCTTTAGCTTTTTTTATTAGATAACTACCAGCGGGGAGCTTCAAGGCTTTGACAGGCCTCTCAGGACATATGATATTAGAGGTCCATTTGAATTTCAGTATATTATGGATTGTATGAATTTTGTATAGATTTGTGTGTGTGTGTGTGTGTGTGTGTGTGTGTGTGTGTGTGTGTTCAGACCATTTTTTTTCAGCATGGGTAAAAGTGCCATTTCTTGGAGTTCCTTAGTTTACCTTAGTATAACTGATTAAAGGTAGCCTTTTGTAAAGCAGCATGAGCCTACTGAAGAAATACTTGTACAAGTGAGAAATAGTACTTATCTTCCTGCTTTTTTCAACAGATGCACTTATGCATGCCCATGTCTTTGTGCAATACACAAGCAATCACTCAGAACAATAAATGTGACTGATTCTTTGAATAATAAGATATCAAGTATACCTTTGGCCACTAGTACAGTAAATCCATCTTACTGTACACAAGCAGGTGGCATGAGATTGCTGGTCATAACAAGCCATGAATATGGAGACTGAGCAAGGCCTTGCAGAATCAAAATGTTATGATGGAAATATTATGCGTCTTTGTGTAGACTGCATACTTTTAGATTTCTTTTTTTTATACTAAATGCCCACATGCACATACAAAGCATGTGACAGATACCAGACAAAATGATATCTTTTATAAATATTAACTGCCTGTTACATCAATATATGTAATAATATGATGCCCTGACCATACACAAACTTACTGACTGCAGTTTCCTTACAGATATACAAAAGTTTGATGATTTTCTTTGGGAGGGAGTGAGGGAATCTGGGTAATGCAAAAATGTTTGAGACGGTGTTGTAGTTCAACTTGGAAATTCTGTACCAAATAACTAGATATTAATCCCTTTGGTAAGTTCATTTTTGCAGGATCTGCTGTATAGTTACTGTGGCATATAGAAAAGAAGTATTGTCTGGCAGGAATAGCTATTCCTTGAATGGTGTTGCTATAAAGTCATTTTGTCAGTTTATTATTTTTTTTTTCCAAAACTTGTTTAATGTTGAGTACAGTGTCATTGACTATTGTTCTCTTTAACCATCGAACATATACAATTACATTGTTTGAACATTTCTCAAAATCCCATACTATATCAAGACCCAATATTCTCACTTAATTATATTATTCATATATCATCCTCTGTTTCTAATTTGTTATAATGTGTGGTTATTCACAAAAAGTAGCTTTACATTATAGCATCAATACCTGTAATCATGACCCAATGATATTAATCATTATTCTTTATCCATTCAGATTCACAGCACTCTTTCGTTTTAACTTGAGTAGATTTGGTATCAAGCTAAATCTCTGACATAAGTATTAACATTTTTTTTTATGTTCTTCTTTTAGAAGACAAGCCACTTCCAAGCAATTTGCCTAAGATGACTGTGACTGGCCATTTAGCAACACTCTTCATATTTCAGTCTGGATCCTCTGCATCCTGATGTAGAAAAACAACTGTTTTCCGCTTTCCTCCGATATATGACACATCATTAGCTTATCTAGACAAATGTGACACTTTTTATTTTGTGTATTCTTGAATGAAACCAAAAAGATTTGCATGAAAAAAGTAAAAACAAAAGCAAAAGAGTATGAATGATAGAAACCTTCCCCAAAACCCTGAATTAGGAAATAACTTGCCTGCTAGGTGTTTTGCTTATGGAAAAGGTTTGGTATTTAAATTCTGTGAATAATTCAGAATAAAATTGGATAGACAGCACAGCTATGTGCAACCTTCTGGACCTCTATGAACTACTTATAATAGGTACCTAGGCTGCAGTTTTTAGGTCTCTGGTGTGGTTTTTAAGTCTCTGCAGTGTCTTTCCCTAGATTATGGTGGGACTCCGCTACAAAGGTCAGTGTTAAAATTAAGTCTCAGATGGGGAGAAACTGTGCAAGAGTCTAAGACTATTCTCTTGTGATTGTAGGTGGCTGAGTCTGAGAACATGTAGACATCTTACCAAATGGGATATATCTTCTTGTCAGTGTGAAGAGATTTGGGGTCGTTTTTGATCTTTGCTTTCATTTAATCTAGTTCCTTGCATTCTTATCACCTTGGTAACAAAGCAGGGTGGAAGCTGTGTCTTTTATCTGCACGTTTCAGTATGAGCAGCCTTGCTGCTTCTTTACGTCAGCAATCCCAACATGACTTTGTACTCCAGTGCTCAAATAAGATACATCTGTTTCCTTCTCCCCACCACCCTCTCCTAATTGTTGCCCTCTTGAATCTCTTCAAGGCATGTTAGATGGGTCGCAGTGCAGGATTGTGACTGCACAGCTTCTGGAAAGACATCAGTCCATGTCCAGTCCGTGCATCTTTAGCATCTACCCTTGTGGTATGACATACTAGAAGTGCTATGCAAGAAAATTGAGGATTGGAATTGAAGTTGAGCCTTTCTTTTGGATTAGGTGCAAACCTTTTGTTTATTGGTGTGGTTTGTAGCAAAGCAAGTGCAAACATCAGTGCTTAGCCTGTTATTGAAATGAAAAGATGTAGCATTTTCAAGTCATTATTAACAGAGGGAATACCTCAGAGCAAAACTTTGGCTTAGAAATTGAAAAAAAAAAATCTCTTTTTTCAAGTGAAGGGTGAAAATAAACCATGGATATATAAACCTATTATGGAGGATCAGCATTATCTTCTTTGTCTTTCAGAGTGAGACAGCTGGAGCCCTATTTTTATTTGTATCTTTTCCCCAATAGCATAGTAAATTGCATTTTTTTTGTTTTTATATTTGTGTTGTCTTACACCAAAGCAATGACTAAAGTATAAAAACCTTAGGAAAAAGTGTTTTCAAGTAGCTTCACCTGTCTAAATTTATCTATTAAACATGTTTCTCTGGCATCAGAGTTACGTCATTGGATAATATATTTTTTTCTTCCCCAGCTGGCCACAATTTTACAGTTATGCAGTTTTAGTTTTAACCCTATTATTTTCAAGTAAGTCCAAACCACAGCCTTGCTTGGGTGCACTGACATTCATGACCCAAACTTTGTGGAGGGCTATCCTGAAGTCTGAAGAGCAGCCCAGCAGTAACTGATTGTGATTGTGGTCAGTTTAATTGACATATGGCTATGCTCTGTTTTTGTTTTGTTTTGTTTTGTTTTGCTTCTTTTGTTTCTGTCTCTGTTTGTTTGTTTTCCACGTCATCAATGTCTATCAGCATTCTGTAAGCCAACCAGTTTATACCCATGAAATTCCTCGGGCCTATCTCCTCTTCACCTTCTCAGCTCTGCTTCCTTTCCAGCAGAGCTCAGGTAGGTGCAGGGAGACAAACTCTTCCGTGGTTTTGTTTCTATTAGAGCTCAACAGTGCTAGTCTACAAAGACAAATCTTTGACTTTGGTAGGGAAAAAAAAAATGGGAAACAACATAAATTATTTTACTATTTCAGTACAGTGTTTTGAACATAGTATGCATTTTTCATCCAATTATTCACAGGTTTTAGAATCACACCTGGCCCATTGCAACTCTCACTGAAACTAATGAGAGATTCACCATTGAATTCAATGGAAGAAGAGTCAGGCTCTACTATTTAAAGTTATCACCCTAATAAGATAAATTAGTCTTTCACTGCTTCCATTGGCTTACTGCATTTGAACGTGGTGGCCTCAGTATGCTAGTGTGGCATTGTTTTAACAGGATAAAGGGTATGTTTGAGGTGATTTTTATTTTCAGATGAAAGGCAATTTTTTTGAGATTTAAAAAAGAACACAAAAAACTTCTAAAAGAACATGTTTCTAAATGTTTGTATCTTTAGATACAAATTGTTTCTGATTGCTAGATTTCTTTGATGGTATCAATAATGTAATAGTAATAATAATAAGACTCAGAATGTATATCATATTATAGGGAATAAAAACCCCAAGAAGCTGAGAAATAATTTCTAAGGGCATTTATATTTCAGGAACATGTTAGAAAGACTTCTTTGAAGATATTTATATCTGAAACTTCCCCTATTATATGCTGGAGTTTTAGTATACGTTTCTTAATTTAGCTTACGAAGCACCTGGAAACATTTCCTGAGATCGGATGCTTTAGGATAATGCTTTTGTTTAGCATGTTAAATTATTGTTAAGACAAGATCAGATACAACTTTTTTTCCCCACTGAAATCCCAAATCTACATAATTCAATGAATAGAATCTGATAGACTTGCTTTTACTAATCTTGGATGCTTTTTGCAATTTATCTTAATCTTTCAAGTGAAATGTGGTCTCATTCAATCCTTTTCCAACATTAATTCTCATTACATACAGCAAGTGAATCTGTAACTTGGGGATTTTGCTTTTAGGAGAGTCTCTGAAATTCAGATTCAAAGGATATCCAGTAAAATGCCGAAAAAGCTCTTAAAAAATCACACAAGACAAATGCCTAGAACACTGGACTATGCTCCTCTCTCCAAGGAATTTAAATGCAGGTCTGTGAACCCTCAAGGAAACAGAATGAGGAAACATGGGGTTATTCAGCCATGCTAGATGGACACAGGTTTGCTGGGCTGAGTGGCCTCAGGACAGACCTCTGCAGGCAAGTGCAGCCTGCCTTAAGGTAAGCATACATGTACTTCGAAAGCTGAGAGTCTGCATTTTTATGGCAAGCAACTCTGGTCTATAATACCTTTGTCCATTGCTCCAGGAAGCAAAAATATATGTAGAAAAATGGTACTTATGGGAAACTTGTCAAAACTAGTCAGTCATTTTGCAGGAATGTATGAAAGTTAAAATGCATACAGTTCCAGTCAAATAAACTGGAGCTTGTTTATGGCAAAGAAATAGAGCAGGCTTAAGATCAATGGTCTGGAGTCAACAGAACATTTGAGGAATAATCAAAAGTCAGGTCTCAAAGAAGGTGGGCTGAGTGCTTATGTTTTCAACTGAAGCCAGCATGGAGTTGGAGGTGTTCATGAACTCCCGGGAGCAAATCCATTGTTTATGTTATTTTTCTCATGCTTCTCAGCTATTTAAAGGAAGATCTGGAATAAATTAAGGCATATAGAGTTTTGAAAAAAAATAGATTGGCAAGCCGGTAGTGCATTAAAAGTGGGGATCTGCAATGAGACAAAGGTCTGCAGTCTGGCACTATAGGGAGATGGAGGATGTGAATGAGAGGTCCACTAAAAAGAATCTGCCCCAATATGTACAGTTTCAACAGAGAATGTGTGTTCTAATGAATAGAAGAATATCTATGGGGATTTCTCTGGTCTGTTGTTCATTACTCATATTCCTATCTCAAATTTCACTCATATTGACAATAAATTTAGTAAGAAGCCTGAAGAATCTTGTATTTGTTAAAGTTTCATGCCATCATCAACATATTCTGCACTAAGACTTAAGTTACTTCTCTCTACTGCAAATAATAGCTTCCATATTTTCAATACCTCAAGGGAGTTTGAAAATGACTAATTGATGGTTTTTCCCTGCTTTAAATCATTGCTGAATTTCGGACTTAGAAATGTGTGGCTAAGTCAGCTAGTCATCAAGTGAGGAATTAGACTCCCTAGTGCCAACAGTAAATTCTCCAGTTCACTCAGCAACCAGTTGAACAAGCTCCTCAATATTTAACCACGTCAACTGTAAGCAGGCAGATTCTTTGCCTGTGTTGTTTTCTCAGGAGAACCTAAACCTTCCTTGTCAAAATATGTGTGTTAAAACAGACAGTCAGCTACTTCCCTTCTAATGATGAACTTTTCCACATTGTATAAGACAACGACTGCTGTTGTCATGCATCCATTAAAACACCAACCATAAAGCCATGCAGAGAGCAGGGTGGCTGGCTGGGTTTTGCAGACTTCCAAAGAACTTTTCTGTTGTGATGTTTTTTCCCTCTCTGGAGTGTTGGATGCATATTTTTTTCAGGTAACTCCAACTACTCTGTGATATTTAATCACCTCCACTGCCTTCCAGTAATCACTTTTATTACATTATGCTAGTCAGCATATTCTGTATGCTTTAATATACATGAGGTTGAGGGAGGAATATTTTTCACTGAAGGCTTTATAGAAAATTTTGCATTTATTGATTTCTGTTAAAAAAAACTGTTATTCTTAGAAAATCGATGAAAATGATTGCTCTCACCATATTTGCTCAAACAAACAAATAATACAGTATAATGACAACGCTATCTCTCATTTCCACATTTCACCTGGAGAAGGAAACCATTTGATCTGGAAAGCCTGTGTACTACATCAGTCCGCAGGAATATCTTTTATTCATGTGTATTAAAAAAATATGCAAAGAGTTAGTACAAGTTGGATAGGCAAAAGAAAAAAAAAAGTTTGACAAAAATAAAACAAACTCGTCCAAACAAGCAAAGTAGATTTGGGACTTCTGGGGCCAAACTGTCAGAGGAAGACTTGCTATCATTCTTTCAAAATACGCTGGAAATTTTATATGTGTAATTTTTCGCATGTAAATTTCTGCATTCCAAACAAAGTTTTTCATGGGAAAACTATGTGATATAGAGACCCTCACACAGCTGATGCCTGCAAATCATCAGTTCTTGGTGTTTATCTATTAAAAATTATGGGGAAAATAATAAAACAAACTTGTAAATTCAAATCAGGTAACTCCTCTAGCTTCCTACAGTATCTGTTTATTCTAAGATTTGAACACAAGAATTGCTCATTCAACACTATGTTTGCAAAATATATAAAAAAAAACAAAACAACAAAAAAAACCACAATCAAAGTGTAATTGTTAAAACAAGAACCTGCTGTCCTGAAACACATTTTCTTATCTGAGAATGTACATGTCTCATGATACATTGCATCACACAGCAACTAGCTCAACATGTCGGCATTACTTGGCCATCAATTAAGAAGGATTCTTGGCATGAATGATGTTCTGCCCGAGGCCAGGTCATTGTCTGATGTAGAAGATAGGAGCTTTGGGGCACTCGTGGTTCTGATCCTCTGTTCTGTATAAACTGAATGAGCTGTTCATTACAGGAACCCTGTAAGCCAAAGCACTATCATCTCCATTTTACATATGGGGATTAAGGTACAGTCAAAAATTGTCTTTTATGTTCACTAAGGAAACCTAGGGTCTGATTTTCTGAGAAGGATTAAGTTTCAATATCACCAGCACAATTCTCACTGAATTTAACTTTGCTTACCTGTAGCTACTGTGAAATCCACAAATTAGAATTACCTGATAGCTAGCCAGTGTGGGTTGTCAACAGAGTTTATAATAGTAACACAACCTTTATCATAAATCACAGATGAAGGAATAAGTTTCCTTTCTCCTTTGGGGGGCAAAAAAAGTCGTCTTTTTTTAAACAATAGAATGATTTTGATGCATCTTTTAACTAACCAAAAGTAGCATCTTGACAATTTTAATGGGCTAATTATACACTGATGGTCATCTAGAAATGTGCTCATTTTCAGGTCTTTATGTCCTGACAAGTATAAGAGTTATCAGCTGGAAAATTGGCAAGCAAACACAGAATTTCAATCAGTAAAACCCTGCAGAACTGCATTTGACTATCATGAGGCTCATCCCTGTGATGCCAAGGAAAAAATGTTTTTGGTTCTCTAGGTCTAGGACCCAGTCAATGTCCTGATTAGTCCTAAAAAAATGAAAACCTTTGCCAATATAATAAAATACACAATCAGAGCCCTGAGAAGCTTTGAGTTTAACAGAGCAGTTCACAAGCATTTGTACTGACCTTCAGTCTCTGTTTGCATGAGTTTGCAACCCAGAGCCAGTATATGGAGTTCCCATATGTCCTAGCTGACATGGGGCCTCGCACCTTCTCCAGTTGAATCTGCCAGGGGGTAGAATTATCGCACAGGAGCCTGTGACCCACTTAGGTAGTGCCAAGGAGCTTGACAGCCCGGGTGTTTGGTGAACACTGCCCAACACGACAATTTCTCCAGGTGAGCCAGGCCACAAAAGAAGAAAGATAGGCCCAAGAAGCTTCTGCAGTAAGTGTCAGGCTGTCATGACTGTCCTGCTTGCTTGTCCTTCAGTAGTTTGGTTTGTGACCTACCCATATTCATGACCTTTGTCTCACGCAAATATGCACGGGCCAGCAAACTGCATGGATCACAGAGCAAGAGGGACACGACTGCAGCCTGCTGAAAAGAGTCCCATCGTGTGGCAAGCTTCTCATCAGCAGTCCTGAGAAATTTGGGAGAAGGGAGATTGTGTTGGGAAGAAAGGCAGAAATAGTCTCAGCAGTAAGGAATAAAGGAAGATTGCATGGATCAGAAGGGGGAATAAGAAAGGAAGAAAACGAAAGGTGGTTAATTAAGCACTTCACTTTTACATTTTCCTGGAACCCTTTCTTTCTGACACTGTCTGCCTGTCTCTGATTACAGTAGCCAGAGGTGAGATTTTGATGCAGTTGTCTATGAAAGAAAACTTTTTTTTTTTTCCATCCACAGACTTTTATAATATTGCTCTAGTTAAGTCACCTCAAACATTCTAGTTCTTCTTTGATCACATCATGAAACCATCCCTTGCATTACCCTCACTTAGCAAAACCAGCCTCCTCCGTGAGTTGGTGCCCATAGTGAAGGGGAAGTGGGGAGTAGCTTGAGCAGGTCTGCGAAGGGGGCTAAGAAGACGTGCTGCCGCAGCCTTTGGGATGCCTGTACCATTCCTGCTGTGAAGATACTTGGCCCCTAGTAGTGTCTTGACTTTCATACACATTAACATTCATCCACAAATATGGAAAGGGAACAAGAAAAGGCATGGAAAAAGTAATCTAATACAGTCCGATATTCTTTTTTCATGTTACATTATCCTGCCAACAGATACCATCCATCACAGTTTTTAAGAAGCATGGTGACATTCTAAATGGTCTATGAATATTACTTTGAAATTGAGACTAATTCCTTGGATGAATTCTAACTCTCCCCACCCCCATTTTTCCTCTGAGAGAACTCTTTCTCTCTCTTTTCTTTCTCTCTCTTTCTCAGGATTTCCAAGGCCACTGACATCTCAGACTGCTGTAATTAAATTAGTTAAATAGTAGGTAGAAGTGTTAGAAGAAAATTTCTATATGGTATTTTAAAGCTAGACAGAAAGCATTTTAGGCTGAATTATGAATATATGTGACAGCAAGGCTACCTGGTAATATAAGCTAACTGCATTTTAGTATTTTTAAACCAACAATTACAGTGCTTCTGAACACCAGATTTTAGTCGAACTATGCGAAATGAGCATGCCGTATGTCTAATAATGGCCCTCCACTTCAGAAAAACTCCAACCCCTAAACCTAGTGTGTGCAACGTTCACCTTCTCCGCTTCAAATATTTACTGTGACACCTTGCATCCAATTCTCTATTTGTGTTGGCTCGTTGCATGAAGTAAACGACCACTGAGCTGTTTGCTTATGACCTCCAAATTATCAGGTCCTTTGACAGGATGCAGCAGCCTGGCGAGAACTCCATTAAGCCAATATTGTCTTTTGACAATAGCTCCAAAGGAGCCTCCAGGACCTGTGCTTAAATGCAGTCCATGCTGTTCTGATGCCTCATCTTCCCCACAGCTAACAGATCTCTTTGTGGGAGTATCCCACATACTCTTATGTCTTGAGGACTGTGGGGAAGGTGATTGTAACTTGTAATCTCTTTTTTGAGGATTGACTGACTAACGGCAAGGGATTTTGCACATGCAGAGTTTTCGCCAGTTTTTGTCTTTGAGTCCTGAGATTCTTTCTTCTTTTCTTTCTTTTTTTTTTTTTTTTCTGTTTGCTATTGCCTATTTTACCTCTTAGACTGTAAAAAAAAAAAAAAAAAAAAAAAAAAAAAGCCTGTATAGCTTTTGTGAGTTCTGTCAAGAAATCTCCAAATTAATCTTGGAGAGATACTTGTCTCTAAATGTACATGCAAATGGATAAGTGTATGATAAATATACAGGCTTACAGATGTGATTTTAAGAAAGGTGGTCTGTTTCAAAACATATTTTTTAATTTTGAATGTCTTGAGGTTAATTACTGACTGAATAGCCTCTCATGTGAGCAAGGAATGACTGGATAGAGTTTGCAAATTTTGTTTGCAGCATCTACAAATTGTTTGAACCACACAGGATTTTACTGACCATATATATCCTAATTGCTCCTTTGGGTTCTGAGGACAGATATGCAGGAAGAATTTTCTCGTTTTGACCCTGGCAAAATGAAAAATATGTTATGTACATTCTTGCAAGCCTCGCCAGGGAGGGTTATACAGTATTTGCAGTCTCCCAGCATGAGTGGTAAGCTGACCCATTTCAGAATTTGGTGGGTCATCATTCTGCAGCGTGGTCCAAACTGTTCTGCTTTGGCAGGCTGTCACATTGGAGAGTTTTTCAGGCTTGAGCTTAGTAGGGACATGTTCCTCCTACAGTCCTGTTTTGACTCACAGATGCTCTCCTTTGCATGTGAAATTATCATTATTGGAGGGTGGGATTTTCTCCTGTGAAAGTCAGTGGACAGTCCATGTGCTTGCACGGATTTTTTGCAGAAAAATATCTAAAATATCCTGTCCTTTCCTGTCAGTAGCCAGCATTCAAAGATGCCTATCTTTGCTAAATCTAAATACCTTTTTTTTTCTGACAGTGCTTTCAGATACCATCTATTTGAGGCTAGTGAGAGGTAGTCATTTGTTAAGACTCGGTCTTGAGTTAAATTTTGTAGCCTGTGGTTAGACATTTTAAGATGGGGAATTTAATTTTGTAAATGCTTATTTGAAAACAGTACAAAGTATATTATTTCAAGGGACCTCAGTCCTGCAGTAATTATTTCTACTGCCCTAAGTACCAAATGAAATTTTTATTTGGAGGTCAGAGTACCTAATTAGAGAGTACATGATCCTTCTGGCCTTCACTGTCCCTTAAGAGGGTATAAACTGGCATAGATCTACTGAAAGCAGTGAAATGTTATTATTATTTACCTAATAGCTAAGCTATGAAGTCCCAAGTGAAATTGAAATCCAGCTTTATTATAGACTCTGAGTGCCATGAGGCAGTTGCTCTCCACAGAATTGCCCTGTCGAAATATATGAGAAAAAAAGTCTGAGGAACAGACAGCCATAGAAGATGAAAGAGACTTCCTCAAGGGATGCCTGGATTTTCTGATGCCTGGCGTAGTGTCTCAGTCTCTGGGCAATACTGCCTCTTTAGTGGCTCATCACCACTCTTCACCAGTGCAGGACCTGATCTTGTGAATCTCATTTCTGCTTCTTGTCTCTTTCTGTAGCAATGCTGAGCAACATAAGTTCCCATGGAAGTCAAGAGGAGCAGAGGGAACTGAATGTCTGAGCAGGACCCTAGGATCAGAGGGTAGTTCAGGCCAGAAGTGACCTCAGGAAGTTGCCAGAGGGAAATGAACAGGTTTTGTTCTGCTACTAAACTACTATTGCCTTGTGTCATTCAATATGCATTTCACTGGGTGGTATTTGTGGGCAGGAACGTAGCCTGCCTGCACTGCCCTCCCGCATCTGCACTTACATAAAGTGGAGTTCAGAGCAGTGCAGAAGTGCTAGACTTAGATGAGGCTGAACTGGCAATAGGACCGGAGCAGGTATGATGTTAGCAATCTGCCGTTGCACTTCAGAGCTCAGGTGCAGCACAAAGATAGTGTGACCATGGTCCTTTTAGACCCGGATAAAATATCCCTGAATCCTATCCCTAAGATAGTACCAGACCATATTACAGCAGTCTCTGGGCTCTGCTTTACTGTGAACTCTCTTATGCAGTTTGCCTAGATGGCAAGAATCAGGAACACAAGCATCCCTTACAGATGAGCACCTGAAATTCCTCAATGAATCTGTAAATTGGAGACACTAAAAAAAAATCTGCTTCCTGAATCGAGTCCAGAATATCTTGAACCCATAACACTCAAAACCATTATCTCAAAGCCCTGTCTTGAATCTTTCAATTCGATATTTAGACTTCTCCAGAGGGTTCTCCTACTCCACAGAACTGGACTCCTTATCATTGACCTCCTGGGCATAAGAGTAGTCTTTCCTTGTTTTTTTTCCGAGTGGCACCTGAATGTCATTATGAATTTAGCTATTAATTTACTAAGTTCTTTTTCTTTCATTAAAATAGGGTCAAAAGATCCAAAATTTAACAGAAACATTTTGTTAGAGGATGAACAAAACTTCTGAATCAGCTAGAAACAATACTAAGCAAAACAACAGAAATCCCGGAAAGGACCTGAAAGAATGTTGTGTGTCCATGTGAGTGGTCATAAATTTTACTGAACAACCAAAGAACTGAAATATCTGTTGATGCACAGTTTTTAGACTCTGCCTGCTGGAAACATAAATTAACTACACATCAAAGAACACTGTTGAAATCTTTTAGTCCCCAAATAAGCTTTCAGGAATATATGATTATGCCAAAAACATTAGCTATAGTGGGCATTACTTAGCCCACACTGTAAATGAAATATATGCAAGTGTACTAGATAGCTGTAAAATATGGAAACATGCAGACAAGATTAGTATTAATGAGGGGTCCAACCTTTTAATTCTTTATTTCTCTAGTTAACCACTCTGTGCATTAATGACAATGGAATATTTTATGAGTCATCTTCTACTATCTATGTTCGCTTAATGCACTCATCATTCTTTCATCTAAAGGTAATTATTTTCATAGGCATATGGTTTGGTGAGTGTTGAAATAGCAGTCAAGCAACACTGATTTCCCCATCCCTGATCTTATTCCCCTTCATGAGATTAAAAACTGGAACTCAGATGCTCTTTCAGGGCAAATTCAAAGCATTACACTTTCTGACGGGTTGCATTGCATTCCTTGCATACCAGGGCCCATAGAACCATTGCAGCCAGTGGAGGGAGCTAATGTGGGGCAGCCTGAATGTTAGGTCTAGAGTTGCTCTTTGCATACAAGGGTTGGAATGGGGCTTGGCATCCTTCCTCTCAGAAGAGGGAGACCTTTTTTTAGGGCTCCAGGGTGGAGCAGCAGCCATTGCTCTGTGACTGTGCTAGACTGCATCCAATATCCTTTCCACCATCCTCACCTTTGGCATCTTCTGAATCTAGACTGTTCAGCTAAAGCTGATCCTCAGACCCCTTGAGCCTGCCTTGCTGTCCCTGTCCCTGAAGGCTGGGAAAGGTGCAAGCCCAAATGCTCCATTCTCAGCCTTTTCTTTTTTAAAAAAAAAAAAAAAAAAAAAAAAAAACTTTAAGCCCAAATCTCAGCCCTCCCTCTCTCCCACTTATTCCATTCCTAGGCAGCACCAAAATAGGCAGGGAAATTTTCACATGTTATGGGTGACTTTTGCTCTCTGCTGCATTTGGAATGAGCTGCAAGTGCTCTGGGCTTCTGCTAATATGAACTCCTGTGAGGCTCTTGGAGGAGAAAAGTAACTGAGCAGCAATGTAACTGAGTTTACAGAGCAATGCACTGTAAACTTCAGGTTAAGAGCCTAAATGCTGTTGAGTTTTTGTCAAAGCCCTCCTATGCTTCACGAAAACAAGTTAAAACGTGCAGAGGAGTAAGAAATAGTGGACTGCGTGATTGCTGAGTAT
Organism: Nothocercus julius; assembly: GCA_013398735.1. Taxonomy (NCBI): domain Eukaryota; kingdom Metazoa; phylum Chordata; class Aves; order Tinamiformes; family Tinamidae; genus Nothocercus; species Nothocercus julius. The sequence continues at coordinate 7,595,790 of VZSV01000014.1, forward strand.
CACTGCCTGATCCTACAGCTGTTAACTGCTGCAGTGGTGTCTGGTTCTAACCAATTGAGCAATGCCCTGTAAGTGCCTCATAATAGCACTTCTAGCAGTTTGTCCTACTTTTGAGGTTAACGACCAGTGAGATGATAGGAAGTGATAAAAGTACAAGTATGTAAGAACAGCAGCACTGAATATCCTTCCTTTACCAGACTGTGTGCAAGCCTCCTCATACCTTTCCCACGAGCCTCTTGAGAAGAGTTTGTTATGCAAACCTGCAAGACGTTGTTCACACGGTAATGGATGGAGTCAGTTAAACTTCAGGGTGTCTCTTCTTACAGTTAGTTACAAAGCAAACTCATTCTTGTTTTTTTTTTTTTTTTTGTTTGTTTTTATAGCACACTATAGAGATAAAAATAACAGATTAAAGTGCAGCAGGAAAGAAAAAAAAAAAGGATAAGTTGCAGAAAGAAAATTGTTATTCATTGAAGAGATACTTTCAGTTACCACTGTTCAATTTTTGAATGCATGGACCAGCAAAAATATAAAAATATTTTTTTACCTTCACTACTGGGAGGAAGTTGGGAGTTTAAAATATTCTGGTAATATTCTCTCAAAGCATGCAGAAAAAACCTTTTAGTGACCTTTTCCTAGGACATAGAGCTAACAGTGCAAAGATACTTGAGTGACATGTTTGTATTAGAGCAGGAAGGGAAGGGAAGGGAAAAGAAGGAAGGGGAAAGGAAAGAAAAGAAGTTAAAAAAAAAAGTGAAAAAAGTGAAAAAGCTGGAAAGAAGGAAGGACAGAAAGAAAAGAGAAAATGAAAGAAAAAGAAAAAGAAAGAAAGAAAGAAAGAAAGAAAGAAAGAAAGAAAGAAAGAAAGAAAGAAAGAAAGAAAGAAAGAAAGAAAGCTCCAATTTCTATTCCAAACTAAATAATCAACTGCAACTTCTTCAGTGCTTGCCAGACTTTCTAAGTGATGCGTTGTATACAGACACGTCACATGTTGTATCAGTCATACTGCATTACATTAACAGACATGACTGACAAGCCCCAAAATGACAGCACAATGCAACGCATCATCCAGAAAATTAGAAAATAAAGTTTCCCTAAAGTGTAATGGGCAAGTTGCTTTCAAAGAATCCTCCTAATTGTTCTCTTTTTTGCCTGCTAAATATTGTAAGACTGGTGAGACTTTTCTGAATCATTTGCAGGAAGCAACAGAATTTTATTTAAAACTGAGTGCCTAGGAGGTGCGGACGAATGTGAGTATATGTTCGTGGGGGAGATTAAATCTACAAAGCTTTATGAAATAGTATGTTTTCCTATACTAAGTGGTATTTTAGACTGGTTTGACATGCACAGATGTGTTGCATGTTCTCCTACAAATACTTCCTATTCCATCTTTTTTTCCATTTCGTTCAGATCAGGCCTTCAGGCCTTCCTAACATATTATATGAATATTGTAACCTAGGTGATCAAGGAATGAAACTTTTCAGTGTATTATTAAGGAGAAGATGACATTTGTCTCATGAAAAGTCCAAACTGGCAATGATACACCTATACATGAACTAAAGTGGGATGGACAATTTTTCACTTGATTGAAATATGGATATTATGGACCGAGCTTAAATTTTTAATTTATCATAGTTATTTCAAACTGACATGTGCAATCTTTAAACAGAAATAAGTGGACTCTTGCACTGACTGAATGTAATCAGTTAAAATAACACAGATTAAGATGAGGCTTGGACTCACCAGCACATCTCTTATGTACAAATTACTGCATGAACTGAGCTGTAGTAACTGTCCATGGACACATAGTTAGACCATGCTAAATGCAAGTAAATGAGATATAGCTTAAAGAGGTTTAACTTTTTTCTAAGCTTATTTGAATTCACAATCATCCATAACCAAATGTTAACAGTACCTGGCTCAGCTGAGCTGATACACGTTAACATGTTAAACTGTGACTACTTACTCATATGTCTGAGCTTTCAAGGGAAGAAATTTCATGCATGGAGACATGATTTTTCTCATATTTCATCATATTTAAGCTATGTAAGTAGTACCAGCAGGTTTGCTAGGGAGCAGTATAGTGGAGCATACTGATTAGGAATGGAGATGGTCACTTTTGAACAACTTTGGCAATTTTGCAGCCTATTCTTGAGCACTTCTGAAAAACCATAAGGAGCAGACAAAGTGAAAATTGCAGTGAAACTTGTTACATGGTATATGTTTTACTGAGCAGAGGCAACGAACATATACATAAAGTATATATGTGTATGTATGTGTGTATAGTCCAGTATAGTCAATCCTATCTCCTACATTTTTAGTGAATATTGTGCATAATTAATGCAGTACTGAAGGATTAAGCCTAAACCTTACATGTAACATTCAGCGGCATGAAAGTGATGTTACTGGATATCCCATCTTAATCCTCTATGCCCTACTTAATCTGCGTGGATATGTGAAAAGCCATTCTTTCAATCCTTGCTTAAAAGTCATTCTTGCTCAGGTTTCACTGGAAGGAAATTATCATCAATATCTGTACTTGCAAACATCTGGCCAAAATATTATGTAATAGGTATGTTTTATTATGAAAATACATTAGCATATGCCTCATAAGCAAGCAAGGCCCTTTTTTGTCACGCACAGCCTCTGCCTTCCAGCAACATGTTGAGTACAGAGCTTGCACACTTTCATTTATCGTGCTGGATGAAGCCCACACATGCTAAAGTGCCAGTGAAGTCGTTAAGGGGTCCACAAATTCAGGGGAGAAAAAAAAGTACTGAAAAGAGAAGCTGCTTCAGAAGACCTTTCCTTTTAAGTAGTCCCTGTTCCTTGTCAAAAGCTTTTGTATGGATGGCCTGTTCCACAATCTTTTCGTGGGTTTTGCATACAGATTCTGCAGAGAGCAGGGAGAGAGGGGAGGGTCAGCACAGCAGGGCCTGAGATGTTAGGATGAATCTAAAGTTTCATTGAAACATTCTGCTTCTCTAAAATAGGATTATTATTTTTTATAAAACTACAGAGGGATAGATGGGCATTAAAAAAATACCTACTGCTTCCTTTTTCTTCTAACTGGCTGCAAAGAGCTTGTTATGGTCGTAGGTTGAGATGTGACAGATAATTATTCATGGGCAGACTTCAAAATGTTTGTAATATGTATGAAAAGTTTGTGTTTATCCAAAGTTCTTTGGCCTAGAAAAAGCGCTTACAGACAAGTTTGTTTTTTAGGAGATTCTTGCATCCCTGGCTGTCAAAGAGCCTGAAATGCTCTAAGAATAAAGCCTTGTGTGATGATTCAGTAATTAGGCTTTTGAGTTTTGTTTGGATTTTGGTAGTATACATCAGCATAGCTCTAGTGACGTCAGCTCAGGATCTGCCTCATAAAATTCAAAAGGAAGTTAAAATAAAACAGCATCTATGTAGTTCAGTCCTTTTCCTTTTTATCTTCAATGAGGGATCACTCTAGTTTACTTTTGGTTTAGTTTGAGGTTTCAGCTTCTTGGGCCATTCAAAGAATAAGCATGAAACCCCTTGAATCAATTACTTCAGAACTTAAGAAAACTACTAATCTGTATCAGTATATATCACCTCAGCCACGTACTTTACCGTATTGCTGGAATGGAGCAATGCTTTGTGACTGCCTCTGCAGAGGTTTGAATTCTGGCAGTTTTGTCCCTTTTTTCTTTCTGTTTTTTTTTTAGCTGAGCAATTTGGGGGTTTGCCACATACAATTTCTGCAGTTCAAACAATAATTCATTTAAAAAGAAATACTCTTCTCCCCCTAAATTCAACTATATATCAAATGCCGTTATTGTGACTTTTTTTTCTGATTTTGAGGTTCTTTCTTATTCCTCGGGCTACTGGAATGTTTGGGAAAGCTGCAGAGTGGAGGTGCTGGAGGTGTTGGACAACATGAAAAAAAGATGAAGATATGAAAACAATAAAGGTCTGATAAAGGGAAAGGGTTTTCAAAATTGGAAGAAAATCCTCCACCTCATGCATCTGTTAGTTACAACAGTAACAAAAAACACTTTTCTTCCTTGTCATGTACAAGAGCGCTGCTGTAAATGTATCCATAGCCTCAACGCCTGGCTTTGCTGGGAGATGAGGAAGAGAGGAAATTTAGCTTTATGTACCCAATGAAGCCTGGCAGGTTACAGAACTTGCAGAAAGCTCCCATCACGGGCTTGTCCTGACTCTGCTCCTGTTTGAGAATGTGAATCACAGTGACCACCATGTCATTGAATTTGGATGGAAGTCAAGCAATCCCAAGTTTATCTTGCTTCAGCCATTTCTCCCTGGGAATTTGGCTCAGCATCATGCACCTGAGTGACTGATTTAAAATTTGCAGCTGTTTTATTATGTGATTTTGCATTACTTTCTAAGAGCTGTCCTATGCTCCAGCTGCTAATGTTCTTCATCTGTGACAACATATCCACAAATGAAGGTTAGCAGCTTTACTAACAAACCCTACTGCAAAAAATATCACCTTTACTGTAGTTGATACATAATGGGGTAAAGGTTTTACAGTCATGACATTGGAGAATAGCCTGACCCACCGCAGAAAGCCCATAGGTCAATGTTGAGGGATAGTAGGAAGGAAAGCAAGCTGTCATTTTGTTCCCCCTTTTCTTGACCTACCATGTGCTCATGTGCTCAGACGAAGATGTGATAGGATTATCTGCATTCTGATTCTATTCAGTAGTCATTGTCTCTGGAAATGTGCAAATAAAATAATGAAGGACATGATAAAGCAGAGCAGGAAAATACTCTCTATTTAAAACAGCTGTTTGGGTGCCAGCTGCTTAGTAACAAATACATCTTTAATGAAATCAAACAATCCAGCAGGATTTATTGATTGCTAACAATTGTTTTAAATACAGTCTGCTAGGCTAGGCTGTTTGCATCTTTTTTTTTTCTTTTTTTTTTTTTTTTTTTTGTCCAATTAGTTCAGTTGGTTTGAATTAGAGATACTTTGCTATTATCTTAAAAAAAAAAAAAACAAAAACAAATGAAGTTTACTAGACAGTGTATTATTTTTTTCCAGAATAAAGTATGGCAGAGATGCATAGAATAAAAGATTTTGATGTTTTGATGTTCTTCCAGCTGTTTAGGGGAAGGCAGCCATGTGCCTTGTCAAGCCCTTTCACCTCAGCAGCTGCAATTCAAGTCCAGTCTGAGATCTTCAGTGAAGAGGAGATGCTGTTCTTGCCTTGGAGCCAGTTGAATGATGAAAAGGACAGGGACCCCTGTGTGAAGGACAGGGACCCACTTCAGAGCCAATTTCTGCAAGAAGGATAAGAAAGTCTTGTGGTAACTTAAACCTTAGGGCTGACCTCTATCTGCCTGTAGTTTTACTTTTGCTGACACCAAAGGGGAAATAAAGCAGCACTATCGCAAGCTGGTGGCTTGATGGCACAGAAAGTCCTTTCAGCCCTGTTTTCTATGAACTTATAAAAATCTGCCATTGACTAGAAAATTGAAGAAGATCTATTCCCAGGCAAAGCTCTGGCTTTTCACAGAATTACATATCAGTCATTTCAGTGCTAGTGGGAAATCCCTAAGCACCTAGCTATTTTCAATACACCTGCACAGTCATTAAAGTATTCACAAAGGGACTGATCCTGTAGGGCTTTTAGCTTCAGCAAAAGCTCTCTTTGAGTTCTTTCGAGTGTTTCATTTGAAAAGATTGAAAGTTGACACCCAAACATATATGTGGTATGCGGCAGAAGTATGTGAAGTTTATTGTTGCTGATTTCAAGCACTTTTTTTCCCTGCTTCAGTGAACATAAGACATATTGTATTCTAGGTGTTGGACATACCTCACAGAACCACAGTGCCAAGCTGAGATAACTGTTCAGAAACACATGCAGCTAAGAAAACAAATGGAGTAGATAATTGACTAAAAACACTAATGTGTTTTTTGAATGATATGTTTAGACAAACAAGTTCTGGCATATGATATATTGAAACTAAACGGTAGTTTGAAACTGTAGATGCTTGGCACCCACACTGTGGGGTAATGCTTTCAAATGCTCACAGATAAATGGCTTTGTTAAGCCTTTGCTCATTTAACTTTCTATCTGCACAAGTAGACCTGTTGTCATTATGGCTATTGAAGTGCATGAGAACTGCTGACACTAGGCGTGCAGAGTGGGACTCATATATATCTGCCGTCTAAGTGGTTCAGATGAAGCACACTAGTTTATCCGAGACTGACAATCCTTTCTGGATGCATTCTGCTTCATTCTGTGTTTCTGCATTATGTCAGGGATTTTGATCGGTATGTGAGGCAGCAGCATGTACAGCACACCAGAGAGCACTCTGACCCATCACATCACCTGCAAAACTTTGTGTGTCTTTACACCCAAGTTCCAGTTTTGAACTTTCCATTGTAAGCCCATGTGTTTATCTGTCTCTACTTCTAAGTATGGAATTGTTTTTTTTTTTTTTTTTTTTTTCACATAACAGACAAGCCTCTGTTTCTTCCAGGCATTTTAGCATAACAGATAACATGTTTCTGTTTTGTGCATCCATTCTAAAATGAGTAGTAATCTCTTGTTCACTATGGGTCAGGTATTGTGGTGGTGAGCAATATGATCGTTATATGGTCAAATAAGGTGCACTTCCTATTGCACAACAGGTCAAACTCAAAACTGTCACCAGCACAGGCAGGTTGGAAGAGTGGAGCACACTCATATTCCTCAGCTTATTGCCTTTTAACAAAGTTTCAGCATCTCTTCCAGCAGATTAGCTGTGGTGTGAAAACAGCCTGATTATCAGGTGTGGTTTTTGCTTAACAGTTAGCTGACACTGCAAATCAGTAAGACCACTAAAACCACCACCTTAGATCAGGACTTGATAAAAAGCCATTGGCTATTGGTCTTGATAATCTTTTTACAGGCTATGCAGGGCATAAAGTCATCTTTTTAATGTATGCTACCAGTAAGGATAGACGTTTTTGACACTGCAAACTCTGATTCACATGCAGGAGTAGCTTTCCTGGGGACAGCTGCAGAGGTTCCCACACTTGGCCGTGCTTCCCTTCTCCCTCAGAGGCAGTTGCTGTTGAACTGCCGTGGTTCACAGCTGGGTATTTTAAGATATGTTCTTGCATGGGGCTCCACTGTGTGAGTGTGGGAGCTGCTATAAGCACATATTGCTGCAGTGAAGGCAGGAACCTCTAAGAGGCCTGTGGAGCCTGGTGGGTGAAAAATGCTCTGAGCATCCCATCCATTACTTGCCATTGCCCATTACTTGACATTTGACCATTATTGCTCATATATTAGAGCAGAAACAAGAGGCATTTGCAGTTAGTGCTCGCCAAAACTGCATTTTGTATTCCAACAATTTAATTTCATTTGTTGCAGGGCTTGTAAGTATATACACTAGACCTTCACTTCTCCATTCAACAGCAGCTACTTTTATAGAGTTTCAGAAATATTATTGTTATTGCTACAGCAGAGGTCAGAAATGGGAGTTCAGGCCTCCTACTGCCAGGCGCTATACAAACACATAGTCACAGGTGATCCTTGCGCTCATGTTCTTATACATTAGACTAATGTTATGGAGGGAAACGGATACTAAACTTCTTTTCAGACCCACATGGAAGGGAAGACAAATCTTCTGAGCCTCGGATCTAGCAGCTCAAGGACATTTCTTAAAATGGTTATAAATTTTTGAAGTAGATTTGTATTCAGTTGTTGCATTATTGCTAATCCAGGAGATAACCCTGAAGATTAGAAGAACCTTTCTTAAATTCTATAGAAGAGTAGGAAAACTATTATTATGAAGAACATCAGAAAGGAAGCACAGAATAAAATTAAGACTTTCAGTGTTGTAAAGAATGGTATAATGTATCAAATATTTTAAATTTCAGGGATATATAAATATGTATTAGTAGCAGTAGCAGGAGACCTACTTTTTTAAAGAGTAATAGCATTTATATTTCATGACCTAAAGACCTGAAATATAGTTGAGTCCCTATGGTGCTCTGTATTGGACATAAACATATTCTTACTCCCCCATGAGCCAAAACCAGAAAATATTTATTTTCTTATATTGTTATCTTTTCAAAATGCAACACAAATGAAAATCTTGCTTGAGTTGCAGATAACACAGATAACACAGTTTTTACCTCTTCTCATCAGTTAAATATGCAAAAGAGTTAAATATGCAAAAGCTGCTTCTTAAAGACAAAACTCAGCTAGATCAGACAAATTGCTTCCTAAAGTTGCCTATTTATGTGAACTGACCCCAAACATTACAGAGGTAAATGGCCCTCATGTAGGTGCCTACACTGCAGATCTTTAAAGTCAGATGAAATCAATCTGATGCAATGTGACATGCCTCAGGTGAGCTTAAGAACAGAGATAGATCTGAAGTTCAATCGCTTGCCAGGAAGAATGAGGTTGTTCATCCTGTGTTTTCTTTATGTGTATATGTGTATATATATATATATATGTATATGTATGTATATGTATCCACATACTATCTGCATTGCTAAAAGAAAGGGATAAACAGAGCTCAAAGTAGCTTGGCTATCAGGCTGTAAATGTTATGCCCTGATATATATCAATTACACTCATATTAAGGAAATGGAGATGCTGGTCTGTTCCCTTCATGAAAGAAATAAGCAGCAAATCCAACTTTCTGCTTTCCTGGGGCTTCAGTGCTAATTTGAATAAAAATGATGAAAAGAGAAGATTTGGATGGAGAAAGGAAATGCTCAGAAAAAATACCTTTGACACCACTTCCATTGTTGTCTGTCTGCACAATCGCACAGAGATTTTCTGTAAGAAAAGTGTGTGGGGATAGATTCTAAGTAGAGACAGTTTCACATTCCTTGAGTGTATGACTCAAAATGAAGCTGTCTTATACTAAAAGTTTTTGTCACTTTCAGAATAGATCGGTGGGAAAACCCTTGCTCCAACTTTCCTACAGTATTCTTTTTTCTTTTTTAATTTGCAGCCTAGGTCATTTCCCCTAAGCACTTTCATTTCCTCTGTGCTGTCTTTTGCATATCCTCTCCATTTTATCCAGCACCTTTTTCTTGCTCCTCACTATTTTTCTTCCTCTTTGTTCGCCATTTCCATATTCTGCTCATCATGGTTTTGTTCCAAAGCCAGTAGAAGGCAGTGGGAGTCTTTCCATTGATTTTGGTAACCTCTTTATGAATTCCAAATTTTCCACTGACCACTACTGGAGAATTTGCTTCTCTCGCATTTGCCCTATATCAGACCCTTTCACTGAAATGCCCTTTCAATTTTCAGGGGACAAAATTCTCCCCAAGGCTGGCTGACATGGCATAAGAAGGTCTTCAGATTTAACATGTGCAGCTTCAGCATTTATTTCAGCTCACAGCCATCTTCCAGATTTTGTCAGATTAGGAGAAGTTTGAATAATATCGCATTTTCAATCTTGAAAAACCCTCTAGACGCAGCTCTAGCAACTTTTCGCCATATCCCATCAGTGTAGTGGACACATGTTATTGGTTCCTGATTTTTATCACTGTTTGCTTATTAAAATGACTTAAAAGTATTGCTGAGTAGTTTCAGATGGATTGGCTTATAACACACTGATACAGGCTGGAAAATGATAGAGGATTTAAGTCTGCATATTTTCACTCTCGGTTGTTCTTTTCAACATGTGATATGGCTGGAAGCAAGCTTATTTCATTTTGCTTATTCAGACCTGTAACAGCTAGCAATCACACATGCTATTTGGCATCTGTAAAACTAGATACCATTTGTAAAAGTGAGGTTCAAATATTTTAACCAAATTCTTATAAAATTCTCTCATTTTTGTCTACTTACAAACACTTCGCTTTGCAGTTTTACAGGAGTAAAATTCAGTCCGGCTTCAAAACCTTACACCAGAATTAATTGAGACTTTATGAAAAAAAAAAAACAACATAATTTGCAAGCCAGCACACTATTAACATATTAATACTCTGACCCTTTCTGTATGAGGCTTATGAATTCAGATGTGCAACATCTATAGGATGATATGACAGAAGTAGAAAAGTGAGGTAATGTAGCTCAGTTACACCAATCAAAAGGTTGCTGTGTTCAAAGACAAGGATTAGTGTTAATAATTTCTCTCCGGGGAAGAAGACGCTGGATCTAGGTTCCTTTAGGGCCTGTAGATCCTTGTCAGGATGCAGGGAGGAAGGGATTCCTGTAACTAGGTCATTTCAGTTCCTTTTGTTTGGTAAAATGGCCCATGAGATAAAAAATTAGGAAACATCTTCCTACATAATTATTGTTTTATTATCATTGATTGCATTTATTAAGGTTATATTAATACATCAGTGGAATGAAATTGTTTAAACCTTTAAACACTCTCCTAGAAACATAACAGCATTTTTCAATATTGGTTAAAACCTCTAAAATTATATTTTAATTTTACATATTATTATTATATGATAAAATAGAATAAAAATGACTATAGCCATTGCATGTAATATACACATATTTTTTCCTTTCTTTTTGCATACATACATGTGATCTTTAAATTGTCTGTGATATTGTAGTAGCACAGAGTAGCCCAAACCGGGAAAATACATCTCAGACATACTATTCACATTTGAAATTAGAAATAAATCTATCTACAAAGAGTTTATAACAAGAGTTTGCTTCCTCTTTTCATCATTAAATATTCTTTAACATTAAAATAATATCATTTCAGGAAAGAAAAGTAGAGTATCAGATATGCATGCAGTACTTGCAGGGCCAGTAGCCAGCAGTTTTTGTAGGGCTGATGTTGCTGATGAGTTTTAAGGTTAATAAATGGCCAAATCAGAGGGGCAAACATCCAAGGCTGGGTAAGCCTCATGCAGCTTATCTCAAAGATAGTAAATACTCTGGTGAGTGCTCCCTCTAAATCCTACTACAGGGTCCAGGAGTGACACATTCAAACATTATTTCCCAAATATTTTTCTTTGAATTGGAGCAATTAAAGTGGTACATAATGGAAAGCAGGAAGGTGTTTGGTGGCAATTTGAGATACTACTGTTTAGCCAGTTTATATTCTTTTGTATCCTGGTGTTTTCTCAACATTTTTCTTAAATTTCTTTGAAATTTGGGAAATTTGTTCCTGATAAGTCAATGGCAAGACTCCATTCCTGCACTGCTAAGATCTTTCTCTGATAAAGTACTACTGGAAGAGGTGAGCGTGGCAGATGCCTGTACTTTTGTGCTTGTGTGTGCCTGGTAGTCTTAGGTCTTTTGGGGACTGGATTTAAATGACTTGCTTGCTTACTGGGTGTGGGAATTTTTCTCTCATTCACTCTGGGTTAGTGCTGATAATAAAGGTAGATACTAAAATGATTTTTAAAGTCAGAATTTTAGTTTATTGTCTTATCAAAAACAAACAATTCACTTCTTTCGAATTTTACGCAAAAACAAACTATAATTATTTTGTGTTTGATTCTTAGGTTTTGAGTAAATCAAACAGCTTTCTTCCTATTTTGACTTTTTTTTTTTTTTTTTTTAATCAGAAGACAATAGTAGTTCTGAAATGATAACTCAAATATTCATTTCTGAAGAGGTCAAACTGGATTTTTCCAATGTCATTTTATCATTTTTCTTTTCTAAATGAAGGATTTTTCATAGCCAGCATATTTCCAGGAATTTTTTATCTCATGCAAATTATAATTTCCTGTAGTAAAAATATAATGCCAAATAATTTTCAATCATTTATAAAAACATTTTACCTTGTCTTATGGTATTGTGTTAGCGTTAAGCACCAATGGCAGGGAGAGAAAATTCAAACTACTGGTTACTCATATACTCATATGAGGAAGGGAATGGAAATACGTCAAAGAAGAGCGGTCAATAGTGTGATAACTGTGTTTACAAAACTTTTAGTATATTTTATATTTCCAGTGGAACATCATAAGATTTTGTTCTATTTTAGAGTTTTGTACCTCAGTTTTCAGAAGGGCAAATTATTGCTACGCTAGCTGATATAATTCTTATAGTTTGGGTATTTATTAGGATACCAAAAGCTTTAAATCTCTGACTTTACTTACTCCAGCAGTTCAGAATAGAGGGTTGCAGGCAAATGGATTGGATGGATTTGAGTAGCTAGAATTAAAACTTATTTTGGGCTTTAGTTAAGTATGAGTAGAGTATTGGGTCTGGATTGCCTTTCAAGAAACAACTTCCTCACTGAATTCTGGCATGAATGGAAGCAAGATGGAAACTTGCTCAAAGGACTATACTGTTACTCTTAAGCTATAAAATAAAATAAAATAAAATAAAATAAAATAAAATAAAATAAAATAAAATAAAGCCTCTCAAAAAGAAGTTTAAATTCCAGATGGCTTTTAGACCTAACACCAAGTTTCTTTTGATTCTGTATTGCCTTTAAATAAGCTATTGCACTGATCTGCTATTCACCTATTCACAATTTAGTGGGGTTTGTTTGTTTGTTTGTTTGTTTGTTTTTTTCTGGTCACATTTGGCAGCAGGTTTTAATTTCTAGTCCTTTCTGCTGGCATTCATATGACGAAATGTGGATGTTTAGGAGGTATTTCTGAGTTAATCAATATAATCTAATTTTATAATCAACAGAAAGAAACAGATATTTTTCTGTGCACCGTATCTCATTCAAAAGCAGATGCCTGAAATAGGTCAGACAAATCATACCCTAAAAGTTCTTATCTCTCTCTAGTGATTATAAATGGACCCAAAACTGACTAGTTCAGAAATAAACACCTGTTCTGTACATGCCTGAAGTTAGGTGAGATGAATCCTGCACTCCCTGTCTACCTACAAGTATACCCACTTATGAAAAATGTGCTGATATATCCTTCTCTATTTTAAGTGTATTTAAGAAACTGAGTGATGGCTCTCTAGGTCTGTCAAAAAGTATTAATAGACATCAGCAAAGGGAATGGTTTATGTTTAGTTTCATCAGCACAGAATCCTTTTATGCTTGAAGCAGTCTGAGTGTTTCTGTTGAGGGCTACACAACGAGGTCATGAGAAGGGGAGAAAGCAAACCCTGAATCTATTTCCCCCGTGCGACTTGAAAAAGGTGTGAAATTGTGCTAATGTAATTCCAATAAAATCAATCATTTTTACTATTCTCAGCCTAAGAAACAATTTTGCCATTTGCCTCCATGTAACATTGCATCTCTCAACTTATTACTAGCAGTGTGAAAAAGACACAGATGCAAACTTATCAAAGACTAACCAAGACAGGGTATCTCTGATCCTTTGATTCCCTTAGGGGAACTGCTTCCACTTAATGCTGTGCAAGCTAGTTATTTTCTCAAGCTCTCTGGGGGCTTCTGAAATTTATTTCCAAGGGAGTCTGTTCTTAATATGTTGCTTTTTTTATACTGCTTTGCATTTATTTATAAAGCAGAATTAATATTTTTTTTCAATCTTGTGTGCATAAGTTATTACTTTTTCCTCTTAATACTCTCCTATTTCAGGATAACCTCTTATGAGGGGTGAAAGATGCAAATTTTGCGAATTTTCTTCTGTTTCTGATGGAGGATAAATGGGTGATCACTCACTCATTTAGCAGCAAATTCAGTTAAAAATGTTCTTTTTGCAGTTTATAACCATACGTCCATCTCAAAGGAAATCTGGTTTCAGGAAAGCCTTTTCCTGGCAATAGATCCATAAAAGCATAGTTTTCAAGTACACTAATTCTTATTAAGAAAACTTGCAGAGCCAGATAGTAACACATCAATGGCTAAGGCAACAAAAACAAATAGCATCGTAGCAGATCACATACAAAAGCTGATTCTAAATGGGTGTATATTATATCTGGTTCATTAACCTCAGTGCAGCTAAACAGATTTTACATCAGCCATAGATCTAACTTTAACATATGAATCTATTAAAACAAAATGGAAACATATTGATGGAGAGATCAGAATTTGCAGGAATTTGCCTGTTTCATAATGGTTCCATGCTTCTGTATGAAGCACTTCTTCCTTTTCTAAAATATTCCTGATATGTCTTGACACACCACATTCTTCAGGAGAGCAAAATGCTCTTCACCTTCTCTGTCAGACTTCCTTGGATCACCCATGGAAGCCTTCATTTTTTTCCCCAGATTATTTAGCACTGTGAGCATTGCTAGGCTACCAGTCTTGGAGACTGAAATATTGTTCTAATAGACCAGAGCACAGTGACCAGCCATATGACCAGTGACCAGTTTCCTCTTCTAAACTGCCACTCCCAAACCCAACAGCTCCAAAGGCATTGGAAAAGCACAGCGTGAAATCTGGTCTACAGGGTACCATAAGGGATACTCNATGTATAAAATAATATATTTAAGCTGTTGTTTCACAGGTAGCAAATTTTGGGAGGGTGTTCCTGTGGTGAAACTCTTTCTCTAATAGCATTTTACACTCCTGATATCAGTGTACATCAGCGTACTGCATATGTCAGTGTATGTGCATATCAGTGTCAATGTATTTGGTGTTCATAATATCAGGCCCAAAGTACTTACAGATATGTAATGTCACTGGGAAATGTTTGAATATTCATCGTTCATGCTAGTGGCCAAGTCAGTATGCTAGATATACTTTTTGCTTATTCTTTATATCTGCTCACTCCAAAGAATTAAAAATATCAGGGGTCATAATTTTGTACATGTTCTGCCTGTTCTTATTTATGTGAAATGGAGACTAAGAATTGCTTAGCTTATCCCTCAGAAAGAAAAAGCTCTCTTCTGTCTCTGGGCATGTATAAAACTAAGATAAACCAGATCAAGTCCAGATGCTGTCTTGCTATGGCAGCATAGTAAATTAGATTAAAAACAGGATAATTGGGTGACAAGCTACATGCTATTCCTGTCAGAAAGTTGCTGCTAACCAAGCTCCTTTGAGATTGCTCCTGGATATTGTACTGTATAATTTTTCTGTTCCCAGATTTTATTCGATGCATGCTAGTTGACATGGTTCAGGGAGTCATGGTGTCAGGGAGTGCGCTAACAATTAAACAGGTTCAATTAAACAGGGTAATACTCAAACCTGTGCTTTGGGACTATTTAGTTCACTTAGGGAAACGCAACGACTAAACTAGGACTGTTTTCCCTCTACACAGGGCAGTAATTTCAGAAAAAAAAAAAAAAAAAAAGATTACATTTACCTATAAACCTAGGATAACTAACAGAAAGTTAGAATTTTAGGCTGCAGAGGTTACATTTGAGGACACAGTTATGCCCTTGTAAGCTTAATGATGAACCTCCAGTTTGCTCTACGTTTACTTTCACATTTAATTCCTCTCTATACTTGACCTCCTCATGGAGTCTGGACCCCTGAATTATCATTATTGAGTTGATACCCATTCAAGCCTACATTAGTAGATGAAAGGGAGGAAAAAAATAGAATGCACTTGTATAGAGAAAGAGAAAACATGCAAGGTAACTTTTTTTTTTTTTTTTTACAAATATTCAATTAAAAAGACTTTTGGTTAAGAAATAAGCTAAAACACTACATATTGAAAGGAAAATATTAACTAGAGCAGCTATTGCCCAACACTGCTCTTGGCTAGACTCTGCCATGGTGAGAACAAAATTGGACCAGAGCTTCAGTTGGATTTGGCTCCTCTTACAGATTGACTAGTAAGTGCAGCTGGGAGTTGTCATGGGAGCTCCCTGACTAGACATGCTGGAGAGCTTGGTGGCTTCTGGCCATCCTATGGGCTTTCATGGCAGCAAAGCTGGGGAATGATGACTGAACATGTGTCTCTGCTGTGTCCTGAGATGAAACAACTTGTCATCTTAAGGTGGCCTTGAGAGTGTAGACTTGCAATGGGAGTTGACCATAGAGCACTATTTACTGTTAAAGGCACATGAGTTTCTCTGCAATATTTACCTATGCCACAGTCTGCCTGTGATAGTGGTCTGTGCTGATTTATGAATAGGAAAGAACAGGAATTCTTGCTATAGGCAATGTTTATCTGCCTTCATCTTCTTATTATTTAGCATTATTACTTTCTGTTAAGAGGTGGCATTAGTAGGTGCCTTAGAAATGTGGTAAGACCATATGACCTTGCGTGTATATTGAAACTGATGACAGTTACGCAGGAGACCATGTGCTCCACAGCTGAGAATGAAGGATATGCACTGTGAGCATGCAAACGTCCTGGTCAGCTGCCCCACCTCTTGCAGCACCTGTGGATCTAAGAAAGATTCAATTTGATGTTCAGGTCTACTGATATAATTTTTTTTTTTCTGTGAAAAAAAAAAAAGATATTATTTTCTATCAGTATACCTTATTCACAGAAAAAAATAAAAGAATCACAATAGGTTAAACTGAAGGTGAAAAGCAAATGTAGGTAGATACTGAGAATAGCATTTATCTGTAATTAAGTTATAACACATGAAGAGTCACTCTAGAGAACACAGTATGATAAAATGACACTAGATGGCTAAGGACAAATCATGTCATAGAATCATAGAATCATAGAATGCTTGAGGTTGGAAGGGACCTCTAGAGATCATCTAGTCCAACCCC
>VZSV01000014.1:7613034-7649703 GCA_013398735.1 Nothocercus julius
GCAGGACCTTGCACTTGTCTTTGTTGAATTTCATAAGATTTCTCATTGCCCAGATATCCAGTCTGTCCAGGTCCCTCTGGATGGCAGCACAGCCCTCTGGGCTGTCAGCTCCTCCTCCCAGTTTGGTATCATCAGCAAACTTGCTGAGGGAGCCCTCCATCCCTTCATCCAGGTCATTGATGAATAAATTGAATGTCGCCTTCAAAAAATGTTATTTGCCATAATAGAAAAGTTTTTAACACCATGCTTAGGTGTTCTTAACTCAGGTGAGCGTCAGAGAATAACAGCAGTTTAAATAGGTTGGCATTTGCTTTGTGTAATGCAAGAACTGACTGGGTTTATTTGATCGGGATCCTGTGTTCTGACAAGAACCCAGCTTTAGTGAGATAGACCTCAGAAAAATCAGTTAGTGGGAAGAAATACCAAAGGACCCCTTTTATCTTTTAGTTTAAATATCCCAAGTAAACCATTGTCAGGGCAGACAGAATGAATCACTGACATACAGGTTTCTGTTTTTATTTTGCATTTTGTGTCAGGTTGGCCAATCACTGTGCTGGCTTGTCCAGGTCATGCAGGTCATTTTCTTTAATGATCATACATTGTCTTTGGGCTGTTACTATGAAATACCATGCAGCACTACAAGTACATTAAAAAATGCTGCTTTTGCTTCTGGTTTGCTGTAGTTGCAGAAATGGAAGTGCTAGACCCATAACAATAATCCTCCTCCCACTTCAGATTCAGATTTGAACCTGTACGATGAGTCTTTCCTCCCTGTCTCTGAGTCATTGTCAAATAGTCTCCCCACCTACAGAAAGAAGTGAGAAACAGTTTGGGTGAGGTCTAGACTGCTATCATAATATATGGAGTTTTTAGTCCACAGCTTTCAATTCCCTTCTGCATCAGTAACCCATTTTAGGTGCTAGCAGCTTAGGGGAGGCAGAAGAGGCAGGATGAGGCAGTTGCTTGTTCAGCATAGTCAGTGGTTTCTGCAAGCACTGGTTGTATTATTGCTCATTTGTGATGATATTGTGCAAAGGGGAATTGCAACCATATCTTGATTTCTCTAGCCTCTCAAGGTAGGCTAATGCCAGGCATTGAAAAGGGCTACAAGGAAGCTGCAGTATTTGACTGAAATGCAAATACACCAGAAAAGGAAATGTAAACATTTACTCTGTAGTATGGATTCTATCTCTACTCTGGCCAGTGTGTCCTACAAGGCAGAGCATGGTCTTACTAATTCTGTTAGGAACAAACAGAGCCTAAATTACAGTTGGGGAGCAAAGAGAGCTCTAGTCCTTGACAGCATTTATTTTGTAGTCAAATTTTTCTGCCTACTATATACTGAAGTCTTGATTGCTCCTTTTTTGGACAAAAATATCTTTTTTTTTTTTTTTTTTTTAAGTCTGGTGAGTATGGACAGTTTGTTCTCTTCTCTGCTTCCCTGTGTAATGGAAGAGGAGCGCCAGCAAGAATCTTTAACTTTTCATGCCCTTAAGGTAACGTGGAAGTAATTCTTCCCTAACACAGAAATTACCACTCCACTTTTCTGTTTTAGACTATTTGGAAATCCTGCCCTTCTTGTAACCTAGGAAGGATGAGCATAGATCCCTAAAAATTTCCAGGAGGAAGCTTTTGCTGAAATTATCTTTAATTCATTGTCTCATGTTTGATACCTGCCTGAGATTCTTGAGCAAAGGACTCAGTTAGGGATGAAAAAAAAAATAATCAAAGCCATTCAATTCAAATCAGTTCCGGGTGCCAATCTTTATCTCTCATGCTAAGATCCTGATCAGTCCTAGATTGAAAGCCAGGAGGTTGTCAAACACACACATTCACACACGCACACATAACCAATGTATTAGTGGATAAAATTACCAGCCAGCACACAAAACAGCTATAAGGAAGATTTGGGCTCAGAAACAACCTGGGAATTCATGGTCGTCTCCTCCACAGCTTGAGCAGAGAGACCAGATGTTTCCAGCCTCTGCTGTGAGCCAGGGGAAGCTTGGTGGCCCACCTCCTACAACAGGGATGAGCTCGCTGAGACAGAGGCCCTGAGACAGAATAGGAAGAATGTTGAGTAACTGGCTGTGGGGAATGAGTGGGAAAAACTGCTTAATGCTGGGACAAGCAGGCCAGTATTACTGGAATTCCTTCACTACACAGTAACACTGCATTTGGCTGTGCTTGTTAATGAATAAATAAACTTTTCCTTTTAAAGGGTGGCTAGCTGAAAGAGAGTATCTAAAAACTACTTAAAATTTAAACTTTAATGAGCACTTTAAAAGCGTATCTTTATGATACTAAAACTAATATACACATTTTTAAGGAAAAAATTATAAGATGGTGTTCTTTATATTTATGCTGCCACTCATGCTTTGACTCTGATCACTTATCTGGATAATTAAGCAGTATCACTGAGGAACCAGATACCAGCAATCTGATATTAATCCATCCCTCTTAATAGTTACGCAAAGTCACTGGGGTGGAAAGCAGCCTAGCCTCCTTAATCCCCTTTTACCAACATTTCGGCATCAGCATATCTCATTTATTTTCAAAAGTGGTTCAAGACACACTATCACTGGCTTAAGTCTAATTTAGGCTTTAAATCAAAATATATTAAGAAATTCAAAAATATTCAAGATTACCAATATTTCTTCAGGAAGTGATTCACAACCAGCACATGTCCCTCCAACAGGAACAGGGACAGCTAAATGATTGTTGCATGTCTGCATCGCTGTAAGGTACAATGCTTTACTTTGAATTAAAAGGAGAAGGCAGGATTGCAGTGGAGACCTTGAGATCCCCCTGCCATACTTATCAGGTATATGTTAATGATAGTCTGAGCAACTTCTGCAGACATTAATTCACCTGCCAGAAGTGAGGAGTTCAAGGCTATTCTGTCCTCTCCCCTGTGTGTCTGTCTGTGTTTGTGAGCCTTGTTGTTCCTTTCAGTGTTTTTCAGAGTATTTTTTCTTTTAATTTTCACTTTGCCCTACGGCCCTTGCTAGTCAGTGGTGCTGCCATTATCCCCTTGTGCATATGGAGGTGGCTGGACGTGGCCTCTGCATACATTTAACTTGACACGAAGTGCAACAGCAATAGCTGTGACAATCATTGACATGGGAGAATGGCTGTCTTCTCCCACCTCCCTTCCCCGCCGCTCAACTCAAACCGACCTGAACCAGGCACAAAACAAACATCCCAGACTGAACACCCTACTCGTGAGATATTTGAAAGCGCAAAAATACTTACACATTGCTAGCTCAGTGACATACGAATTGGGACTCTGTTCTTGACTTGTGGTGTGGGGTATGTCCAACTGTAACACCCGTCCAAGGGAATCTTGTCACCTAAGCTGCAGTGTCAGGCTACACATGATGCAAGGCACATTGCTTCCTTATGGCCCATGAGCTGCAGACATTGGCATGTTTAAACCATGAATGGAAATTCTGATTTTTATTTTGGATTTAGGAATTTACTTGACTGCAGTTTGTGCACTGTGCACTCTCCTGTCATAGTGCTAGTTATTATTTATACTCATGTGTGTACATTGATTCTACAATGCTTTGGACTAAAAGCAATGCCATTTAGCTAGCTACTTTAGGCCCAAGATGGCATCTTCTAGGGGCTTAGAGTCCTGAGGAGGATCAGAGAAGACACAAGACTCCATAAACCTTACTTACTACTTAAAATGTTTAAAACGCTTTCAAAGAATATATGATGGCGACAGAGCCCAGCTATAGTTATCGTGAAAGTGTGAAACACTTGGCAATCCACCATGTTTTTGTGGCTTTGTCTTGAGACTGACACACATTTCAGCCCAGAAACCTTCAGGAAACTACTGTATATTTTATTAAGCATTAGTGCCACCACGCACTGTACAGATGGGGGAATCTATCACTTTATAAAATAATTACCCTGCTATTTCAATGACAAGAAAGAACGGCAGAATGTAGGCAGCAAACTGAGGTGCTGCCTTTACCTTCCTCTTCATCTTTGTATTTGTATAAAAACAGTAAAATGTTTTTACAGACTAGGCCAGTAGTGCCAGAGGAATCGAATTAGAGCATCCTTAATTAATATGTCAGAATATAAGAAATGATGAAAATATGTATAATTAAATTTTTGCACTAAAAACAGAATTATAAAGAGTGACTAAAATAGATCAGCAGAGCTTTCTTTGTTGTTCCTTTTATTTTTTCCCCTCTATTTTTAATTTTAATTAAAAATTGTGGGTTCTGGTGTCTTTGCGCTATACCGTGATTAGCTATTACATATCCGGGCTAACAAATGGGTCACCCCAAAAATTATACACTATTTGTCAAGATGAAATGAATTCTCCAATTTCCATGAGTATAGCATATTTTCAGGCTAATATACAGTAGTAACAGCTTGGCACCGTGGTAACCTACATTGGCAATAAGGAGAAGCTGCTTGAGACAGGTGCTTGAAAGAGCAAATATCTTACATAAATTAAATACCTTTCATTTTCAACTACAAGGCTTCAATTTTCAAAAGCAGTGAGTAATTCTGAGTTTCCGAGTGTTCCTGGGCTCAATATCAGACATTTGTAGAGGGTTTGATTTTCTAATTTTCTGTGTTTATGGATAACCCAACGTTATTAAAATGCCTGAACATCTCTTTTTTTCCCCTGCTGTGCAAGAGTTGAATATAACAACAGGTCACTTTGAATGTTAGGTCTCACCTTTGCAGCAAATAATCCCATGGACTGTTTTACAGTAGCTATTTTTTACTCCATTAATCTGAAGAGATGAATATGCTGTGCTTTCTCATGGATAATTCTTTTTGCGTTGGTACTGCACTTGCTTTAACTTAGCGAAAAACTATTCTAGAGCTTTTGTCCTTTCTTTACTAGTACAACCTATCTCAGTTTGTGGTGCCATAGACTAAAACCAGTGTAGAATGACATTGCAACCAGTTTGTACAAAACAAACTGGGCAGGTTTCTTATAAAAGCCCGCTCAGACTGTTGAATAATGTTAAATATTATGTAGTCAATTATTTAGTATATTGACCATTTAATGCTCTCTCTTTTCCCCCTTTCATGATTTGCCTTAACAAAAGTCATCACTACCTCCCACTCTTGCTCCTCAGATCCTCAAATTCTTTTCAGCAACCTGAGTCTAGCCTGGGCACCAGCATTATAAAGGGAAACAGTCAGGTACTTCCAATAGCAAAAGAAAATCCATAAACTGCATATAATGAAGGAGAGGCTGTAGGAAATGGAGTTTTCTGCTCTTGTGCTTTACCAGCATTCAGCTCTTCAAACGAATAGAAAATATTCTATTGGTTAACATTTAACCTAAACTAATAGGTTCAATCTCACATACTCAAATAAATCATAATGCCTTTTCAATTAGTTTGCACTTTCACTTGCTGCTGTCCTGAATAATTAGGAAAACAATTCAAATTTCACTAGGAGATGATATGAAGTGTTATTCCTGTGATAATTACCAAGCTGTAGTTCAGTTTCCCTGGCTCCCACCAGGTCATCAGGGCACAAAAGAGGACACCATGAGAGCATTAATGAGCTCTCATTGAAGATGTTAAAAAGCTTGTATTGATCTGTTTGTCCAAGGAGGAGATATTTAAGCCTTTCTGCTGAGGGCAGGAGAGACAGAGATTCATATCACAAAGCCTTTTATCCAACCCCTTCTGTTTCTGGCTTCAATATTGCCCAGTCTCAGCATGTCTGGTTCTGGAGGTCATATTTTTAAACTTTCACAACATTTTTTTTTCTTTTTTCCTTTCTTCTTTTTGTTTAAAAAGAGAGAGAGAGAGAAGATAATATGCAGTGTACACTTAACCTCTACTACAGGGATCCCTTTACATATCTAGCTCTGTCTGAGAACCAGCTTCACTGCAGGGAGATTTTCCTTCTCACTATATCCCACTCATATACATCTCAATTAAAGTAAGGGCAGTCCAGATAATGCAAGCACCGGCTCAGTGCAAAATTTTGCTCATATTTTGAAACCAGATCCAATCAAATCATTTTGGGAATGTTCGATCAAATATTTCTCACTAACATCCATATCTCTTTTTTTTTTTTTTTTTTTATGAACTTCTGCACTTGCTATTTCTAGCTGAGAGCGGAAGTGAAAGAACTGAAAGGCTGTAAAATTGACAGTTCTTGTGGTATTTTCAGAGGAAGTTTCTTTCTGTGGGCAAGGGAGGCAAATCCTGCCCTGCTTTTAGCTCTCTGCAATGTTATGATATACTACAGCTGTAAACTAGCTCTGGGTGTACTTTTCTGCTCAGCAGTTTTTGTCTACCCTATTTTAAATGCCACAGTGTACTGTCAGTGAGTATTCCCAGCCTGTTTAGGTCTCTGAGTTGAAGAGAATTTGGTATAAAAATTCACCTAACTGTTAAGGCTTTATTTTTAAGGGGGGAGGGCATACATTTGTCACTTGGGTCCACTATTGTCTGGTTCAGCAAGGTTACATCTCTCTTTTCACAGTATCTCATTCACATTCATCTTAGTAGGAGGAATTCAGTGAGGCCACTTTGTGGGGTATTTGTAAATGGTCATTGAAGAGATATATTGGGAGCTTTCTGTAAGACAGTGTTGGCGATGTGCTTCTTCATTAACATACAATAAAGGTCATTATGGCTGAAAGTTTCTCAGCTCTAGTTTTGTTTTTAAGAGCCTGGATCAGTGCAATAGTGGGAGCCTGATAACATATCTTTGCTTTTTTCATGACCTATCTCATCTACCAAAGCAGGCTGGTGGATGTAGCTAGAAATAGAGCCTAGAAGTTCTGCAATTTTCTTCTTCTATCTTGGATCAACTTGGCTTATTACACTGACAATCAATATTTGAATGGTTGCAATTTCATCAGCTTTGTTCATTTGGGAACTAGTATTTACCAGTAAATTAGACTTGTTTAAGGTTAATAGACAGACAAAATAGGAAATGTTTCCCAGGATATCACATAAGATCACTCTGTCTAAGGTTCTGCTTCAGTAAGATATGCCAGGACTTCATCTGTCCACACCGTTTTATCTTCAGTACCTATTTATCTTCAATCTTGTATCACTTAGCATCAGGTCATTTGTTTTTACATATATAAGTCACAAAAATATTCTTTAGATTATAACTTACATTAGAAAGACTTCACCAGAANAAAAAAAAAAAAAAAAAAAAAAAAAAAAGAGATAGTATGTTGGATCATGTTGATAATAGAGACAGTAGCAACATCACAATGATGAAGAGGTGAAGGAAGAAGAGAGAACCTTTTGGACTGAACTTTGCCTGTGATCTGGTCTGACAATTGCCTTGCTCTTACAATGACATTTTACTGCTATGGGAATTTTGATATTAACAAATGTATGGTTTCTTGCTTGAAAAAAAAAAAAAAGTAGGGGAAGAGAAAGAGAGACTGCACATGTAGCACAGATAATACCATGCTCTTAAGTATGTTCAGAATCAGGGCCCTGATTCACACCATTAGTATTTATCCTTGCCACATCACTAAACTTCCAGGCAAGTGAAAGGATTCTGCAGGAAAGCAGGAAGTAAGGAAATGAATTTAAGCTTGAAGGATATAGCTGTTGTAGACAGTAGGCAAATAGCTGGTTAAGGCTCTCTGCTTTTAACTGACATTTTGTAGTCTGTTAGTTTACAGTTATGCCCATAACTAACCTCTTTCTTAAGCTTTGCAACTTTCATTTATGCTGTTATGAACCTAGCGGCTGCTTGGACTAGATGAGAGAATCTTACTGATGCAGAGCTGGTGGAGCAGAGCAGTTCTGCAGGTTTTCAGGCATATCCATTTTGTCATTTTTATATCTGCTTCTCTGTTTTCCTAATGCAAATACTCTAATAATCTATAAAGTGTTCCTGTACACACACACACACACACACACTTGTAATATTAGGAACTCTGGCATTTTTTTCTGCATGCATCCCGCAAGCAATTACTGTGGTGACATTAATTACAGAACTACCAGGTAAACCAGCAATATTGCTTTGTAAACCCAAAGGCCTGAGTCAACTCTCTCTGTTGAGCTAATTTCCCAGAAGTTCCTGTCCAGAGAGGCACTAGGAAAGTGCAGCAACACGGAAGATGCCCCACAAGGTATGGAAATGTTCACTGTCTGTTTTAAGAAGTGGGGTTTCTATAGACAGACTTTGTATCTTCTCCCTGTGGGAGGATGAACGCACACACAAAACACATTCTTTGTGAAGGGAGACCATAATCCCCACCTTTGGGACTGAGCTAGCAGAGGACACTCTATGCATCTCAGCCAGTCATGATGATCACTTAATAAAGATGTGACGGAAAGATTCTGGAATAAGTAAAATTGGACAGGGCTAGGAAGTAATGACCCTTGTTGAGTGACAACTGAGGTTATGTGGATGAATATTAAATGTGAAGGGCCTGAATTATTCATGGAAGGTTCAAGGTAAAAAGGTTAACTTGGTAACATCCTTTAACTGACATCTCACGGAGGGAAGAAATCCTAGCTCAGTAGTGCTCCTCAGACTGAGAGTTCTGTAGCCCTATGCACAGAGCAGGGACCTGGGGATCTCCCCTGCTTCCTGCTGTATGCAACTGCTGGGGACAAAAGCCTTTCTGTGAATGCTGGTGACTTTGCACAAAAGCCATCCTGTGAGTGTTGGTGACTTTGCCACAAGCTGTGTGGATGTAGTAATGAACGTCCTTTGGGCTATCAGGAGAACAGACTGGGAAACAATTTGTAGAAATCGGTAGGCTCACAGGTCCCATGGATTTGATGGACCAGGCATCTCCAGTGCCTGGCGTTAGGCAAATCCTCTGCCCAAAAGTCTGACCCTAAGAGCTTCCCCTTTTGTACATCTTACTCTATTTACCATTGCCTGTGGCAAGAGGGAGATACAGTATTTTCCTAGTGCCTAGAAGTTTCCTAGTTCCTCTCTCCTTGCTGCTCCTGGTAGGACAAGCATGTAAAACAGACCATCACACCAAAAGACCCATGTGCTCTCCAAAATGAAGGACCTTGGAAGCAAGCCACGCTGATGAAGTCTGTGGGAGTCAGGAAGAGGGCTACTCTGGAGGTGAGCGCAGGAATATCAGTACCGGAAGATCATGAAGTAATGGGAAACCCTGCTGTGGCTGCATGGTCAACAACTTGCCCTATAAGCCAAAGTGTGACCAGAAGTAAAAGAGCTGTGATATGAGTTTCTGGACTGACAAAATCACGCCTCTTATACCTATGTAGCCTAGTCCTGGTCATAGCTGGCCAAATACCTATCTTGTGTCTGCATTCAGTACCTGGTTCTTGTATCGCTTTGATCCAGCTCTGTGGGAGCTGGGATGACTAGGTGTTGTCAAAGTAGACAAAGGCTAGAAGGAGCAGAGGAGCAAGACAAAAGGGGAAGGGAGATACTCGGTATATTTATTATCTGATGCTTGTACATATCTCCATCACCAAAGAGAAAGTTTAAGTAACTAGAAAGATTGTTCTTGCAAGAAAAGGGATTCCTTTTTCAGCATGATAAAACACGTATCGATATAGAAAAATGACTTTCTTTTCCTATCTACCCCACCATCACTAGGAGTGTGAAATCAGTTTTAGCATGAACAAAATGACTAAGGAAGAGTAACATCTCTGTAGTATTCTAGATTTGAAGATTTTATAAAATCAAATTATAGTACTATTGGAAGCTAATTTCATTATTAAAGACTTGTACAGAACTTCGCAACTCTCAGTTATCCTTTGGATATTTACTGCTTCTTCAAGATTACCTGAAAGGCCAGTGTGTTGTGCAAGGGACTTTTTTTAAGGTAAAACAACTACCCAAGTAAAGGATGAAGCTAAAGAAAACATGGACTAGTTCTGAATAAACACTCTCACACAAAGAGTCTAATACTTTAATTTTTTTTTTTTTAATTAACGCCTTTAGTTGCTACGCCTTCACTTTTTTAACAGACCGTAGAAAGGGGCCTCCCCTTACTACTGTAGCATGGCAAAAAAATGAAGTGTGCTTCTGCAGCATCTTTGCTACTACTAGCACCAACGTTAATTTGTTGACTGTTAATATCCCTCCCATTCCCCTGGCAGGTATCATTTTAATACTTCTTTTACTGCCTTTCCTCAAAAAGACATTCATTTTCATCACCATAGCCTCAAA
Source organism: Nothocercus julius (assembly GCA_013398735.1). NCBI lineage: Eukaryota > Metazoa > Chordata > Aves > Tinamiformes > Tinamidae > Nothocercus > Nothocercus julius. The sequence continues at coordinate 7,623,178 of VZSV01000014.1, forward strand.
TATCTGACTGAAACAAGACGAACTCATCAAAAGTATGCTCCTGCTAAGTGGGGAAGGTCAGACCTCTCTGGCAGTTACAATAGCATATTAGTGGCTCTTACTAAGCTACTGCATTGAGATATTATCAACAGCCCTCCGTAACAGTCTTGGAAGGTATGGATTTTGTGGCTAATAATAAGCAGAAGAAAAAAAATCATGAATCTGAAGAAAGAAATTAAAAATAAAAGAAATCTGTATGGGAGAAGGGGCCTTGATGGTGTAAATATGCTTGGATAACATATAATGAGTGTTGTAAACTGATAGATATGGAGAAAGATATGTGGAAAGATATGAAGAAACTGATAGATGTGGAAAAAGACTCCAACTTGCTTATTTTGCCTAGAAACAGTTGGAAACTTGCAAGCAGCACACACTCTTGCTTAATGCAAATGGTACATTCATACAATAAAGGTTAACAGAGAGGCAAGCATTTCTGATGTGAAGTTCTCATTTGAGTTTGAACTTAAAAGGCTCCCCTCTCTCCTCCATATTACAGGAACTACACACAGCACCACCTCCACTCTGCAAATTTGTACTTTAGGGAATAGGGCTCTCTACTTGACCTTAGTCAGTGTGTGTTTGGATTTAACCATCCTTTCAAAGGATCATTCCTGCAGTTGTAGCAGCCTAAGCTATACTTGACAGCTTTCTCTCTGCAAAACAGCAGTAGACAAATCCACCAGGCCAAGCATTGTTTAGTGCCTCTGATTAGTTGCATAAGATCAGATCTCTGTTTTGGCACAAGGAGCAAAAATATTTCCTTTAAGTCCAATTATTGTTTGCTTAGTGGAAGGCTGTTTGGGGCACTTTAAATAAGATCTGTCCCATCACATACTGCCTGCCAAAACTGCAATTAGCCACTGTGCATGGAAGGAAAATAAATAAATAAATAAATAAGCAAGCAGGAATATTTGCTCTTGCTTTCTCTAAAACAGCTGCTGGTTTACCAACCTGACGACAACTTATTGCAATGGCAAAAAGGTCAGGACCAGGTGACTCAGAGGAAACATTTAAAAAAAAAAAAAAAAGCAACTACAGTGATTTTCCATCCAAATAATATAATCACATTGCTGTTATCAGTTACTAAAATCTCAGGACGCAACATTTAACTTGCTTCTAAAATCTGCAGACACTAGAAAAACAGAAGTGAGAGAAACATAAGGGCAAATCTCTTCTTATTTCAAAGCTACTTTATTGCAATTCAATTGCCTTGTTCGAGGCTACCTCCTGGTAGACTTCTGTGTCACTGCGACAAGAAAAAAAAGGCCGTAAAACTGGTCTGGAAAGCATCAGGCCTCGTCTTTTCTACACTGAAAATAGGAAAATGAGGAATGACTGAATAAAAGCAGAAATGTAAGGAGAAATTAGTTTATTGTAGTCAGACCTGGATACTCAAACAGTGGACATGTGTTATATTTTAACTTTTATCTTTCTTCTGTTTAATTTATGGTTTTAACAAAAAAAAAAAAAATAAAAATAAAAAAAAGGGAGAAAGTACCTTCACAACACATAGATTTAGGACTTTTAAAATCAGTATTCTAAAGGTTCAGCTATAGAATTTTTTTTCTGTACTCCATGATTTGCACTGATTATTTCTTGATTTCTAGGGATGAATGATGCTTTCTTTTATCTGTGCAATCTCTGAAAGTGGAGCTGGTCAGGATTTTTTTGATATTCTCTCCTTTCCTGCCTCCTAAAATACTGATACATCAAAAAGGTTCCTCTCATCTGGAATGGAATTTCTGGGAGGGAGATTTCAGAGATTTGCCTTAGAATACCCAATAACTCAATCATTATTCACTGAAGTGGAGATTAAAATCCATGTATCATATTAGGCACTAAGGAAGACTAGGCACTAGTCTTCCGGGTGCCAGAAGAGTCCTGAAGAATATTCTGGACTGGGGGGAGAGTGCAAAACAGTATGGCAGGACAAAAGTGCTCTTGTTCTTCCTTTCTTCTGTTGAAAAATAACTAGAAGTTTTAGTTAATTCTTATATATTTTTTAAAGCTCTGTGTTTTTAATCAAACTGTTTCTACATTTTCTCTGCTTCAGTTGTTTGAGGGTAGCATCTTCCAAAACTAATTTATACCTGAGACACACAGAACTGAAGAGGTGTAAAAGAAAAAGCTTCTTGGTTCACCCCTTGCCTTACCAGAGCCCAAGAGCTCCCTTCTTACCAGGTCACCTACTCCACTAAATCATGCAAGTGCTGTGGTATAATGGAGATCAGAAGATCTAAATGCCAAATAGGCATAAGAGCACCCACTCCAAGGTTTGTAGGGAATATAATTTCATTTTCAAATACAAAGTATATAGGAGAGCCTCAAATAAAAGATATTAAAAAATGTAAGTAAAAAAAAAAAAGACCCCAAACTAACAATACTAATGCTGTACATGGAAAGGTACCAAGTTGGTTTACATACCCAACAGCACTTTTGCGCTGTGAAGACCCTAGTGTGTTTATTGTTACTATAAGATAACATTTTCCCTCTTATTAGGACTAGTGATCTCAGGGATACCATTTCCTCTATACCACATGGTACACGGATATTGCAGTTCCCAGTATTTGTTGTAATCTGGGTGTCTGATTCAATTGTTTGGCTATCTTTGGAGGGCAAATGCGATAAACAGTAGGACCATAACCCAATCTTAAAAGCAAGGGGAATAAAGAACAGGCCCTGTTATAATATATTTTTGGACAGTTTGGGATTATGATTTCATCGAAAACAAGCCCCCTAACCTCTACGCCTAGCCTATCAGCTCGGGTGTGTTATGGGTGGCAAGGTGAGTTCCCGTGCCTCCATCTACTGAGGTGACAAGGAGCACGGGAGCAGAAGTAAAAAGCTGGGACACCTGTTCCTTGCCCCATGGCTTTCTGCAGTGCTGCTTGGCCTCTGGCTTGAGCATCTCTTACCTGGGCAGGCCTCCTACACAGCACTACTACCTGGATGGTGAAATTCTGTCCCCTACCACCACCCTGAGTCGCAATACGCCTTAACACCTCCAGCCTGGAGTACAGACTTGGCCCCCTCACCTAGTGAGTAGAGGCTAAGCTACGGAGCCAGAGTGCCCCACGTTGTCCCAGTTTCTTTCTGGGGACAAGATGTAGCGGTCTCGACCTAACTGAGGCTCTTTCAGGTGTTGCAGGGGGGCTTGCCCATGCCCAGTACGTTGAATGCGGTGAGGACAAGATGTATGCAGCCCGTATGCACTGGCGAGTGCTCAGGTAGCCATTTGTCAGGAGTTTTCATGGAGTAAAGACATGTGCAGTGAAAGACGGACATGTGGGAGCCTAACAATGAACACTGTTGTGATTACAAACTCTCACAGACACCCCCCAGCACAGCCCTGGCAGCCACTGAGAGCACTGACGGCCATTTTTAGTTCTTCTAAAGAAAGAAAAAAAAAAAAAACTAACAAGAATTGAGAGGACTATGGCAGATGCTAAAGCACAATGTTCAGATATCACCAATTTAAAAGAGATAAAAAGATTTTTGCTGTCTTCAGTTAAAAAAAGGGGAAAAAAAAAAAAAAAAAGAGAAGTACTAGGCATGTTCGCAAAGAGGCATAAATGGAAGGTTTGAGGCCAGTCAGAGGCTGGGTTCACACAATACTGTCAAGGTCCCAGATTTATGCTTGACAGCATTAGTGCCAGGACCACTATTTATGTTGCTTTAATCAGTCACACTTTTAAAATCACCTATGCTCAGCATTTATATCAATGAGGTGATAATATTGCTGTCAGGCACTAATATCGATAGCTGTGTCATAATCTAAACTCTTTTAATCTTTTCCTATGCTCGCATTAACGAATCTGCAAGACAACTTCTACTACAACAACAACCAAAAAGGAAAGGATGGCCCCGATTATGAGTGGCCATGGAGAAAAAGAAAAAAAACACTTTTTTGCTCTTTGCAAACAGTTTTAATTTGCCTTTAGCCTTCTCTTTTTCTGTCTGCCTTTGAAGACATTGTCAGCACATCCTACTGATTTTCTCACAGGCTACTTGTGTCTCTGAAAATATTTTTAGGCTCTATGGAAGTGTGAGGCAGGTAACCTCTTCCCTAAGTGGTTGGGGAGAGGCAAAGAGAGGAGAAAAAGAAACCTTGGTCTAATTTTGGTGTGGTGAGGCATCATTGTGCTTTTTCTTTATCCTTTTCTTCTCTTTTTTTTCTTTTTTTCCTTTTTTTTTTTTTTTTCCTGAGCCCACCCTTACAGCTGTCAGTCTCAGTTCTTTTTCTATTGTAAATAAAGTCTTTCTTGGGTTATAGCTTTAAGCAATTTTTTTAATTAAAATTCAATTCAAATATGAAAGTCAAAGGAACTTTCAAAGCAAAATCTACAAACTGATTCACTCAAAGGGTCTGTTTTCATTGCCATAGCTACAGATTACTATAAAGAAACTTGAACCAGACCTTTGACACCTAAGAAGGTCAAAAGTCCTTTCTGCCTGTGCTAGGACCCTTTTGACAACTTCCTGTATAATTTGACTGTTATTTGCGTGTCTGGTCACCGTCTGACCCTGAAGTCTGGAAAAAATTGAGAGGCAGCATATATCTCTGTTTCATATGGACCTCAAAAAGGGCACATTTAATTACATTTTGGTGAGAAACCCATGCACATAGGCTGGTGCAGGCAGCAGCTGGGGAAGTGCCTAGACTTTTTTAGGTTAAGGATCAGCTTGCCTTACACTGCTGCGGTTTGTTGCCTATGAGCTGCTCTGCACCATTATCTCCACAGCAAAAGCGGATGCATTTCACAGGTTACACAGATTTTGAAATTTACAGCACTTGCCCCAGTGCTACTAGCTAAAATTGGAAACACACTGCTGTGCCTTGAAATCGGAGCAATTCGTATGCTTCTCTTTTAAAACTGTTTGTGCTTATGGATCTTTGTGCCTGAGACATTTTAAAGTTGTCTCTATAGTGCAGGACATTGCAGCAGCCCTAGCCCCTGGGTCTACCATGCTGTGACTGCCTCAGGAAGAAATCCAAAGTCATGGACGAAAAGAGTCTACGGCAGTCTTGCCATGTTTCCAAACTGAGTATTTGGAGGTTGGAGCCTGCTGCATAGCAAATATGCTGCACGCTATATGCTCTAGCATGTCTGGTAGGAAAGCTGGAGGCCTCTGACACCCAAAATTTCAGCATGCTACAGCCACAGCCTGCCCTAGCACACCAGGAAGGCAGGTATAGGTAGACACAAGTAGCCCTGAAATCAGCCTGGCCAGTTTTTGCTCCCAGTGGCTTCCCTGCTACATGTCCTGGTCGTGCCGTGGGAGCACAAGGAAGGACCGGTCCCGGACATGGGAAGTACCATGCAAAAAACTTATCTAAACAGTGCAGACAGCAGGTGATATGTTTCTCATGGAAAGTGAAAAGATTGGCAAAAATAACAACATTTAAAAACCCAAAGTAGCTTTAAATTTGGAAAGATCCTTGGTACCGCTTTGTGGGAAGTGATTTGTTCTCTCGTCATCTGAAGAGACAGTGCTGACCGTCATCTTTTACCTCAAGAGGAATGTTTTTCACTGAGCTTGAAGTTTTGGAGCTGTGAAAGACATGACATAACAGACAAACCCATTTTCATGAATAGTGGCCTTTCCCTTGTAATGTTTTGACCTCTTCCTTTTCCATAGGGAAAACTAGTTTTTATGCAAGAAAGATATGCAAATTGGATGCTGAGCCTTACCATGTCAAACTCCTAATGTGGCTCCTTATGGGGAATATATTGGTTCATAGAGGAGACAAGCGTTTAACATGCAGCTATTGGACAAAAAGAACAGCCTCATCTTCTGCCATTGCAGGCACTGACACATCCTGTACCTCTCGAAACACCATTCTGAGCATGATAGATCAACTGTTTGATTCCTTGTGTCAAATCCCATCTCAGGATGCAAAGTGCAAGGAAGGCAACATACCCAGCCTTCTGCTCAAAAGATAGCTAAGGAAAAGAAAGATATGTGTGCATAAACTTAAGGAGGAGGGAGGTGGAGAAAATATCCAAAATAGTGCTTTTATTGAATAGTATTAGCTACAAAGCACTGTGCTTAAAGCTGGTAAAATTACGCAGAAAAAAAAAAAAAAAGAAAGAAAGAAAGAAACAAACAAACAAAAAAGCTGTGCTTTTATGTGTTATTTTTTCATTCAGTTAATGATGCACTTCAGTTCACTCAGAAATAGAGGCACGCTTGAATCAATAAACAAGGACTAGCTGCACGCAGTCTATCCAAAAGGCACTGTCTATGCATCAATCCTAGGCATGACAGCAATACTGCACAGAGAGCTCTGCTTCTGAATGCGGGGGTGAAGAGGCCTAGAGATTGCAGTTATTTATTTATTTGTGACTTTCTCAGAGCTACAGAGAGGCCTGCGGCTTTGCAAAGCAAGCAGGAAGGCCCAGGCTGGAGGAGCTAAGCCTTCAATTCACCCCAGTGAGGATATAACTGTACAAAATGGGGCCAAATATGAGGACCCTCTCCAGTGGGGTCATCACTCAGTGGGAAAATGGGGTGTCAGAGGAGTCCCCAAAGTTTGTTTGTGCTGAGAGCAACAAGATAAAAACAGGATAACAAAGGCAACTGATGGGGTACTTCATGCTTCCTCAAGCTGCGTTAAGATTATTTCTCCGTATATACAGCCTGTTGTGTTGGTTGAGGGTAGTGACATTTCTGTTGTGAAAGGGAAAAAGTTTTTTTTTGTTTGTTTTTCTTTTTCTTTTTTTTTTTTTTTTTTTAAACTTTGCCTGGAATAAAACTATCAGAGCACCTTTTGAGTGCAGCCCAAAGGGAGTGCCCCTCTATCCAGACTATGTATTGGTGGGGACATGAAGGTGTTTGTAGCTTTAATTCCCCACCTGACCATTCCTTTGGGTACAGCTGGCCTCGAGCAATAAGAAAAAGGAGAAAAATTAGAGAAATGTAAATAAGGAAGGTAACTTGCCATTTGTCACTTGAAAGTTCTTATTTCATGGCCTGTTCCCTGTTCTCCTGGAATTTTGTGTCATTATCTTCTGTTAAAAGGATTCAAATGACATTATTTGCATGGAAACTCGCATACAAATGATGTCGTCTGTGCCACAAAGTTGCATTACAATGAAGGGAATGATGACTGTGTCACATGTACGTGACATTCTTTGTGTCATTAAATTTAAAGTCAATGCTGGCAGTTATAAACCACTCACGTCTCAAGCAAATACATCACTTCTGATCTGAAATGAATATTTTAAAACGCCAACTCCAACTGCATCAAACAGCAATAACCTGCAATGTCATCTGAAAAAAAAAAAAGCGGCAAAGATTCTAAACAAAGGTGGACTTATGGGATTGTATGATACACCGCAAAGAAAAATATTTTAATAAGCTGTAATAGTCTCCAGACAAACAGAATTCATTACTTGATGGTTATCTCCTGCAGTCATTTTTAAAGCACATTCAGTATCATGTATATTTTCAGAAATCCTTATGCTGCTAGATAGATTCAGGATTGTTAATTTTCAGGCAGGGTGGATGAATTAATTGTAGAGCAAGATCCACAGCACAGACCTTTCTGTATGTTGTTACCATCCATTTCCTTGCCACAGTCTGATGCTGACAACAGGCCAAGCCTTTGAAAGATCTCCAAACTCTTCCACAGAGTCAAGGGCAAATGATGACAGGAAAGGCTCAAGTAGTTATCACTGTCAAAATGAATGAGAAAAGAGGAGGGACAGTAGGTGGATTAGGAAAGGTTTCATACTACTGTGATGATCAGAGCCGTACAGCAATGAGAGCCAGACAAGTAAGCACGTAGACGGATCTGCTTTCTGATTGATGCATTGTTTGTGCAGGTCAGTTGTAAGGTAAGGGACAGCTCACCATGTTTTTGCAGAAGCCGTGATAATTGTGCCCATAGTCATCTGCACCAGCCCTGCTGGTTCAGAGCCAACTACTAGCATTTTTTCACTGATACAGAGGAAGGCACTGGAACATTTTCCTTAGAATGGTATTGTTTTAACAATAGCACATGGTGGGTGACCTCTGAAAATTTAGGTGCATAATTTTAGAAACTCATTTAAATAGAGAAAATCAATCATTTAAATACCACAAAGAAGCTCAGTCTGTGGCTAAGCTGCTGTGCGGTGTAACCTCTCCCTTCCTGCTCCTGGCCCCATGCACACGCACAAATATGAACTTGTTTGGAAAAAAAAAAAAAAAAGCTTCTCTGGAGTGTGTAACAGTGTAAGGCTCAGTTAGGGATCAGACAGAGAGGAAAAACTGTGCACGGGTCATTTCTTTTCTCTTATTGATACCGTTTCAAATCTAATTGAAACATTCTTTGGAGAAAGCTGTGCTCCCCACCCCTTCAGCTTTGATATGGCTTTTTAATCAGAGGGCATTGTTATTTCACAATGAACATGGAAAACATTTAAAACATTTTCTAGATGGAGCACATTACTCCTGACCCCAGCCAAAAGACCACATTAAAAGGAGTAGAATGCAAGACTCTTTACAGTCTTCTGGGTTTGAAACAGCAGTGCACATATGGAATATGCTAAGACATGGGTCTATTAATTTCTGAGGTATAAGCAGCAAGCTGATTTAAGACAAACAGGGGTCAGCATCAGCTGGCCTTGATCCAGTGAGTCAGGTGTCTGTTCCCCCTGCCCCAGAAATGTGTGCTGCAGGTGGCACTGCGACCACCACTGTCCCACCAGGCTGAGACGGGGCAAAACTTGTGCAGCTCTTATGGATGCTGCAATAGGCGTGAGCAGAGCAATCTGCTCCCAGCAGGGAACCAGTGTGTGGCAACCATATTAGATACTCCACTGGCTCCTGGTTTGGGACTAGCGTGATAGGGTGCAAGGGGTGGACCCAAAGCTCTTCCATTGCCTGCCATTCCTGTCTCGCTCTAAGGCGGTGACTGATCTCATCCCTCACTGCCATCCCACAAGCTGTCATGATGGTAAGGAAGCCACATGTAGAAAGAAGAGCAAGGTTACTCTTGTTTGTTCTGCATCAGGGAATGCAACTGAGCCTTTAAGGTCTAACTCATTCTGTATTTTAGGATATATTTCTTGCTTGTAATAACACAAAATAAAAGATTAGAAGTGGGATATGACTGAAATGATGCATTGGGTCAAAGTCCTTTCATCCTTTTGCCCTAGTCTGTCTAACAATTTTTAAAATCCCATTCTACCCAGGTACATTCAATTACAAAAGTGACCAGAAATAAATCAAACTTAATTAGTTTAAGATAAAAAAGAAGAATTGATTAGATTGAGATGATTGGATCTTAGGGAGACTGAAGCCCAAAGTGGGTGCATCAGTATTTTAGAGAAGTTAAATACAATCTTAATTGCTTACTGTATACAAGCAGACATTGGTGAGATAGGATGCTTGTGAAGTGACAGAAGAAATGTTTTGGCTGCTCTTTGATGTAGAGTTCAGCTGTTCTGGTTTGTAAATATAACAGAACGAGAGGATATTGTGCTCTACCCACTTCAATCAAGCAAGACACTGTGGCGTCTAAGCTGCTGCTCTTCCATTGCGAAGATGCTACTCAGAACAAAGGCATAAAGAAAGCTGGAGAGGGGGAGATGGGGAGAGAGGAAGAAAAAGGCTTCTGCGTCTTTAATAATTAGCAAAGAACTACAGCGTTTAGTCAGGAAATTATGGTACATATGCTGTCCACTTGTTCAGGACCCCTGTATCGTGAGAACAAGCAAACATTCATCATCCACAGATGTCCGCCAGGCCCAGGTGACTGAAAATTCAATGCACAGGCTTCTCACAATGGGTCGAATGCTAATTGGGTGGCTTGGGGAGATTAGAGTAGCCCTGGAGCTATTCTCTATCTGCAAAAGTCTCTCAGACAATAGAGGAAGTCAAGAATGTCTCTGTAAAGCTTTGCTCAACTGATACTTATGAGGAAAATAAGAATGAGTAAATAAATAAAAAATGCCACCAGCTCCTCTTCTTGTTTTCTTTTCCCAGTTGTGAGCTGGCTGGTTGCTATTGTTTCCTTGTGTTTATGCATAACTTCCTATAAATAGGGAATAGGAATAGGGGAGAGGAGACTGCGAGCAGGTGGGAGAAGAGGAATGGCATAGGAACTATTGCAGGAAATCAACATGGGTGACAAGAAGCATATTTAGCCTACTGAATACTTCAGAAATAGAAGTAGGTTTTCATAGTGCACACCCTAGGGAAAAAAATAAAAAGATATTTCCTTTAAAATTTTGGAATGCATAAACCAGAATCAGCTTGCGGTTTGAGAGGTGGATTTGAAATCCATGAAAGTGCGCTTTATTCAAACGTTTGCTCTGGTCTTGTTGGTCTTTAGAACACCATTGTATTGTACCTTAGTTTCTCCAGGGATGAGACAGATAGGATTTTCTTCATCCATTTTCTGCAAGGAAACTGAGTTCTCTGGAAGTTTTTCCCTTCACTTCCCCAGAACAAGGGAAGCCATCGCTGGTGACCTACTGTTAAGTAGTTGGTTGCTCAATGCTTGGATTTCTTTCGCATTGGTCAGTTCTGCCAGATCTTGCAAAGTTTGTTCTCTAATGCTGAATGTTGGACCTACGTGAGACTGTAGTGGCAGAGGTTGTGCAGGCATAGCGAGTGAATGGTACATGATATACACCTGTTCTGCTTGAGATTATTTTTGAGCTTCAGGTTCAAATAACCCCAGGTCTTAAAACAAAGCTCAGCTGATCCCTCTGTCTTCGATGCAGACACATATTTCCATAAGTGCACTACCACAGTGGTGAATCAGGCTGGAGGAATTTACTATTAATTTCACTGGAGTGGTACTGGTGTGTAATTATGAGATGACTAAGGATATACTGACTTTATTCTTTTTTCATTCATCTTCACCTTGTGTTTTTGGAGAAGGCAGTGTATGGTAAATGAGGCTGTGAATCGCTATCTAGTTATTGTGCCAGTGCTTCGTAAGGACATTTTCAATAGGCATCAAATGTGAGGCAGCTTGTCCTACTTTCGAGGAGAAGTGTAAAGCACCTTTTTGCTAACACAAACCTTTATGTGCCCTTCAGATTGTCCGTTTGGGATAAGAGGCAACTATAAAGTAAATCTACTCAATCACATAGTTTCTTCTTCAGGTATGTAAACCCTACACTAGTATGGCTTTCACCCAGCCATGGCCCATGCTGAAACTTTGAAACTTAGCCACCATGTCTTGAAACTCTGATGAGGTTAGCTGAAAAGTCTGTGAGCATCAGATAATCTTTTTGTGGAATCTGGACCATGCTTTCAGTAAGGAAAAAAAAAAAAAAAAAAAAAAGTTGGGTGAATTCCCCCTGCCTTCAGGCTTCAATACAGAAGTTTTGCAGAGCTCTAGGAACTATATATTTTATTGTTCTCTCAAGTCTGCCCTTTCTAAATCACCTTATTCTGGTTTAACTGCAAAAGGCATTACTATTTTGAGTTCTTCCTATGTTAAAACTGAAGCAGTAAGCTAGGGACTTTCATAAGAGACTGTACTGAAATGTCAACAGATGGCTTGCTAATCATGTTAAAAAAATACTCATTTCTTTTCTAAAATGGCATTTTTTTCAGTAAGTAAATCAGAAAGGAATGTTTATGATATAAAACATATTACTCACAACGTCTTTTAATTATCATACTTAATCATCAAGGTCAGGATGATAATTGTTTCTAAAAATTAACACCTCATTTTTCTGAGATGCTTACCAAAATACACGGTCAGAAATATGAATTAGTAGTGTGCAACCCAGTTAAGAAAATGCATCTTCTGTTCACTAAACCGAATGTATACTTAAATACCATGAAGCCCTTTAAAACTGAATACCTATTTAAGGCACAGTCTAATTAGTCCACTCACTGCCTAGTAAAAGCATACAGTACCATATGCCCTAGAATAGGGTGCCATGTGGGTGTTCAGCAGTGACACATATTTGCAAGTACTTTATTATGAGATAACGCAGTGCCATTAATATATCTTAAACATGAATGTTTTTCATAACCTATTGGAGACAACTATGGTTGGCAGTTAACACAAACTCCCATGATATCTTGGCAGCAACTGCACTTTATTTGTAGAGCAATTCATATGGACCACCACCTTATATCATTCATGCTACCACATAGCAGCATTTTAAGTGTTTACAGACTATAGAAACCTTATCTTCTGCCTGGAGAGGTGCTTTTCTATCTGCTTGGTCCCAAATCAGTTTAGAAGGTTTCTTTGCAAGGGTTGTAGTCTGTATTATAATAGCAGGATGAAATACAGATATTTATTTCTCTTAACAAAATACTTTACTGGAACATCCAAACACCAAATACCATACAAACTAAGGGTCTTACATTCAAGTCTTTTAAATGCAGAATTGTTATTTTCTTGGTCTGTGGTCCCCAAGGACAATTCTGAGGTAAGATGTTGCCAATAGACCTTTCTAACCATATCTCCAATTTACCTTGAAAGTTGTTGCTGCTTTGGGTTATGCATAGTGTGTCATTTGATATCTTAAGTTGTCCATTAGCTGGAGTGGCACAGCCTGCAGGACCTCAGCAGAGACCTTCTGATTAAGGCCTATTACTTCTGTATAACCTACAAAATATCTTTTAGATTGATATACAGTCTTGATTCAAAGACTCCAGGTCATGGAAAACCATGAATTCTCCGGGTAGAAGTGTAGTACACTGACATAAGGTCATAGGTTTTGTGTGAGAGTCAGTATAATAAAAGCTTATTTGCATTGATTTGTGAAACATTATTAATTTGTCCTTTCCCCCCCCCACCTTTTTTTTTTTCCCTGCTCTCAGTTTTCGCAGGTGGCAGTTATTCCCAAAGGCTGGAAATTCTCTGCATTCTGCTTCTGTTTTTGTGTTTTGAAAACTCCTCTCCCACATACAAAATACAGTCCTCTAAGCCGCTTGCAACATATATACAGGCCTACCTATGGGCTGTGACCCCACATTAAAAAATATGCTTTATCATTTTTCCTGCCATTTACATCATTTTCTAGTAGCTTCAGTTTGATTAAGAAAATAGAGCACTGCAACTAACACTAAAACAGAATAACATTTTTAAAGATATTCAGACAGCACTAAAAAAATTTTCAAATGAAACAGTTATGTTTACAGTACATGTTATGAATAAATCTTTGGCCATCTCAAAATTTCTAGTTAGCCAAGTTAGATTCAATCAGGGCGAGAGTGTGTGGGAGAGACACATGACAGGGACTCTACACTTCCAGTACTCATTTACCACAGAAATGAATGTAGTATAAGATTCAGAGCAATTACAGAAAATATTAATGAAGAAGTAAGAAGTAAGGACATGGTCTTAAAGCCTGATGCACATACAGATTTCAAACTGAAGAATAATAATAGAAGACAGCACTAGAATCCATTGATGAGCTAAAATAGCACCTTGCTTTTTTAGTGAATAAATAAACTAATATTAGTGAAATATAGAGATCATGGAAGAGGATCTGCTCCAAAGAATATTGATGTCAGTGAAAGTCTTTACCTAGATTCCAGCAGTTTTGTGATGCAGATAAAATCACAGATAAACAAACACACAATATCTTATTTTGGATTTCACAGTTTCTAATACTGAGCCATGGGAATGGATTTCTCCAGGAAGACAAAAGTCTTCCAATAACTGGCCAGTCAGTCCTGCAAGTAACTGCAGTTACTGCTGCAGCAAGTAACTGTGAAGGCAAACCTCTGATTCTGAAATGCTCTTACTGATTTTTCTGCAGTGCTTGGAAAGATGTCACTGAAGTTGCAAAGCCTGAGGGGCCTGTTTCTCAAATGTGAGCAGCAAAACTGAGTGATGGAAATACCTTACTCCTTTCAGTTAGACTCGCTTTTACTGCAGTTGGTGTTGTACAAGTCCTTGTTTTTAGTACATACAAAATAAACAAAGACTGACAGCTAATAATCATGGCTTAGCTGATAGGCCAAGTGAAAAACTGGATTTTAATCCAGCATCTTTGTGATTGCAGTTAGGGAGTCCATGTGCTGTACTGATTGAGAACTAATTAATAGCATTGAGCTTGATATTTTTACATCATTTAAAGGTTAAAAACTTCCTATCCTAAATACACAGTTGAGCATTTTGGTGTCATTTTTTTTTTGATGGAAGTTCAGCAATGATCCTCAGACTTTGCCTTCACTGTTTCTTAAAAGGATTTAAAAATTGATGTAGAAAATTATAACTGGATCTTAAAAATATTCAATTGTGACAGGAGGACAGCTATCAGCGTCTTTTTGTTATGTGAGTTATTGAAGTTTGACATTCTTTGAGGAATATTTTTCATAACCCACTGTTTGCTACTCTGTCTATCCAATTATTTAGAACAAGCAATGTGTCATTTTATTGTTTCCTTCCAATTATATAACTTTGGTGACAGTCATGGCAGGGTATACTCTGTAAGTAAAATCAAATCTCACTGTGAATTCCAAGGTCTCAGAGTGTATACATGTGTGTTCATCACAGGGATATGGAGCGTGTGGGGGGAGACATTAAGAGGACAGTTGCAGAGCATTTTTCAAAATGCAGTTATTTATGCATGCTGCAGAAGAATACTTTTTTTGGGTAGTAATTTGCAGAAGCAGAATATGTATAAACTATGCAACTGAGGGATGCTCTACTGCACATGTCTCAGTGGTGACCACACTCAGTCTCCTACATAGTTATACAGCAGTTCCATTATTTAGCCTGGTAAATGTCTGTGGTGCTGTAAAGAGAAAGCATTCAGTTTTCAGGAGCAGCCCTTATGTCTCCCTGCTCATATGAGATATCCATCTATCCATAAGACCACGGAGAGTGAACGTTAGTCCCTTGGAGCTGGCAAGGGATCAGATGCATTTATGAAACAGTGAGGGGCCACCACAGCCTGCAATTACCGCTTGCTGCCGCCTTTGACATGAGAAGCAGTCGCACCAGGTGTCAGGAATGCAACTCAATCGTTTTCGTTTAGTGATTGATACAGTCAGATAGCGACTTTTGCAAACTTATACCCTACATTTGAAACTGGAAGCAAGTCGTTAGGTTGTGCCTTCTTTGTTGCTGCTGGAGGGAAGGGAGAAGTGTTCGAGTGGCAGTTGGGTCCAACACCAGTTAGCTCGTCAGAAAGTGGAGAGCAGCAGAGAGGCTGGGAAGAAACAGCATGCAAACAGCTGCAGTGTGAGATGGAATAAGCGAGTGTCAGCGGTGTTAGATGGTAGAGCTGTGTGAACACTTTCACACTCAAAGCAAAATTGTCAAGTTATCGTGTCCAATTGGGCATGGATTTCTTATTATATCACTGCAATACCACAAGCTGTAGTGGTGGCAGAGTCACAGCACCCTTAATTAAAGAAGTGGATGAGAAAGAAAGAAAATGAATTTTTTTCTTTTGTTATTCGAGGTCTTTGAAGAACATTGCACTCTATTGTAAAATGATAGTGAAAAAAAAATACATAAGCATATGCCTATGTTCCAATGAACTCATGCTTAAATGTTTTGTTGAATTGGTGCTTGAAAGTTTCAACCATCTAAACCAAAGTTACTTTGAGATATATAGATAAGTATATATATTTTTTCCTTTTGTCTGAACATTTACTGTGTTTCAGAGTCAGCGCTGGCCAACTCAGTTCTTCTGTATATCCCACTTATGGCTATAACTTGTGAAGATGTTCAGGCTTTTGGGGACGCTTCAGCAGGAGCTAATAATATGATCAGAGAAAGATCCAATGAGTACTGACACTATCAGGGAATCCAACCTTCATGAACTTCAAAGGGATTTTTGCAGTGCATTATCCAAACTTTGTTATCAGGATCTTTTATCTGCTATTTGGAGATATTTTCCCTAGTTTGGCAGTGCACTGTACCCCAGCTCACCAGCATTTCTGCTAGATGTTGATCTTGCATGGCTTGTGTGTATCAGACATTCTCTAACAGAGTGATATAAATTTATTTACAAACTGCTTAACATGTCCTTTATACCCACATTCAAGGTGATTGGCAGGTAGTTTTAAAAGCAATTAATTGAAAATTTATGAGACCATTTCGTTTCACTTTGGCACCACAGTTTTGTGTAGTTTCTCAATCAGTTTAGTTACAAACCAAAATTTTTTTAAAAAATGACCTGACCAGCACTGGATCTATTCTCCGTGAAGATCCCTGAACTTTAGGATATGTCTCTCTCCAGAAACTTCACTGTAAACATTTTAGGCATGTTCGATGTCTGCTTTTTTTTTTTTCTCCCAGTTGTTTGAGGAGACAGACTGTGGTCTAAAGACTAAATGTTGCTGTTTCGCATTGTAGATGTGTCGCCTTTCTATATGCACAAGAAAAGCTCAGTGGGATGAACTATGAGGTCAACGTGCCCACAACTTGTTGCAGCTACTTACACTGTATTAAAAAATAACTAAACTCAACAAATAAATCGTAGCTATCAAAGTAAAGAGAATCCAGGAGATTCCTGTGCCCGTGATGCTGCCTAGACCACTAAACATTACTTTGAATGAAATGTGAGGAATAGAAAACAAGGAAAGTTTGAGCTCATAAGTCATGCTAGCAAATCTCATCAAGGGAGCGATGCACAGTTGCAGTACTGTGGAAGAGCTGCCAGGAGAAAAGGCTCTGTGGGTATAACGATGCAAATGAGCTCACCGTGGCATCCAGTGGCTCCGAAAATTGCCATGGATTCTGCTATTGCTCCCCCAGAAGTAGCTTTTAAAGCTGCAATAGTGTCCCGCACCATTAATACTAAACACTAAAATGGACTGGGACAAATTCAACGCTTGATCTAAGTTCCTTGAATCCAATGTTTTTAAGACAAGAGGGATGTTTCCTGGCTATATCTTTACTAAATACTTCTATGAATGATAGGTCTGGTTTTGACTATGGAAGTACGTATGGACACGGATTACCACAGTGTTACTAATTTGTATGTCTAAGCCAGCCTATATGTCTAGGCCATATTACTAGAGAAAAGTGTAACACTGGTTCTAATGAACCTGGGCCTTGGATAACTTAGAGAACAATTCTTTTCTCGGTTCTCTCGAGTACTCAAATCACAACATAATGCATGTCATTCTTTTTAAAAGAGCTCTGACTGGAAATTCTCCATGCAGCACAGATTTGCATGCTCGATGTAAATTTTCTGGGACATTTTTCCAGAAATCTGCATATAGATAGAAGTATTTTACAAAGTCTGAAATCTGAGATTTTATGTGCATCCTCGTTTTTATTTTCATTTATTATTTTTGTGTATGTATTCTGGATAGGTGAAAAGAAGGAAGGTGTATTTTATTTGGAGTTATGGATGTGGAAGATCCAGCAGAAATTCCAGTGTATGAGGGAGAGTGGGGAGAAAAAAAAAAAAAAAAGCTTCAAATCCCAAACTCAAAGGAACTAAACATTTGTGATCCATCAGCCAAACAGATGAAAGGAGTTCCTGAGGATCGCATTCACTGAGCCTTAAACAACTTGAATCTGGCCTTTTTTTTCATCTGTTAAAAAGCAGGTTGAGAGATGTTCAGCTGATGCAGTTGTCTTTTTATGTTCAGACTCTTGCTATTTGTTGTTTGTACCTTTATACGCATTCAGGAAGATACATACGCCTCTGCATAACTAGGTAATAACAGATTTTTGCATTCAGGAATTAAAATTAACCTTGGCAAGTATGATAAGGTACTAACTCAAATGCCTTACAATATAAGGCATTGATATTATAAATATTTATCTTGCATTGTTATTCCTGGCCACTCTCCTTCTTCAGACTCTGTGTGTCTCTCTGGACTGAGACTCAAGTTTCTACACTCAAGTTTCCTGTTGCAAAAGAAGCCTCAAGATTTGTTTTTAATTGTGGAACTCTTTTTGTCCCCTTACATTTCAAGCTCTAGATCTTTTTAGGTGCTGTGTAGCCTGCAATATGACAAAGAGCTTGAACCCAGTTAGTGGCCCAAGTGATACCCATTGCAGTTTGTACCTACACCCAGTACAATCATTAGCAGAGTGTCAAGTATGGCTGCCTCATGTACGCCGTGCTGTGGAAAACGGCTGGCAAACAGTCTTTAATGAACAAACATACCTAGTTCAGAGAAATATGCCCTGAATTGGCTATAAAGGGTTAGGTCTAGACTAGTAACAATATTCCCTGACATCTACATATAAATACTCTTCCTGGAGACACATCACTTCCATAATGAAGGAAAAGATGAACTTTTATTTTAAAAAGTGAGTATTCTGTAGCATTCCTTGTGAAAAAAAAAAAATACTATTCAATGTTTTTCCAGATAACAAAAAAGGACCTCTTTTTGTCTCTTTATGACTCATACATTCCCTAGTTCCTCAGAAATTAATTTTTTTTTTTTTTTTTTTTGGTCTTCTGAAATGCATCAGTTCATGCTTTGTATAATAATCTATTGATATCTGGGGGCATATAAGAGCATCTCAGAAGACATTACCTACACATTAATGGCAAAGTCCCTGGATGGGAAGCTGTGCTTAGAGATGTGCTCTGTCTTTGGCTTTCCCACCATCTCCATCCCCAACCTCACTCACTCACATCACTTTTGCAGTCCAAAAAGAACAGCGCAATTTATTCATTATAAATCTCTGTGAATCTGTACTGAATATTTTCCTGGAAAGTCCAAACTTGGTTAAAGCAGACAGATGCCTGCATGTGCAGCATGTGCAAACATTTTTAATAGCAGTAAGAGCTTTAACCTGGAAGGTGCTAAATATTTTCAGCAAAGTGTTTAGACCCTTCAGTTCTGGGGGTGATTGATGTATTTTAGAATCAGGCCTTCATTTTTCACCCAAGAGATGAAAAAACACATCAATTTAATTTGAAGTGACTTTGCCATAAACCTCTTTCAGAATGGGTTGGATATCAGTAGGATTAAATGTTCTGACTATAGAAAGAACTCCTCCAGTATGTAAGCTTTTAAATGCCCCTTCAAACAATGATCAGATGTGGAAAGTTGAGATCTATTTTCTGTGTGTGGCAGACTGGCAGCAACTGGACTTAGGCTTAGATTTTCTGCCTTCACTAACAGAATTTTGTTGGTAAGTCTGCCAAAACCAGTAAATTGCTGGCAGCTTTGGTGGAAAGTGGAGAATTCAGTGGGTTTTTGTCATCTCGAAAGGTTTGCACTTATAAAGTGCTCTCTTATATAATGAAGTCCATTTGTCTGATGTAAAAGATTTCAGCAGCTCATCAATGTTCCACAAGAAGCAATAAGAAATGGCTGTGTTTATGCTGTATACAGAGGTAACAAAGATGCCGAAATGCCATGCTCTGCATTCCTCTGTTTATTTGGTGTATCAGAGAAACATAAGCAGAGAAGGAATGTAATTTAATTCAAGGTCAGCCACAGACATTATGTGAGACCTCATAGAATGAACAAATGAATAATAAACAAAATTAAAAACATCTATTGCTGTCTTTATAGCTTGGCTGTTTGTTTGGCACACTGTATTGTGGAAAGTGCTATATATTACAGTTTTGGAAGGTCAGGCTCTTTGTTATTTTGTTGATACTACGCAGGGGCCGGGGTGGGGGGGGCGAGATGCAGTTGAGAATAGGAACATTTAGAATTAATATCAGGAAACCCTCTTGGTAGAAAGGTCTTTTCAATTGTGTTTTAGAAAGGCTCCCAAAGGAAAACCCTGAAGTCTGGTTGCTTGCTTCATTTAAATTGAACTGGACAAAACACTCCAATTTATAGCATTGGGACCTTCCATGTTGTTGGGCTATCAGCTAAGTCTTTTCTAACTGTAGTTTCTATAGATGATTAATTATGACTCTCTTCCACTTGTACTTAAGAGGGTAGAATTTAAACGGATGATAGTATGCAATCTTTTAAATAAAAAACATTGAATAATTTTACAAAGAATAACATTGATGTGTCTCAGAAAATGAGAAGTGCTAAAAAGGAGTCCAGGTTATAGGACATATATTTATTTTTCATTTGGAAGTAGTCTTGAATGGCTCACTAAAATTTCTGAAGAGTTTTGTGGGTTGCTTCATGTACATAAATAATATCAGAAAAAGCTCGTAGGTATAAATATTCCCAGACTTGGCCTTGATGCCAATTCAAATCCTCTCACATTGCTCTTTCCCTTATGTAGCTCCAATATTCCTACTGCACTTCAGCAAAAGCAGTGATTTCTATTTATAGTTTTATATTCTATATTTGTTGTAATGAATATGGGTAATATAGGTTTATAGATGTTATTAATTCTATTGCTATTATATGCATAGCAATTGCATGATCCTGCTCTCCCAGGCATTCAAATGGAAAGAAAAGGAAAAGATTGTTTATGTTTCTCTGCCTCATGAAAATATACCAGCATCAGGGCACCCGAAGTGATGATACCTGCATCGCTCTGAGTTACACATGAAAATCTATCTTTTTTTTTCCCTCCCCATTGTTATACTCTGTATATCAACAAGTCTTCCAATTATGTGTCGGGGGCTTCCTGAACATTTTGCACTACACTTATGAATATTGACTAACAGTACTATATCAACATTGCCAAAAGCCAATCCTAATATTTGACAGCATCAAAGACAGATAGGATATGTTTACTCTGATGGAGCTTGGACATGTGGGTTCATGTATGGAAAAAAAAAAAAAGGGAAGAAAATAAGCCCTCAGTATCAAAGGACTAACATTTAGTGTTCTAAAAAAAAAATTGTGTATCTTGCATTAACTATTACTGAAATCAATTTAAATGAGGCTGAATGTTCAACATAGCACATTCATAATGTGTCTACTTAAAACCAGTTTGTGATATTGTTGAGCTACTGTATGCAAGGAACAAATACTTTTTTTTTTCTTTTTTTTTATTCTCCTGAAAGAGTTGCGGAAAGCTGGGCTGAATGGTCTCTCTTAATGTAAGTCACTGATTAATAAAATGTGTTATAATAGGTGTGACATGCACTTTAAGACTTTCAAAGCTATGTAGTCTCCCATTAATTCAAGTGTAAATTGGAATATGGTTACATTCTGTTGAAATAAAGTGACTGAGACTTCAAGGGTCCCATTTTACTTACATTTATGAAGTTTGTGATAATTCACCACAGCAGCAAAAACTGGCAAGAACAGAGAGATTCAATTTGGTCTCTCTCTTTCTCTCTCTCTCTCTCTCTGTCTACTCCTAATGCTTAATAAATTTTCCAGAAGAGAGATACACATACTATATTCTCAGGACTGTTAGTTTAAGAAATGTACTGCTTGCTTTTTCCTTTTATAAATTAATTACGGTTGAACCTTCTACTAAATCCACAGAAAATATTTCTGTTTGTAAAAAGGTTTTTCATACATTATGGTCTAATCCTGTATGATTTAACTGTGATCGTGATCTTTTCTAACACTGCGGAAAACATGATTTCACTACAAAACCTTTTTCATTTTTTTCTTTTTTCTTTTTTTTTTCTTTTTTTTTTTTTTTTTTCCTGACATATTTTGACTTTCCAATGATATACAAGTCCCTCAAATTGTTAACTTTTTGTCTTGTTTTCCTTGGCTTCACAATATTTGTGTGTGTAGAGTCATGAGGAGGGGCTCAGTTTAGGCCTATTGAGCCTAAGAGCCTTTAATCCGCTCATTCTAGGTAATGAGTTTGTGCTACTTGTGTTTTGTTTGTCTCTGGTCGTATGTTTTGCTCATGCTTTTCTGCGTGCAATCCAATCAATGTTTAATTTCCCAGACTTTCCCAGTGAGAAGATTTATTTCAGTCTCCTTGTCCTGCAAGCAATATTCATTCAGAATTTTGAGGTAAGGTTGTTGAAATTCCTAGGGGGAAGAAAAGAAGAGGGGATGTTTATCTGAATACCCATGTTAAGAGGCTCTTCAGGTCTTAGGACACACTGAGATTTTAAAGTGCAGAAGAAGACGGTATGAAAAGAACCAGTGCAACTACTAAACTGGATAAGCTGTTGTTTTTAGGGCAGTTGACTCACAACTGAGAAAGAAAAATACTTAAGAATGGAAATGTACACCAGTAACCAGTAACTAACTGTGGCTGTTGTATCATTCTTTGAAACCACAAAGTAAGGTGAAGACACCTGTACTTTACAGACATCATTGTATAACCATCTAAAACAAATGAAAGCTTTAAAAACTGTTGCAGAGACTGACCTCTCATAAACTCGTGCCACTAATCTAATAAGTTGATCTCTTTAAACTGCACCTGTCGTATTTGGGATCTGTGAATCAGGAAAGTAAGAAAAAGGGGGGTTAAAAAAATGGTTAAAGCAATCTAAAAGAACAATTCCAAAATCCTATTTTGCTGTGTTGTTCATATCTTTGTTATGCATTACACTTACATAACACTTTCCACAGGAGAATCTCTGACACTTCACAGATCTGAACTTAGCCTCCCAGTGTACCAGTTAAATTGCAAGCAGTATTCTGCCTGTTTCTGCCGTGAGTAAATTTCAAACACAGGAAGTTGCATGTCTCTCTTTTGACGAGAGAATATTTGTGAAATGAGACACAGAGAAGCCCATAGAAAAGGAATTCCTTTAAAATTTATGTCTAAACTTTTAATATGAAAAAGTCTTATTTTTTTAGAAAACAAAATATTTTGATCTGCAAAAGTGAAATTTTACAAACTTTTTAAAAGTGGCAAGATTCATTGAAAAATTGCAGGACTCCAGACTCCCACTCTTTTGTGCCAAAAGATGTGAATCTTACCTTTACATCAAATGTGTAAGAGATATGAGGAGAGCACAGAGATCCTACTGGGTTATACTGTACAACCTTGCAGCATATATGGAAGATGCAGAAGAGTTAGAGGTTGTGCCACTTTGACAGTAATCTGTTGCCACAGAGGGTTGTGTTTCATAATGAGATATTAGATAGGAACAGAGCAAAAAGTCAATGCCTTCATTTAGCTGGAAATACTTTAAGCAGCCTGTAAGCCATTTTTTTTCTTTATTTGCTGGGTATACATGAAATAACACTATACAGCTTTTAAGTGTAAAGTCTGAATAACCTCACATGAAAAGAAAAAAAGTCCTTTTAGTGGTTATGAAAATAAACTGTTAAGCACCCAGCAGTGAAAGGGTCAAAATGGTTGTATTAACTGAATTCTCCTGAGGACATATGTTGTTTACAGTATATGTTTAAAATAATATTCCTGGCTAGTAAGGCTTTCCCTCAGGATAATGCAATTACAACAGTAACAGAGGATTAATTAAAGACTCTCCCATAGGTGTTGCTAGAGATCTTGAATCGACCAAAGGGGGATACATTACCAACTCAGCACAGAGGTGAACAGACCAGAGCTGTTCAAAATAATTAGTTAGGCACAAGGGCAGGGTTGAGCTTTTTGCCTCATTTATCTGATTTTGATTAATACTTTAATCTCTCCTTTTTTTTTAATGCAGAAGAGTTATACTGGTTCCAGTTTATGTATGAGAAATGAATAAGGGAGATGAAGCTTCTGGATAAAGAAATCAATAGCAAACAAATCTATCCTGGTCCAGTATCAAGTAGGATATCTTCTTTTCTGCCCTCCTTGCCCCTCCTCCCCCCCCCCCCCCCCCCCCCTTTTTTTTTTTAACACCTAGCTTAAACACTTGGGGTCAGGGGACAAGTTGTTTGCCTCAAAGAAAACAGGGGACTTGCTCATGCACGATGCATGGCATGATATAAATTCATGACAGGGAACAACCCTGACATCAGAGGGTATTAAAGCCAAGGGATCAACTTCCTATTGTATGCCTTCAGAATCATCCCTGCATGGACTTGTGAAGGCCTAAGAGCACCTGAGTCATAGGTCTCAACCTGGCAAGGTCAAGCAGTTGTAATTGTAATTACAACTTTATCATTATAAAGCCAATAAATGAAGGCCTTCCCTCTTTCCAAATGTCTTTTAAAGATGGTAAACATAAAACAATCCAGAATGCATTATTTTTGCATAAACTAGTATTTAGGTTCTGTGATGTCTCCAGGTTCTTCTTCTGGATGGATATTTTATTCAACAGAAAAGGTGCAAAATTTGATGAAATGGATGAAAAATTGTGTTGGATGTAAGTGAATGTCAAATGAGGTGCACTGGGAGATTTGGGCTAGATTCTTCATGTGTCATATCAGTAGATTTATAGTGAGATGTAAAGCTAATCTTATATTTTTGTAACTGTTCTGGACATACTTGCCCAAATATGTGTTAGGACAGCCTCACTAATTTCTGTCTTTTTTTTGTTCTTGTTCAATAGCAAAACTGCACAGAAAAATCAAAAGAAAAATTCAAATTAAATCACATAAACATTCATTTTCTAAATGCATTAAAAAAAAATGATGAAGAAAGTGAAGTCTCTTAGGGGTGAATATTTTATTCCCAAGGGTAGTGTATTATTCCAGTTAACCCTAGGTGAGGATCTGACCCATTTTAAAGATGCAGGCAATTTCTTTTGTTTGATTCGATTTATTTTGTCATATGCAATGACATAGATACCTTCTGAACGGTGACAGAGTAAGAAGGAGAAGTGAAAATCAATTTACACAATGTAGATATTTGCTGTTTATTATGATTTCTTTTGGATATTGTGAATATGAAGCTTGGAGTAATAAAACATGTTCCATTTATCAGCAATATATGTGAAAAAAACTGTGATGTGTCTAAATTAATGAACAGGGATGCTTGGACTTTTAAGTCCAAAGTAAGAATGAGAGAAAAGAATTCTAAGGTGACATAGGCACAGCTTTTAGTACAAGCTCGTAATTTCAAAGGAGTTGTATCAGTTTGACTGTATGGAGAATTTGGGTTTATTTGTGAACAAAGTCTTAGGAAAGTGTTGCCAGTTTTAGTGCATGAGATAACACAAATCTTTTTTTTTTGATATCCTGGCAGGTTTAATGAAGTGCATTGAAGACAATACTGCAAGGAAAAAGCAGAGAATTTGCTAAGAAAAACATTAACTCAATATTTAATGTACCAATAATTTTCAAAGGCAATGTTTGACCCTGGATAGCTTCTTCTGTACCACCACGTTTCACAATTGCCCCTTGATAAAAGAGATACTCTTTACTGAGATTCAGAATCCATGTGTCAGATATAAATTTGCTTTTTAATTGCTTTCGGAGAATACAGCATTGTAAAAAGATGCAGTTCAGTCCTGCTGATAGAGAACTGCTCTGAGCACATTTCTGGACCTGTGCAAAAAGGCAGATTTGAAGAAATTTTCTTACGACTCTGATTCAGATCTTTACTTCTTGCTGTGCATTTGCACATACCTAGCAGTGCCTCGAGGAGTGGTTTCAGTAGGTATCATAGTTTTGACCTAGCTGCCAATATCGGAAGCACACGGCAGCTGTGCCCTCGTGGGAAGGCTTCGTTGATCACATGCCACCTCCAGGACTATAGAAGATGTGTACAAAACTATGCATATAGAACCTGTTTTGTTACAGGCAGGACAGGACTGGCAGAAAAGAGAATGTTATATTTTTTCTTTTCTGGAAATTTTTGCACTCTCTTGGCTCTTTTAGCATGCATTGACAGATCCAATGTTATAGTATGCTGGAGGTCCCCTAAGTAGCTGTCACTAGATGGTGCTAACTGTATAAGAGAGGTTTCCCCTCTTTTTCATCTCTGAGTTCTGTCTATCAAGGACCCTGAGATCTTTGGCTCAAAGTGGGAGATATTTTTCCACTGGGCTCTGGGAATCCAGAATAGCTGTTTTGTCCCGTAAGGTTAATAGGTCCATAGGGATTAATTAGGGAATTGTCATGGCTCTCAATTTATCTTGTGTGTATATGTGGATTTCTGAAGAATGCAAAGGACAGCTTCACTTCTGGTAGTACTTCCAAGAGAGTTTAAGATAAACAGATGATGTCTAGTTTTAGCATTCCCTCACCTTGGTCCAGCAGGAAGTTTACCTTTCATCAAATCTGCTAGAAACCTGTATTTTTCCTCACTAAGTTAGAGGGCTCCGTTATTCTTGCCCCAAAACCAGCTTGGCAGAGGACTGAGGGGACACTGACAGTAACTGGCCCTCGGAGGAGGTGGAAAGGGGATCAGCACATCTTGAAAGGGTATTTTTTGCCCCAGGATATTTCCAGCAGCTGTAAGTAGCCTTGCAACCATGGACTTCAGGAGGGCCGACTTTGACCTCTTCAGAGGCCTCCTCGGAAGAATCCCGTGGGCTAGGGCTCTAGAAAGCTGGGGGGCCCAAGAGAGCTGGTTGGTGTTCAAGCAGCACCTCCTCCACGCCCAGCAACCGGGCAGCCCTGTGTGCAAGAAGTCAGGCAGAGGGGGCAGGAGACCTGCATGGATGAGCATGGAGCTTGCGGCAATGCTCAACCAGAAGAAGGCAGTATACAGAAAGTGGAAAAAAAGGACAGGCTCCTTGGGAGAAATACAGGAACGTTGTCAGGGAATGCAGGGAAGCGACACGGAAAGCTAAGGCATGGTTAGAATTCAATCTGGCCAGGGATGTTAAAAATAACAAGAAAAGCTTCTTTAAATATATTAATAGCAAAAGGAAGATCAGAGAAAATGTGGGT
>VZSV01000014.1:7651404-7669115 GCA_013398735.1 Nothocercus julius
GGGGGTTGGACTAGATGATCTCTAGAGGTCCCTTCCAACCTTAAGCATTCTATGATTCTATGATTCTATGAATGGTTTCTTTCAGTCCTGTGGAATAGATACAAGCCATAAAAGAGGTATTTCTCCCTTCTTCACCGGGGATGTGAAGTATGCCCTACGCCATGGGGAATGGAAAGAAAATGGAGAATTCGAGGAGGAAAATGGGTAGAAGGCCCAGTCAGGAAAGAGCACAAATTTTGTGAGCATCTCCATTTTTCCCTGTCAAGCATTTTCTTCACTGTTTGTGATGGTGTCCCATTGAAAGGTAAATAAACCTTCCTTAGACCAAACCCTCATGTCCTTGTCCTCAGGAAGAGTTTATCTGAAGAAGGGACCAGTTAACAACATGAGGTTTTCACCCTTAGCAATAAAAGCCTTTCCATTCTAGTGAAAGCAGGGCACATTACTCTCAAATTGGGAGAGATGCTAAGTGCAGTGACAATTGTTTCCCAGGGAGAATGATTCGGCAGGAAGCCAGTATTTAATCACAGAGCCACATCACGTCGTTAGAGAGCGTCACTCAGCTCGACCACTTGATGCAGTGCACTGCACCTCTGTAGCATGATGTTGGCTTCCTGCCAGCAATTTAGAGAAAACTGCTATCAGCTTTTATAATTGCTTCCCTTGATGAAACAACCCAGTGAAATGGCAGGGCTAGAGTGGGGACGAAAAGGAGAGTTATGAGACCACAAAGTTCCCAGACTTGCAAGTTGCACCTATTAGCCAGGAATTAAATTACTGGCCCACTTCAAAAGTCCGCCACAATTGGCTCTAATTGTCAGCCTTGCTGGCGGTCTCCATAGAGAGGCCAAGGATTAAATGTATGTGAAGATGGAGCAGCTCACTACATCCCTAAAATTACACCCTTGGGCACTGTTAGAGGTTTATTTTGCTGCTGACCATTCTGTGCGCAACCTGTACCTAAGTTGAGTTTGAGGATTTAGGATAGCTCGACACTATGTATGCTTGTTTACATCATCACTAAAAAATGCTGTTTGGTCATACAGGTCATACACAGGAAAAAAAAAAAAAAAAAAAAAAAGCACATCAAAATGGTTAAGATGTGTGTTATCTTATGTGATATCTACAGCATTTGGCACTCATGGTATAACACTTAAGGAAACAAAAAAGAATGGGATCCAGACAGAAATAGGCAAATAATCCAGTTTTACAATAATAAGTCCCTTTCATGGTCCAGCCCAGCTAAATCTTAACAAACCACAACTGAGAATATAAGAGCACATATTAATTCAGACCAAAGTCTGAATGCTAGTCTATTCAGACTAATATTCTGTCTCCACTAATGATGAGTAGTGAATACTTAAGAAAGAGAAAAAGAACAGGGTTTGTATGAAGGGATCCTCCCCTAGATATTCCCGTCCAGTTTGTAGCAGACATAATCTGAGGAATTTCGTGAGCCTGGACTAGCATCTGGCCCATTGAGCTTAATAGAACATAACTGTCCTATCATCCATAAATTTGTCTAATCTATTCTTAACTGCCTTTCTACATGTAACCAGCTTTACTTGATGTGACAATGAGTTTCACGATTTTATTATTGTGCTGTGTGAAAACAAACTTTCCCTTTTCTATATTTTAAGCCTGGTTGCATTCTCATTCAAATCAATCGCAGTTAAAATGACCCAGCTGCACATGGTTGGGATGTCTCTGTATTTCAGTCATCTGCATGTAGTGTCACCGTCATCATCCTCCACAGAGGTGATAGAGACAAAGCTGCAGCTGCACCCAGGAGACCCAACACTTCACCTGTTCCTGTATTGGGCAACACATAAATGCTGAAGAGACAGACTGTCCAGCCCCACCTCTCCCCCAAATCTTGCAGTGCAAATATAAGATACAGCAAAACAGGCTGATAGAGGGAAGTGTGGAAAACAACAGCACAGGGTGAGTCAGCATGACTGACAGTGTGCCCACCTACTTTTTTCCTGGATGTTGCTCGTTGCTTCAGAACAAGCCCAGAACCATGAATACTTGTACTTGGAGGTAAAATCATTTCCTCCCACCTTTCAGTGTTCCAAGGAAAAAAGAAAAAAAAAAAAAGAAATTCACCTTACATTCCTTAAGTACTGCCTCTGGGCTCACACATTTCTGATGTCAGATTTGGAGGGAATCAACAGTTTCACTGCTGTTGTGGCTGATGAGGAACAATAGGTTAATCCAAAGGAATACTGGTTTGGATATGAGGAGACATCCACATGGCCAAAAAGATGTGCACCCCTGCCTTCTATTCCCTAAATGCTGGCTTACTAGTCTGAAAAGTGGATATGTGTACAACAGAGTTTGAGCCAGACAGAAAATACATCATCTCCTTTGCCAATGTAATAAAATGACCTCTCTCAAATTGGGACACACATAACTGTGCCCTATTTTAGATTAAATAAACAGTTTGTAGAAATGGACTTGAATCCAGGCATGAGCATCTAGAATTAAAATCTTTTGCAGACTTCGATATACTGGCATATATTGACTGGGCTTTGATCCCATCCTACCTTAAAACACAGTATCAGCTACTTTTAGCCTCACAGCACAGCAGATTGTATGCACCAAATAGGCCTGAAGAAATAATAGACACAAAAAGCTTTCTCCAATTCAATAGCCTTTTTGCTCCTTCCAAATAGAAAAATGCTGTTGTCCGCAGACAGAATGAACCAGTCTTGACAAAGGAATGCATATGTCCTAATGTTAATCTTGATTAAAATAAAGGCAACAACATTGTTTTATGAGCGTGTTTGTATAACATATGACTTTACATAGAAGACAGTCCAAACCATTACCTGTTTATCTATTTAAAGCAGGATACTCTGTTATTCATTACATGAGAACAATATATGAATACAGTGTCACATTTATTGTTAAGGTCAATACAATGATAGGATTTGATCCTGTTTTCTTCGTTACTTAGGAAAGAAAATCAAATACTTGCAATGCTTGGGTTAATTTTTTTTCTTTGCTTCTGAGACCAGCAGGATATGCATTTAAGTGCCTATTCCCTAGCAGGCTAGGCCATCAAATACATAAATTACGTTAGGGCAAAGAAGACAGTATCAGGGTCTGATTTCATACAGATCTCAACATGATTCTCAGTTTGTAAAGCTAATCAACCACTTTCTTTAGATATCTTTACTACAGAAGTGCTTGTCTACCCAACAACTTTCAGCCCTAAACAGCCAATGTGTCCTTTCAGTTACCTATAACAGCAACTTGTGAAATGTTTTTTTGACTTTAATGACATGCTGTCCCTGGCTGCAGCTCCTAGGATGTTTCTGAGCAATTCTGGGAGCCATTCCTTAGTATATGTTCTAATTTATGCAGATGTTTATTTTTTTTACCTCGGTGTTCATGAATGTATGTGTATGCATTTTCTTGATACAAGCTTGATACAATCTCTGATAGTTTCACATATTGTACAACCTTTGTAAAGCAAGATATGCTAAGGACCCTACAGTGCATAAATGATGATCCTAAGTACCAGTATTACAACTCTTCAACTTCTTAATTGCTACCTCTTAAAATAAAATGTATATGCCCACGGGATAGATGTAACAGAGGATTTATCCTTTATCATAAATTATCAGGACAATCCAACTGGTTAGATTCTTAAAAGTTTAAAAAGATAATCTTCTGATTTGATCAGTTTCTGAAAGTCCCTACTTTACCCAGCCTAAGTCCACAGAACTTTTTTTAATTTTTTTTTCTGCTGGTCCTGAGACTATACAACTTCCCCTAAAGTCAATGGAAGTTAGAGGGTTTGCCATCTGACAGGAAGCTCAAACCACCACTGTTGAATTAGATGATGAAACAGAAAGTGCTCCAGTCCATATATTTCTGCAGAACTGTGACATCACCCACGGGCGACCTGTTCCTACAGTTAATGATGACAGGATGAGGAAAGTGAACGAGCTCATAAGCAATAATAGCCTGTAGGAACCCTTCAGTAGCTCCTTATGCAGACATACATGGAACGATTTTATTGCCATCAGGATGAAGAATTTGTGCCAATATAGTAAGGAAGGCCAGAGTTACAGATTTCTCAGGGAAATCTGAAGTAATCTGATTCCATAAAATATATTTGGCCTACCCCAGACAGGCTTTATGCAAACTCCTTATTACCTGCTATAAATATCTGTCTTCCACCCTGCCCCAGGGGAATTGTGAATTAGCTAGAAAAAAAAAGCTTCCTCTTTGCAAAGGTTTCATTCCCTCCTATCAGCAGGTGCTGATGCTCTGCTAAGCAGGGAGAGCCAGGGGAGCCTGGTAAATTCTCCTTCCAGCACTGGCTGCTCCTACCCGAGGTTCCCCCATCTTCCAGGTGTTGTTTTACCAGCAGGGAAAGCAGTGAGGGGAATCTGGAGAAGACATCCTTCCATGTGTTCCCACCATTACTTGAGCTTTGGCTTAAAGTGAGATGTATAAGTCTACAAGTGTGGTTCAACCTCGTGCTCATTTTTGTTTTTAGTCTTTATAATTTTTGCTAGCTATAATAACTTCCATCAGAACTCCTTTTAGCACTTGTTTCTAAATTATCATATTGCACTTACCACTAATAGATAGCAGGTGAACCTCCTTTGGAACTGTTTCTATAGTCCCTTCTCTATATATGACTTGGCCATTTGTTGAGCTGTACAAGTGTCAATTAAAATTCTGAATTTTAATTCATTTGGTGAAGCTCATACAGAAGGCTCTGTGTGGACACTCATATTTTGGATTATTTGTAAGTCACTTAAAATAGGCTTAAACAAAACCAACTAAAAGAGAAATATGTCCAAATGGAGGTTGGCACCAGTTTAATTAAACTGCAACAACCATATATATAAACAAGGCTTAAGTCTACAGACTGTAAATTACTTTTGACTGTAACATTACTCATTTCATTTTACAGCATCACAGAAGTTCAGTTGCTCTTGTAGTTGCTCAGCAGTTGCAGTTGCTCAGCCAAAACACGGATCAGCCTCTCCACAGTGGATTTTGATGAGTCCCATCTGGATATACGTAGAACCTACACTAAACAGAGGAAATACCAGAGCACTGTCATGAAATAACCCTGAAGACATTACAGAGTCTTATGTGAAATCCTGCTGCAAATTCAGCTGCTTCTGACCATTCAGGCAGACTCTTTTGCAGAATGATGATGTACTGAATGTATTTATGACCATTGTTTATTCATGAAAACTTAGAGTTATTAAAAATCTTGCAAATATGTTTCAGTAAGTATACTTCATATTCATCTAAAAATATTTGTTTTATCTTTTGCATCTATGACTATCATGTGAACAGATCACCAGCTAAATATTACCTGTGGCAGTGGTCAGGTGTGAATGTGAAAGTTAAATGAAAAGCTATAATTTTCATTCTTACCTTTGGTAATATAATCTTCTATTAATTAAACACACTGTGGCCTTGCAATGTGAGATTAATGACAGCCTGGTGTGCAAGCAAACCTGAATTTCAATATGTTTCTTTCTTACAGTGCATCACAAATTGAAGTTGTGGAAATGAGCTGGCTGTTCAGCAGAATGGATTGAATTTAATAGAAATACACATACAGTGAAAGTTAAGCAAATGTTTAAGTATCTTGCTGGAAACAGGGAATAAAATAGTATTTTTTTTTTTTTACTCTTTGTTCCCTCTTTTTCTTCTTTCTTTCCTTCTTTCCTGCAGCTTTTCCATGTAATTTCTTATATTAAGTGTTAAGAAGTAGCATTATTAATGTCACTTTCCTCACCATATAATTAATGGAAACATATTTATTGAGAATTGATCCTGTTTATAATTCAGATTTCAAAACAGCACTAAATAATGGCCCCGATTTTGTCTAGCATCATCCTATCTCACTTAATTGATAGAATTGACGCCTACAACATCTTTTTGTTAAGCTTGACCTTGCCTTGTATATTCAAAGAGAGGCCTTATGCAAATTCTATCCTTTATGCATAGAAGTGCTATGCACATAAAAGTGAAGGGGAATGTAATTTGACTCCTTAAGATTTTATCAGTGAACTTTCAATAAAGGTTCCTATTCCTCAGATTCTGTTTCCCAACAAAGTGGATCTGAAAGAAGAAAAAGGCCTGGAGGATTCCTATTGCACCTTGACCATGGAAGAATTTGATTTAGTTTCAATCCCACCATGCCTGAAGGCAACCTTTTTTTTTTTTTTTTTTTTTTTCCTGAGAGAAAGGAGGAAGACTGTTAATGAAAATTATTCTTGATCCTTAAAGCTGTATATTAAGATCAGGATTTCCTTCTATTCCCTTACATTTATTGTGTCTTGTTTTCTCCTTTGTTTTCACTTTTCTCTGTTTCTCAGACTCACTTGTGTGATATTTATTTCGTGGGACTACCCATGGATTCAAGGTCAGGTATGTGCCAAAGTACTTTGTTAAATTGGGGTTGAATCAATTTATTTTATTGTAGGGAAGAAGGGCACTGTACCAGATACAGTTCAAGAATAAAAACTATTCTGTGTGGGCAAGCACTTGAGTAAATCTGTTGCTGGAAAACTGTTAAGTTTCTTTGTATGTCGTGTAGACTATTCTACTATGTTGATTTGTTATTTACTGACAAAATACTTGGCCACGTTTTATTCATACTTGTATGACAGAATCCTGTGCCATCCTTTGCTAACGTTTTGCCCCTATTAGAAGGCCTCACCATAAGGTCATAAAGCACTCAGGAAAATATTTGGCATAGGCTTCAGTTTCCTAAAAATAACTCAATGTAGTCTCAATCCTGGAAAAATAACACTGTCAAAAGAAAACATAGTCATTCTGTAAAGGTTCGTCTCTACCTTGCATCAGTGAGGAGCCAGTTTCCCCTTGTGCCTTGAAGACTGAATGAATTTCAAAACCTCACAGACCTCCAGAAAAATGACATATGCTTCTCTGGAATAAAAAGCAATGTAATACCCAAAATCCTGGGTTGCAGCGCATTGGAGAAAAACTACATGTTTCCTACTGACTCACCCACTTAGAGAGTTATCTGTGCTTCATCAACAGTAATAAACTACTTCTCGCTGATTGTGAGGCGCCTGGCTGAATTCTTGGACAGGGGCTGTTGTAGGTTATAGCTGTGCTGGAATTGTCTTGTGATTATAGAACTTGACTGCGATTCAGAAATTCTGGGTTCAGTTCCCAGCTATGCCACTGAGTCCCTTGGGTAAGGTGCTAAACTCCTTGTTACTCAGTTCTCAGTGTGGAATTAGCCTTTGACCTTGGGAGTTAATATCTTTCCTGAGCAATGATGCTCTGAGACAATGTCATAGGGCTCACTAAAACCATGTTGCTATATGAAATTTTCATAGTTTCTCCCCATCTGACAATTCAAAAGAAACTTTTAGTTGAAGAAGAAACACTAAAAAATGGATATCAGAGTGAAGTTGAACTGTTATCCGTAATTACAGAACTGTTTGAGTGAACAGTATCCTGCATGTCTGGAGTCAGTACTGCATATCTGATTGGGTCTAATCCCAACTAGTACAGATTTCTTCTGTGGCTCTGGGCAAACCACTTAATCTATTTCATTTTCACCATCTGCAAAATAGAGCTAATAATGCACTTAAGAGAGAGGTGTTTAGAGGATTAATTAGCTAGGGTCAATTATGGCATTAAGTCATAGTCTGCAGGATGGGGAACTAGTCAGAGAGGGGAGAAAGGAGAAGGAGAGCCAGACTAGCAGGGACTCCTGCAGCCACTGTGCTTGTGGCAGGCACATTGCACTGAGGCTCTGCAGGGGCACAGCTGCCACGCCACCGCCAAAAAAAAGGATTGTGCTTGTGCCAGCTCTGCTGATTAGGGCCGCTGCTACTTCCCGAACAGCGTAACACTGGCAAGTCAGGCAAAAATAGCATTTTTGCTTGTCCCATCTTACTGGTCTGCCTGGTCATCTACTAAATTCACAGGGTAGAATAGACTCGTATTGTCCCCTCACCTTCCTCACTTGTACACAAGCCTCTGCTATTTAGAAAAGCAATGAAGAGGAAGAGGTCATCATCATTGCCGTCATATATTCTGTGGTTAGTAGGACGAAGGAGAGTAGGTCTCTGATTTCTTTTCAACTTTTTTTATTTACATTGGGCATACAATAAACCATTCTGCTCATGTCAGGATGTTATTTTCCTCTATGGGGGCTGTCTTACAGTGCAGCCCTGCTTAGATAAGTCGTTCACATAATAATAGGTGATGAACTGGCAACGCAGTGACATTCACTAACCAAAGCTCTCTCATTTCAATACTCCAAGGGGTAGCCAATTCTAAGCACAGCCCTTCTTGTCAAGCGTCCATTCCCTGGGATTGCTGCTTTTTTAATACATATGCCCAGAATGAACCAAATTAAATACAAACATATAGCAGGGAGTCCAATTTTACTGTGGGAATAAATCCTTGTTACATCATTATTTACATAGCATTTTCCTTGCTAGCTACACATATACTGCTACAACACAAAAACCCAAGGCTTTTATGCTAGTCATCTTAAAAAGAAAGTATTGAAGCATAAGACAAGCAACTAAGATATTTTTACCTGTTTTGAAAAAAAAAAAAAAAAATCTAAGAGCTTTCATAAATCTCACTTCATTCAGTACAAAGAGGTATTTATCTACCAAACAGGTCTCTAAAATAGGGCAAATTATCTTTATTCCTATCTACACAACTACATTTTCTTTGTGGTCTTGTCTGTCATTTGATGCACAAATATCAGATTACTACACACAGAATATTTCTGACTATTTTTTTCAAAATATGTCCTTTAGATGGTAAAGTAGTAAGCTGCTGTTACATAGTGTTACACCTCAATACACCTTGAAAGTGTAAGTGGAATCCCTTAGATTAACACTATTATAATCAATAATGAATGACACTTACTTTTTTCTTTTGTTGCTGTCTGAGGTGGCCCTTTTTCCCATTATTCTTGACTATCTAAATATATATTGATATAAATCAGATATAAAAAAAATTCCATGTTGCTTTGAGGAGATACTTGTTTTGAAGTTTCTATTAATCATTGGTATACTATTATATTTATGAAACTGTACTGTATTTTAGGGATTTTTAAAGGACAGGTGGTACTAGGGGTGAGTGCTATTTTCAGCAACTAGCATAATTCTTTATGAATGCATTTGTGCATGAATTATACTATATTCCATCTAATTTATACTAGAAGCATGATCTAGCATCAATTACAGTTAATAGGAAGACTCTGTTTTTCAGCTCAAAAAGATTTAGTCATTTGATCAGAAAAAAAAGAGAATATTTGAGGACCAAGTTACTAATCCCAAATGGTAAGTAGTTATGGAATAGCTGTTGCTAGTGCAATCAGAAGATTATTCAACCAAGCTACTTGGGGGAAAAAAGAATCCCACTGGTAGAAATTAGGTACGTTCAGTGAGTAGTTGCAAAAAGGTCTATTTTAGCAAATGCTTTATTAGATAACACAATAATTTTGGTTATGCTTTCATAAGAAATGTAGTTATCTTTAATCAGATAAGATAGCTAAGTAAAAGAAAATCCTACCTGTTAGACATTAAATGAATAAAGCATAGAAAATTATGAATCATTTAGTAATTTTTAATTATTTAGTAATGATGGAACAACTCTGAGGTCCCTCAAAGAAAGATGAGTTTCCTCCTGTGCCACATCAGAGTGACCTCAATAAGCATATTCACTTTTTGTGCTTGTAATTATTTACAAACATGCTTAACTCCTTGCGTAATGAGAAGCTACATTAAAGTCAATCCACTGAGGGCAGTAAGACAAATCACAGCCATAAAGTTAAGCATGTATCCAAGCTTTTCCAGGTTCAGAGCCTTCTTAGTTCTGAGCTGGCACTGGAAAGGTGTCAGTGAAGGGAATATAATACTGTCAACTTCATTTAATTAGAAACAAACATGTTGACTGAATAATAAAAAAGAAGCAGATCAGCAGCATTTACATGCTTTACTTTCCTTCTCAATGCCTAATACATCTGAAAGCTTTAAAAGTGTAAGTAAACAGTTTGTAATAGCTGTTTCTTTAAAAGGAAGAGCCAAATTTATTCATGCCAATTTGTTTTATGTTGCACTTCATACTTCAGGATTCTATATCTATAAAAAAACCTTCAAAACTCTGAGCCTGATTTTTACACATACTAAGGTATTTTATTCCCCACGGACAGTATATAGAGACTTACAGAGGATATGAATATTCTCTGTACTGGCTAATACTGTAAAATATCTTTTCTGAAAATAAAAATTGAGACTGCTTATTTTAATTGTTTTATTACTTTTTTAGCTGACAAACTTTGCTCACTCTGAACAAATCCTGTCTTCTGCAGTATGTTTATGCAGTGCACTTTATGTTTTTCTTTGTGAGTTTACAAAGTGATGAATTTATTTATGATCTAGGAAAATGATGAAGGAAAAAAGGAATCTTTCCTTTCTTAATGAAGGAAAAAGACCAGTACGAGCTGTGAGTTCCTCGGCTGCCTGCCTCAGTAGCCAACACTTCAGTTTGCATATATGTTAGCCTTAAGAGCTGGTAAGGCCTATGCCTAAGCCTAGAAAGCTCTACTTCTGATGCATAACTGATTTATAAACCATGCATTACCACTGCAAGTTTTGATTCGGTTTATGGTTATCTCTTCTGTCTCTGTTTTTTTTTGCCTCTCTCTCTGGAAAGAATATGAAAACTCTGTCTGGGTTTGAGAGTAGTGCTAAAATCAATTGGAAGTGAATCCTGTATGAAACTCACTACTAATTTCAAGTGCTGTCTATATAAAAAAAAACTTCAAGAAACAGGCCTTAGGCCCATCCTATATGGGAAAACCCAGCAACAGGAACATAGACTTCATTTTCTTACAAACAGAGAATACAACAAGAGGGTTCAGTCTGCATATGCTGTCTAATACATGAGAAATCTTGGAGTCCTGATAGCCTTAATCTCCGCCACAGAAGTGTATAAAATTTCACAGCTAAGCTGCCAAAAAAGCCAAGACCACACCAGGAAAGCCGTCTGCTTACAAGAATATACCTGCCAGGTCTTGTCTGCCAAAGCCTGGACTAATGAATGAATACACAATATCCCAATCAATCAAACTGGATTTGTCTTTGCCCCAGGTCTAGGTGAGGTCTGGTATGAGGTGACCATATCTGTCAAGCACGCAGTAGTTGTGGCCAAGAAACTGTCTGTACATTTATGCATTTATCAAGGCAGATATGAATAGAAGTCTTTCTTTTTAACTAAATGTAGCATGTACATACACTGGCTGTATATAGCTAAATGTATAGTCATACACAGGGAGAGAAGAATATATATATAGGGAGAGAAGAATATATTTATAAACACTCATTGTCCATTCCAGGTATGGCTGTATGAACGTGCCTGTATAGTCAGGGATAGTCATGTCTTTTTTCTCTTCAACTTGCTTTTGTTCAAAAGGATTTTATTATTGCATGTATTTTTTAGTGCAGGCATTAATATTGTGATTACAAGAAACACTGAGAAACTCTAAACCACTGATATATATTTTTTTTTTTTTTTTAACCTGTAGCGGAAATTCTTGTTTCTGGAGTATTAATCCTCCACCACAGTCTTTGTTGTCTGTCAGGTAGACAAACAGCTTTTTCAGGAACATGCGTGTTTGCTTGAGAAAGAGTAAAGAAACACAGTGACAAAGAGGTAAGAATTTGGATAGTCCGGTGCTGGAGATTGTAATGGCTATGGCAATGAGCAGGGGTTTAGCCTGACCAAAGTAGTGCACTTTAGAGCTGCAGTCATGCATAGGGGCTACACACAGTATCAAGATCTCACTCAGAGGTGTTAACTTTCCCTTCCAGCCTAAGTGTGCTGGATCCAGTGACTACTCTCTCCTTCCTGGGAACACGCTTCTAGGCACAGAAGAGAGCAGGGTGAGTCAGAGAATAGTCTGATAAAAGATAAAATGGTCATAGAGTAATCACAGATAAGTCATTGCCCAAGGGATGGGAAGATACTAAAATGAAGTGATAGTAGCCAGATACTCTGGTGAGTTAACCAGAGGGTGTGACAAGACTACCTTCCCATTCTGTCATCCTTCACTAATCACGTCTACCTTGGGTCTGTCCTACCCGTAGCTTCTAGGTGGTCTAGTGACACAATACACACTGGCTAATTGCCAGCCTAGATGTTAGCAGGAGACAACTGTAACATAAAGCTCGAAGGATGCAGCACCTATTGATCCTCACTCATGGCCATTGAAAAGGGCTCTGGCTGGGAAATGTCCGCTAATGTCTTCATATGGCCCTCCTTTAGCCAGGTTAGGGCTCTGCATTTTGATACACACCTGTCAAAAGGCAAAGTGATTTCAGTCCCTTTTATTACAAGTTCAATGGCCAAATATCATGGTATGGGCCTTCTGGAAACTTAAATTGGGAGTTTCAGCTATTTGAGATTTGAGACTGTCAGGGCGCTGTGCACGTTACCCACTGTCCTGGGAAGGTTGGTGCCTCAACTCAGGACCTGTGTAGATGTGGTACAGTTGCCTGGCCTTCTGAAGTCTTCATGGAGACCTGTTCCTCCTTTTCTTGGGGGCTTCCTTTGGGGTCAGACTGTCAGCTTTGGTCTCTCCCTGAATTATGCTGCAGCTATGCTCGTGTCCTGTCTTACAGCTCCATGGCTCTGACCCTGACCCGCTGACCTAACTTCCTGGCTTGACTTTGGCTATCCTGAAGGACCCTTAGCTTCTTGCAGTCCTCTCTTGTAATGTGGGTCATTTAAGTCTATACTTCCTGTGAGGACAGCACAGGAAAATGTTCAGCTCTGGAGGATGATTCATCTAGTCTTAAGCCAGCAAGAATGCATTACCCTCTTTAGGTGCTTTATGGCCCTCGTGAATCACAAAAGGAACTTAGACAAATAAAACTGATTTTAAGACAATGCAAGTTAGTTGAGCCGAACCTTCCTTTGATTTCTCATCTATAAAATCTGGATAATTTCCTGATTTTGTTTTGTGATAGGAAGAGGTGAATAAAGAATACAACAGGCTGGCTTAATTGGACTCTACTTCAATATACCATATTTTTGTGTTTTTGTAGGGAGGATTTCAGCTGGCACATGCATGCTTACCAACTGGTTGTAATAACTTCATTGACATTGTCTTGGATCCCAAAGCACCAGTGGAATCACCTCCAGGTACACTTTCACATTAAATGGAGGGTCTGTTCTCCCCAGCTATTCAGATGTAACTGCTATTAACATTAATGAGAGTTATACATATGCATTGAGGGGAGAATAGAGCCTGAGGGCATCATATGGATGGCCCTTCAATATTCTGTGACTCTCAGTGGGACTTTGTACAGTATGGCACACAACGTAATGGATCCATTGACTTTGTATCACTGTAGGTCACTAGCCCTAATATGATGTTAATAGAAAGCTTCTCATTAAAGTCCTAATTATGTGTATGGTAACAAGACACACACTATATCTTCCATAGTGCTACTTCGAAGCACTACAATGCATTCTCTCATAGGAACAATATGGAAGTGACCATATCAGATGACCTCTGCTACAAGTTAGTAGCACTCATAAATCCTAATCTGTCAAATTCAATCTCTTTTGGCACCATAAGGACATTTTAAATCTAGATGCTTCAATCCTGAATCGTAGAGAAAAGTGTATTAAAATAGTGCTGATACAGCTATCAGATCAAATACATTTTCCATGATTCTGCCTAGACTGGATTAAAATGTAGGTCCCAGTGATCAAAGGGCAGCGAATGAAAGCACCAGACTTGTCTGTGTCCTCTAGTTGAATAAACTCAATGTGTTTGCTTCTATTTTTTGTTCAGAGACTGCAGTGTCTAACACACTATATTTGGGGCTGCAGGTGATGTTTCCCAAACTACCTATATTATGTAAATGAACTGCTAAAACAACTGAAGTGTCTGATCATTATCAGTCTGAAAATGGAACAATCAAAACTGTAGAAGCTGAGAAGGAGAACAGTTCCATGCAATTATCTGTTTTGAAGGAATACATTGATTTGACACTCCTAAGAAGTCACAGACACCTAATTTCTTAATATAATTTGTAGAAGTAAAAGAGGCAAGTTAGACATTTGACTACACACATCATGTTTACATGTGTTCAAAGAACTTCCCTAAAACTTTGCAGTCTCACCTAACTGTATCGTTTCTTAGACTCGTTCACTGTCATGGGTTTGCAAACAAATTCAGAAACATGTTCCAACTCAACTTGCCTTGCTTTGGGGATCTCTTCATATTTCAATACTTCGGTGTGTGTTTGTGTCTGTGTGTGTGTGTTTAATAAAAACCTAGATGCAGAAAAAGAACAAAAAATAGTTTTTCTCCCATAGGACACATGAATACGACACTAAGGAAAGCTGTTTTGCCATGTATCCTCAAAGCTACAGGAAGGTGAAATAGATGTAATATGGATTTCTTCAGCATATCAATTCATTCTGCAGCAGCTGAGCAAATAATTTGAAATGCGTAAATCATGTAATGAATGTATCTTCTTTTCCTTCTTGTGAAAAACCCACAAGCAAAATTCAATTGCAGCAACGGTTTGGCATTAAAAATATATTAAACTTGGTCTTCTTTGAAAATTATCCCAAATAGTTTCTGTTATTCTCTGACTTTTTTTCAGGTTTCTAAGAACAAACAGGTGACCACTAGATTTCTAACATACTAAGCCACTGTCCTCTCCTTACGCATATCTTTTCTACAACCATTTCTATTGAAAGGGGATTAACTGGACATAAAAAAGTACTGATTGTTCCTCACTGTATGCTTTCCTACCGTGCCCTGCTATTTATTTACTTAGTTACACATATGCCTATGTAGCCTGCTGAATCAGGGCCACAAGGAAGAATGTAAATATTTTAAAACCTATATCTGGGTTAATCATGAACAGCTGTCTCCAAATATTCCGTATACAATATTCAAGATGTGTAACTTAGCTACAAGTGCTTCAGTAAGTCACATGGTTTTCCCTCCCTTAGTGAATGAGCAATTCCCTATGTGACTACTCATGCAGGTGAAGAAGTATGTGTGACTTTGAAATTTACTTACCATCAACTTTCAAGACAAATTAGTTCTTCCATGTCACTATTTACTGAATTTACAAATGAAAAAGTAAGATTCCAAGTGTTTGTATTAAGGAATTTCAGCAGTTTTTTTGGCAAAATGCTTGACCTGTGTTTCCTACCACAGGTAGGCCAGGCCACGTGTCAGAGCTTCCACCTTCACAGTATATTTGTTCATGTTTTACGTGGTGTAAGCTGTTGTTTCAAAATGCAGCTAGAGCAGCCTGACAATTTTGCATGGATAGTTTTATTTCCCGGTTTCACTTAGTTTCGGATCAACTAAGTACTGAGGAGTAGCTGCTTCAGAGGATTTAAGTATTTCTTAGGTTATTTTCTGAAACCAGCCTGGGCTTAACGATACACAGGCACAAAAGCTGATGTGTTGCTAGATGTACCTTCTGAGGCAGGATGAATGTTCTTTTCAGATAATCACCCTAAGGTTAATTTGTTTCAATAACTTCATTGGGACATTTGAGTGATGGGTAGGTGGGCAGTTAAATATTCCTCCCACACTTGAGAAGTGAGAAGTGTCCACACATTCAGAAATACTCATATTTTCCAAACTGATTCAGTCCTTCCCTTTTTCCAAAGTCCTGGGGAACATGTTGGGAAAGAAGTGCAACTGAAAATGAAATAGAGAACT
This sequence comes from Nothocercus julius, assembly GCA_013398735.1. NCBI lineage: Eukaryota > Metazoa > Chordata > Aves > Tinamiformes > Tinamidae > Nothocercus > Nothocercus julius. The sequence continues at coordinate 7,667,162 of VZSV01000014.1, forward strand.
GCTGCAATTAAATGTAATTTTAAGTGGCATGAAATTAAGCAAAGTCAGTATAAGAAATAATAAACAGAACAGCCCTAGATTTTCCTTGGTGTAAGTTCCCTGACTTCAGTAGAGTTACATGAAAAATATATTTGCACTCACTCCCTCTCTCTCTCTCTGCCTGAATTCTTGATGTCAGCTTAAAGAGAAGGGAGAGAAAGAGAAAAAAAAAAAAAAAGAGAGAGAGAGAAGTGTATGGAAATTAACGTTTCAGCTTTCAGAAATGTACATTTAATGAAAAGTTTCAAAATAACCGACCTTCCGTGCCCCAAAGAATTACTGAAAAAGATCCTCTGTGTTTGCAACCTTGTTGGCAGTCAGGCCGTCTTGGGCAGCAGTAATTTTCAGTCAGAGGATTGCCATAAAAGCCTGAAAACCCACAGAGCTAATAGAAAACAGGCAGAGAAAGTGAAGTCTAAACCAGGAATTCATAGGCTGAGACTTCCAAGCTCGGTTCAGCTGTGTGAGGTCTGGCTGAGTCACGCACTGCCACAGATTGGGCTGGTACATATAGCACAGCACCAGACTGAGGAACTTGGCATGTGAAGTCTAGGGTTAGGCTCCAAACACTTTCCTGGTGAGTTTTCATCCAAGGGCATATATTAGCCTGCCATCTCCTTGCCTGCTAGGGAGCATCCCTGTTTTTAATTCTCTACCCCTCTATGTTTAAGTTCCCATAAATATCATGGGAATTAATTTGTACATGTCCCTGCTCTAAACTGAGGCAGTGCTATGCATGATGCATCTTTATGCTTTCTGAGACTTTCTAGTGTGTAAATCAGTCACTGTGGACTGATATAGGCAAATCTTTGGGGAGTGCTACAAGAGGAGTAGTGAAGGAAGACATGCTAGGAAATGAGGGGAAGGACATATGTATGATTGCATTAACATATAAGCATGGGTTGAGAATAATATAGGTATGAATCACTAGCCAGAAGAAAACAGGTTTGGACATTGGTTCTAGATTTGTTTTCTTTACAAGCTGTTAAGAAGTATTTTAAATTAAAAACAATTCTACCACAGATAAGTGAGAAATAAAAGAAAAATGAGACTTGTTGCTGTCATTTAGTAAAGGACTAAACAATCTTAATTAAATTATTTGCTGCTAGGTCACACTATAACTGTATTTTGCTTTTGTTTTGCTTTGACATGCATTTTCACAGATTAAGAAGGAAAGGAAATGGAAGCAATCCTTTCTGACTGCCTATGTCATAAAATACCCTCACTTCTGACCTCCACCTAAGAAGCAAGTGCCAGGAAGGCTGCCTAGGGGTGGTTTTCTTTGTGTCCGCCCGCAGCACACGTCAGTGATGTCTGCATGGTTTAGGGCCCCAAGACTCCTGTAGTAAAAACACTGGGAAATGGGCAAGCAAAAAAATCAGAAGAAAAATAACGGTGTGTTTCTGTGAGCTCAGTCAAGCACTTAACAAAAGGATGATGGAAAGATTATCAAAATAGGGACATTTTGTAATTTTGCTTTTAAAACAGAGCTCAAGTAGAAAAAATAAAGGTAAAAAGATAAACTCTACCTGGAAATATCTACAGATGTTGGCAACGTGTGCACTGTAAAGGTCTACGCTTTGCCTTGGGAATAGAAAAAGAAATGGGAAAGGGACACAGCTGGGAACCTCCAGGCACACTTGTTCCCGTGTGCAGACAGCACAGAGAACTGAGGTATTTGGCTGCCTTCTACATCTATGCTATGCCCAGGTAAAGCTCAGACACGGACCAGCTCCAGTTCTGAGGAAGTTCAGATCCCCATTTGCCTTTGTGGCTTAGAGTTGTCCCCAGTAGCATAGACAATCATGAGGAAATCTGTTTTAGTGCACTCTAGGTACAGAATAGGCACTGGTGATTATTTTAGCATCTTATATGGGGGCAACAATTTTCAAAGCCTCAAAAAAAAAAAGGAAAA
>VZSV01000014.1:7680961-7715692 GCA_013398735.1 Nothocercus julius
TTTCTCTCCTCATTACTTCACCACACATTAAAAAGCATAGGGTGACCTAATCCTTTTGTATGATTGCAGACTCATGCAGGGTCCACAATACGCATTTCGACACAGGAAACCCATGAGTATTACCAACAAAACTGTGATAAACTGCTTTGTTGCTAGAAGCCTCATGTTTACCCTGTTATGGACTCTGCTCTGCACTACAGATCTGATCTCCCAGGAAATACTTCTTACCAAGAGAAGCTAAAGCATAGGTCCATGCTTGGGCTGTTCAGTTTCAGGTCTAATTGAGGCAATTCGTTTCTCAGAATATAGGAGAAATGATCTGCTACAACCTTTCTTGGATTTGCCTCTTCTTTAGTCCTTCATATGTCCACTGAAGTATTCTTGTAAACAACTTTGATGCTTTGCAGGGCATCTCAACATCACACCAGAAATTCAGAGTCTCAGTTACGGAGAAGTCTTTCACTGATGAATTTGCTTACAATCAAATTAGACTGGGCCTCTACAGACCATCACATCATATAGTAAGTCAAGGCTGTTAAATCAATGTTTGAGAGGAGACTCTTTCAGCATGTTTGTAAAGTGTTTAACAAAATAGGTCTGATATCCTGCTCTGGGCCACCAACGTGTAAGTGAATGAATAAAAAAAAATAAAAATAAGAATAATAAGGACACCTATCAGCATGACTGCTATCAGCAATGAGATACCCTTCTTAAGGACAATCTCTGCAATAAATATTTATGTCAAAAAAGAACAAAAATGTTCTTACAAAAATATGACTGAAGAACCTGCACAGAAAATAAACCCTATTTTCTTCACCAAAACACACACATGACAAAAGCTCACTGATGACTATTTCACAGGTAAAGACAGAATAATAACATTAATAATAATAACAATAATGTAGAACAATTTTTAAAACAATGTTAACAATGTAAAACAATTTTCTTTGATAGTAAAACCATACTGTTAATATATTCCTCAGTGCGAGTTGCATCAGGATTAGATATTCAGGTTTCATCTTAAGTAATTAATACAAGTGATCTTGTACCTCAGTTACATGTACTTCTCTAGAAGAAGATATTTTATCAGAGATGTTTTCTCAAATTAAGTTTGGGCTTTGATTTATCAGATGTTCAAATGAAGGAGTGATATCTCTCTCTCTTTCTCTCTCTCTTTTCCTAATTTTCTTCCGGAAGTTGCCTGTCTTGATAGTAACCAGCCCCAAGCATGTTTAGTATAACTGTCCAACCACAGTAAATACTTGTGCCGAATCATTAAAATTCTTGTTTGGATCTGATCAGAACCTGGATATCAAACCTACGGTCTGCCTATGCAGGCTCACCCACACCAGCTTCTTTCAAGCTTGCCAGGCTACCAGCCCTCCGGCTATAAGCAGTTTGTTTCAGTGGGTTTGGCAGAAAAAAGGACGAATGGAAATCAAAGATGGAAAATTCTTCTTAGATCGTCCACTCCATCTCTATATCACTGCTGGAAACTTTACTAAATTTACAGACTTTACTGCTGTAATTGTTAGAAGAGATTTGTGTACACAGGCTGTGATGAATTTGCAGCAAACTGTTAGGAAAGATGGGGAAGATGGGTACAATTTTGAACTTTTCGAATGAGTAATACCTCTGTGGATATAAAAAGACCTAAACCAGAGTTAATTCATGTTAGAGAGAATCTTTTCACGAAGTGCATTAAGCCCTGGGTCTGCTCTAAGGGAAACAGATCAAGTACTAGGGCTTGTGTTTGTCCCTGAATCCAACCTCTCGTACTTTCATACCTTCAAAATGAAGTGAAACCTCATAGAGATTTTGCAGGTTGGTGGAAGCATTTTGAGCTGTCTGGGCACAATATATCCCTCAAACCTGAAGCTGAATAGGGTAGTACATTGGTGCCTTTCAGCACCTCTCCCAGCAGAGATTATTGGCTGGAGTGAGATATGTAAAACTTCAACAGGTGACACTTGCTTCAGAGCTGGTTGTTGCACCTATGAGACTTGAACCTATAGGTCAACCTTATGCTTATGGGCCAAGTGAGCATGTGTATGTCAGTAAAATATCGTCTACACACTGGGGATGAAATGTGATCTTCCAGTGCCCATGATGAAACCTGTTTCAGTGTTCCCTCTTTCTAACCTTGGAAATGAACTGTGGGAGAAACCACAGCAAAGAAAGCAAGAAAGCAAAGAAAACAAAGCAAGAAAGGGTTTAAGACTTTGGGCCTCCATAAATCTGGCTTAGGGATGCTTTACATTGACTCAGCCTCCAAACAATCTTTCTTTGACTTTTTTTTTCTTTTTTTTTAACTTATAAAAACAGCTGAAGCACAGGTAGGCTTGGCGTATCTTCTCTTTCCAGTCCATCTTCTTAATACCCAACCCAGCTGTAGATACATGAGGCCTTATGAGTAGCCAGCAGAGAGCACTGAATCCTCTTTCAAACACAAATGTAGTGAAAGATCCTGCCTGAGAGTACATTACTAGGCTCTCCTCAGTGCAACAACCCTGAACAGGTCAAATTTGTGTTCTGACAAACTGCAACAGCGGGTGTAACTCATACCTATCCCCAAGCTTTTCTTGGTTGTACTTACCCATTATCATGCAATACTACATTGCAGACTTATTTTTTTGGCTTTGAAAAATTGAGTTCAATCATGTTTATTTCCCTGAGCTGCTCCACCTAAAAAGGCATGTCCAGGAAGTATTTATTTTAAAGTAAGTAAAGAGGCAGCTTTCATAGTCTTTCATCTTTTAATGAGACACAAAAATACACTACTTTAAATCAACAGCACTAAATCCAATTAAAATATATGAAAAAAGATATCCGTTTTACTGTCAGACTTTACAGATGCCTAGTGTCTTACAGACAAAAACATCCTGTATACTGGCCTGTCAAAATAAAATAACTAAAATATTAACATATTTGTCTGTTTTGTTATTTAAAAAATCATGCTTTTTAATTGCTAACGTATATTCATATTGCCCTCATTTCTGTCAGCAAAATAGTCCTAAACAACCCCATTTTAGCAAGCAAATTTACTACAGTTATAAATAAAGTGATTATGCTAGCAGCTGTAAAATTTTCCAATATACACTGCTACTATTCCTACAGTAAAGACTCTCAACACAGCATTTCATGCATTATATGCTATAAGTATGTGGTAGTCATGGGTTAGGAAGAATACTTTTTCTCAAAGCAGCCTTAGCCAAGCCAAAATTTAAAATTCTTCCCAGAGAAATTATGATAATAAAACTCCATTTACTTCAGTCTTGTAGAACTGGACTTGCAATAGTAAATTCCTTAAAAGACATAACAGTATTTTATTAGCTATCCTTCTCCAACAATCCCCTTAGAACTAAAAATCAGAAAAATAAATTTTGGGAGTTCCCTGATATAAGACTATCATTATGAAAACACATTCCATGGATTGTGTATATTTTACTCCAGTACTGCAAAGTGCTTATTAAGCAGGCCTGAGTATTCCTGGGAACTGCTAATTTTAGACTCACCATCTACATTGTTCTGAACATCATATTAGTGCACTGAGTGGGAAAAATCCTGAATCCTATGGAATTTAGTGGAAACTTTGTCTCTGACTTCAGTGAGGGCAAGATTTCAGCCTCCAAAATCAAGAGTTATGAACAAGACTTTAGAGATCACGGTATTGCTTTAGACCTTTTGACCACAAAATTGCACTAGGAACTCATATTTAAGTTTCTTCCCTTTCTTCTCTCCTTCCCAATCTCCTTTCAAGACAAATTTAGAAGACAGTAACAGAGAGGTGTCAATCAGTAAGGACAGAGATTGGGGGCTCAGAAATCAGCGCTCAGCCCTTTACCACAAATATACCCATGGATAAAATATGTCAAGAGTCGAAAGGAAGTCTGGCAGGACAAGCTTTGTTCAGCCTGGTTCCGCCTTTTCTCTATTAGAAAAGTTTCTTACAATTACTTCAGATATCAATCCCAGGTATTCTATGAAATTAAATAGGTGTTGAGCGCAAGCTGGTGCAACTTACAGGCAACACTGACTGAAGTGTGTTACTCGCTGCCAAAACATGAAAGTAAAAGCACGCAAACTAATTATTGCAACAAGTATGCATTTCAAATTCACCCCATTTCCCACCAACAAGTAGAAATAACATCCTGCTCCTCTTCCATCCAGGAGGTAATAATTCTGCCAGCTAAACTTCCTAAGGTTTCCCTTCAGCCATGAACTGAAGCATGCTGAGACCAATGGGAAACTTTCCTGCTCCAAATGCTGTTTCACAAAGGGCAACTGCAAATAAAGGTGTCTTCCAGCCACACCCAGAGCAAAGTTCCCTCATTTATGAAATGCCCCTAACAGGGCAAGATGTTTTCATTCCTTCTTTCCCTGGCAAAGTCCCAAGTGCAAGCAGCAACAAGCACACAAAGGCTGACATATAATCTGCCAAACCCAACTCCAACATTCTTCACTCATCACGTGACAGACAAGATACTTGGTCAAAACATCTCTGACAATGCTGCAGTCCCTTCAGTTTCAAGGCTCCCTGTTTTTATGGGGAAAAACTTAATCTGCCTGTTGCTGCTGCATCTATTTGTACGGTATAGCCTCCAGACATTCACTGTATTAATCACCTCTCTTTTTTGCTTCATTTCTACTCAACTTTGTCTTCTATAAACACAGAAAACCTGTCATCCACAAGAACTTTCCCAGAACAAATTTAAGATAATTTTTCAACTGAAGTACAATACCCTGTAGGCAGTTTTTCTTAGAAATTGTGCCTTGGCTGTGTCTAAGGCAAGAAACATTAAGAACCCTTCAGTGATCCAAGCTGATTCTGAGATGGCAACAAAACATGAGGTGAGACCATGTTTGTGCAGTTTGGCATGAATATTTTACCTATCTCAGAGCAGCCCTATTTACCTATGTTATCTTCTTAAGAAATCACATGCACAGTTATAAACCCTTACTTGAATTTGAAAATACCAGGCACCATGCTTTGTTCCTCACCCTTTCGTTCTTATTTCCTGTATTTGTCTGAGGCCCATTTATGATCCCTTTATCCTGATTTAGACAGTAAACTGGCCAAGAAAAGACCTGGATTCCAATCCCAGCTTCCCACTAACCTTGTCTTTAGGAAATGATTTCACATATGCTTCCAATTCTACTCCTTACCTTACCTGCAAATGTAGACAAAATGGTATCTTTCACTGTGTGCTTGTATGATGCTCCCCCAATGGGATGTTAGTAAAGAAAGTAAAACAGCTGCTGCCATAGCCATAATAAATTCTTACAATCCCCCTAATGAATGAGTGGTGTCTTTGTTGTTTAGGGGAGTTAGGCAGGGCACAGTTAGAAGGTCCTAATAAGGAAGAACAATTTTCATCTCTTTCACTATGTCTGTGGGCAAGGAAAAAAAAAAAAAAAAAAAAAAAAAAAAAAAAAAAAAGCTAGATGTGGTATTGTTGCATACAATTTTATTAGTTTTTTGTCCAGAAAAAAAGAAGCCACTGGAATATATAACTTGTCATGAAGAAACACAACCAACCCAGAAATGTCTGTTCCTCTCTTCTCCCTCAAGAGTCAATACTTCACAGACCATTTCAGTTCTGTTCATTTTGCAAAAACAAAGTATGTGTATCTGTGATCTAGATGAATAGGAGTGGGATTAGCTTAACCTCAGATGAGATACAGCATTGAAAGTGCCTGATACAACACAGGAGCAATCATGCCAATGCCACTCCTGCAGCTGCGGTGATAGAAGGGCTACTATTTTTATGGTTTTGCCGTTCCATTAGAAATTTAGGTGCAGAGACATATAATGAACACCTCATATACTGACATAAACTTATGTTAGATCAGCCTGGTGGCTTGGAAATATCGCAAGGCAATGCCACCTGAACGTGCCATCTTCAGGTGTGACTTCACTGTTGTCACTTGATCAGATCAGGCACTGCTGAGATAAGTGTGGTTGGGACATGAGGGGTAATGACACTGACCTGTTTTTAGGAGGTCAGTTCAGAAGCTGCACTAGTTTCATGAGAAGTTTTTTCCTTCCAAAACAAAAGCTACAGCTGCATTAGCTAATAGAAGGAGGGCCATTACATGATGATGGATGCGTGAAATGACACACCAAAACAACACACCCGTTTCTTCCCAGGGGAGAAAATGAAAGAACGAAATGCATGTGACAAGGTTAGTCACGTTGCTTAATGCAGTATTCCAGGACATTCAGATATGACAGTGGTATGGACAACATATGAACTTGTTTGGAGTTGGAGAACACAGTAGTAAGATCATGAAAAGCTGAAGGTCATGGTCCAGATTCTTCAAAGGGATTAACTGAGACCTAGAAAGCTTTTATACCAGCTTTTCAGTATAACATATTTTAACCACATTTTAGCCTAAGAGTACCATAGAAATCCTGTGTGGTTTCCACAGAAAACTTGTTGAATCTGAAGGCATTTCTGGGGAGTTATTCTTGAATTATTCCAACCCCAAAGTTGGAATAAAAGTTCAATTCTTGTCAAAATTTCCCATTCTGTATTTTCCCCCTTTTTATTTTTCATTCATTGTTTAATTTTATTTTGATGTCTAGATCTGTCATAGGCTAGCAAAAATGTTTTTCATCCTTCTTGGCTCCAGATCCTTTATCCCTAACTCTATGTGAGATACAACCATGAAGGTATGTGGATTATACTAGAGGTCCTTTCCACAGAAGGCTAGTCCTCAATGAGCTTCTCTTGATTTGTTACAGCAGTGCACTCTATTTAAAATATATCTGAATACGTATCCGTCAGCTTGAGTTGGGGTTTGGACTGTAGACCAGAAAAATAAAGGATTAAATCAAAATCCTGTTCCAGGAACCTTACAATCATTAGCACAACAAGAATTATTTAAATAATGTCTCTGCTTTTGGTAATGAAAATATGTTCACATGTAGATATTGTATTTTTACCAAGGAAAAAAAAAAATCTATTTAAATTTTTGGAAAGTATTAGTATGAAATAGAAGAAATACACAGTCTGAGCCATAAAACTTGAACATTTCTCAACTAGAAAATGACAAATGAAAACTCAGAGTGTAGGTCATATGTAAAGTCACTGGAAAATCTTTTTATAATGCTTTCATCTTCTTCTTCTACCCCTCAAAGTCAAACCACAGATAAGAAATAAATAAGAATGTAAATCGTTAAATGGTAAGGAAAGACAGTAAATAATGGAGACTACACACATGCAGGTACCTAGATGCTTTAAGTTCTGTTTTTGAATAAGACTTTTAAAAGGAAATAATAAGTTACTTTTCTTTCAGAATCATATAGTTCATGATTTTCTGGGTTTAAAAAAAAAAAAAAAAAGGTGAAGAAAGTGAAGAAATAAAAGCTGGTTATTTTCTGAAAAGCATTAACCAGGTTCCTTTCAATACAAATAATCCAAAGTAAGTTGTGTAAGGAAATAAGTTCAGAGATACAACTTGCCTTCAAACTGAAAAGGTCACCTCTCAGGCCATGCATTATCTATTTAATACACACTGATGCAAACCACCACTCCTGATTGATAGTATTTATAAATCCTTTCTCTTCTTTTCTTTTGTCATGTTGTTTTGGTCCCAAGGCTTCTCTTAGACCCCAGTCCTCCACTGAGGGAAAATAAAATCTTGGAAAGCTGAAAATGTCTATTCAACCACCTTCAGCCTTATATGAACCTTTCAGCAATTTACTGGAAGAATAAAGAGACAGACAATCTTTAAAGCATCTTAATTGTTATCTGAGTGTAATAGAATCCTCAGGAGACGTGACCCTAAGTTGGCTGTAAATCACACTTGATTCTATGGGCTATGCTTTTTCTCCCTATCTATGGAACATATATGATGTTGAAGTAAGTTATTAAATTATTAAAGCACAAATTTGTATTTTTCAGATAGATCTTATAAGCTCCTGGTGTAACCATATTTTTCCTTTAAAACTGGATGTGAAAATGGCAGGGGAAACAACTGATTACTTAAAAATTAATAAAGACTGCGAGACAACAGTGATTATTCTGCTATGACTCTTACCATTTATTTTCTAAGAAGCTCAAGTCAATCAATGTTCTTCCAATCAGTTTACCATAGCCCTTTACCACCAGTATATCATCTGTTCACCCACAAACTCATTTACCAGTTATCTCCATTCCTTTCCTGAGTTAAAACTTTGCCAAACAGAAATGGTTCAAAATCTCCCTCCAAGTTATGCCAAACAGCTTCTCAGAAGCCCTTGCACACACCTATCCTTTAGGCTGAGAACCCTTTCTCTCCTTATATAACCTTGCCAGAGCTCAGTACCACACCCTTGGCTCTGATGCTGCACAGCAACCACCTTCTCTGCTTCCAGCACAAAAGCACATAGGCCTACCGTCCTCTGACACAAATAACTCACTCTTGGGACACAAAATATTTTCCTTCTCTGTGACATCCCACACTGCATTCAACAGAATTCGTATGTCATCAGCTCATAATGATCCTGTTTGTTGTTGGAATTGAAAAATCAGGAGCACACAGATTAGGAAGAAGGGATTGAGGACCCTAAACTTTGTCTCTAGGTGGAAGAAAGAAAATTACTCAACAGAGACTTGTCTGTCACCCCTAGCATGTTTGTAGTAATAGGATAAATGTTCCTCTTACCAGCAGATCAATCCTTCACAGGCTGAATCAGCTCTAGACTTGAGAACATCTGCTGGGGATACTACTACTCCCACAAATATATTAACATCATAACAACTATGACTTAGCTTACCGGATTTACAGTAACCAGTTGCTCCTCTTCTTCTCTGCACAAAATGCACATGATGTAGCTGTACACGTCAGTATTTTAAATGGGATGGTCAATCACCAGCCAACCAGCCCAAGCAATTAGTCCCAGTCAAAAAAAAAACCTGTATGCAGAGGGACTCACAGATAAAGCTGAGGCTAAATTACTTCACCATAGGTATTATTGCATGCAGAAGCATCATCTGGGGCAACAGAGTTGGCGTAGTAGGGTGAAAGTCCCAGGCACAAATAGAAACACATAAGATTCCATTCAAACACAAGGGAAAAAAAAAAAAAAACAAAGTTTATTGTGTGGGGAATCAAGCACTCAAACAGGCTGCCCAGGGAGGTTGTGAAGTTTCCATCCTTGCAGATATTCAAAACCTGACTGGACACAGTTCTGGGCAACCTACTCTAGTTGATACTACTTTGAGCAATGGAGTTGGACTAGACAGTTCCTTCCAGTCTTGACCATTCCATGTGATCCTGTGATTCTGCGAGTGGCCTTTATATATTAAGGCTTATTCTAGGTTAAATATACCTGTCACCTAGATGGACCATGGCACTATAGAGCCTCCCTCTCTCCCATTGTCACCAGTGTGATCAGATATGACCAGTGTAGGACAGAGAAGATGGCATTTCCATAAAGAAATGAAGAAGAAAAAGAAATAAGAATCCCTTGATATTGGATGCTGCAAGCGCTGGTGGAAGTGGAAGGAAGTAAGAAAGTGTAAATGTGCACATGAGCTGAGCTGCAGGGGTGCAGTGGATCTGCTGTGGATCTTTGGGACTGACCAGGACCAGTCCATTTTTGAAACCTGCACTCTGACATGCTCTGGGAATAAACCAAGAGTGATTCCTTAATCATTTTGGCCCGGTGCAGAGTTGGAGCACTGAGGCACGACAGTGGGTGAAAGAGGATAGCTATGTCCAAAGGTTTGATCACCTTCTGAGGTGCATTGCTTTCTCAACATCTCCAAAGGGAATATGAGGTAAATATGAGGTAAACTGATTCAACTCTTAACATACTTGCCTTGCTTAAGTGCCTAAAGGCACTTGTGTAATGTGGACTGATAAATGGCACAAATTCTTCTGAAGTTGCCTTAGGGTGTCAAACCGCCACACCACACCAATTTAGGGCTTGCTTTAATGTGGCAGTTCTGGCATGCCATATGAGGAAAATGGGATTCCCACTACCAGCTCGCAAACCTGGTGGTTATATGGCATTAAAAACTTTTTCTACAAGGAAAGCAGAAAGGTGGGAGAAGTAAAATAAGTACTGGAGAAGCATGAACTACCCATCTGGGTTTCCTTAGTAGAGATTAAATGCCAGAGATTCAGCCAGCACTAAGAACAACTACACAGCAGTATGCCTGCAGTTCCCTTGAAAGCTCAGTACAGTCTATTACCATTTTAATATTAGAATTAATTGAAGTAAACTGAGAAACTAACTCAGATTTGACCTCTGGGTATTTCTATCCAATAAGTCCAGTTTAGCCCAAAGCCACATAAACTAAAAAAAAATTGTTAATCCACTAGATGCTAGCTTATCGTGTGCCAATTAAAAAAAGAAACATTCTACAGTTTCAAGACAGTTTATTTTGTTCACAAGAAGCAAGAATCTCCCTTCCCAGCAAGGCAATGCAGCTATGTGACAGACCATTATAGTACAGCTGGAGTGCTGGTTGATTGCATAATGGTCTGGTGTTGGAGAATTCAACGTGAGCTGTCTTTGCAGATTGGAAGCGCCTTTCTTGCACCATTTCCAGGTTTGTTGTCACTCATAATATTTGAGGGAATGCTTCATGAACCAATAATGCAGCTGCCCTGAAAATGTTCCACAGGAGCTGTCAACCATCCCATTAGCACTCTCACTGACACTGGCCACAGCTGACTGTCTTTAAACATGCCAGTCTTAAAGTAAAAAAATACTATTGAAATAGTCTATTGAAAGATGTATTTGGCATTTTTCAATATTAAAATACTAAATAAATAATAGTATGTTCGCCTTTAAAATTTTGAAATGCAACTGTACGTACCCGGACTCAGTTTGCAGACATACATTAATTCATTTAGATACAGCATTTGAAAATCTGGCTCTTAACTTGCTGTTAATGTGCATCTCCTAATGAATAGGGAATTATCACATTCCATATTTTCAGCTGCTAATGAGCATTAAATGTACTATACATATTCCATATAAAATCTGAACTCTTTAAAGAAGCAGGTGCATTTCCCCCCCCCCGCTAATTTTGGACTCATTTCTAGCTTGTCAGCCATTCTCCAAAATATGGAATACTGCAGTGTCCAAGACACAGTGTCTGCACCTAATTGGTCTAAACATATATGTATTTAACCACTTTAGAGAACACAACTTCCTGAAGACGTTCTGAAATTACCATCGGTCCCTACTGCAATATCTCTCCCTTTCTCAGTGGGGTATATCTCAAGTATTATTTAAATGTAATATTATTTAACTGTCATTATTCATAAGTTACTGTGAACAGAACACACTTCCGATTTGAAGAAAATGCGATTTGTGACCAGTCTTAGCAGAGACGATGGGAATTCAAGGGCCACTTGTCAAGTGATCTCTGTTTCCTGAACTCATCCGTCTTATCCTTACTGTTCCTCGTCCATTACTCCAAAGGTGCAGTTCTGTCATGGAAGGTCACGTTCAGTGCAGGAAAAGCTGTCTTTAATCAAGCTGTGCTCTTCCACTTGAAAGCTCTGAATATTCAGACTGAAGTTTGTAGGAAATTATTTTTTCATTCATGAAGTAAGTTTGAAGGAACGAGGCTTATTTAGAAAAGAGATGGCATAAAAGGCGCATAATACATTTGTTCAATTCCTTAACATGGTTTGACTGCTAAGTCCCTAGCATAAATCAGTCACAAGACTCTGTGTTCCACAAGGAATATCCCACCTAAAGTAAATCTCCACCCCAGCTTCCAGGAATCCCTGTGCTTCAGCAGCAGCAAAGATAGCAGCATCCTTGTTGCTATGTAGAAACTCTCTCAGCCTACATTAGCTGTAGCTCTGAAACTATAGACAGTGAATGATAAAGCAGTGCCCCTTACAGTAGTGGAGATGGGGCTTTAACATTGGCAAAAAGACCCCAAATCTAACAGACTTCAGCCTGGTGTTATACCATAACAAATCACTTACACCAGTAAGTGTGATTTAAACTACCAGGTTTAAAATTACCTCTATTAGAATTCTTTCAGACTAAACAGTATCTGTTATGGATGGTCCAGATATAGCTGTACCTCAGCCATGATCTTGGAGAGGGCAATCTCTTGCAAGTTGCAAGCACTGCAGCTCTGGATTTCAGAAGTGATTATGCAGCCTGACTCTGAATGAAAACTCAAGATCATGATGATTTAAAAAAAAAAATGGAAAAAGTGGATTTGTTAAGATAAAGTGCTTCATTTGCAAAATGTGAAATGTTTAGTCTTAATCAATACTGATTTAAAACAATTTTATAATTCTTAATATTTTTCTAAGCATACAATCTTGGAAACCAGAATTTTTCTCTCTGAAAATAAGAAATTTTGGCAACTTCAAAACCATTTTCCAGAATGTTTTCAAGTCAAATTGTTTACCAAAACTGCTCTTTCCCAGAGACTGCATTTGATTCAATCAAATGTTACGGGATAAAATGTGTAATTAGTAAATTAACAACCAGCACTAATTATCTCAGAATACAGAATGTCACATGCTATTTAATGACAAAACAGCAGGAATTATTTCACCTAGGATTTGTATGGCCTACTCCTATGTACAGTGCACAGGTGGAGGTCCTGAGCTCACAGGTTACTGATGCCGCTAAATTACAAATGAAGAATTTGTAGATGGAAACTTTAACCTGACTGTGATCACATGGTTTTGTCAAGTATCTCCTTTTCCAATAAAATCACTACCATCTTGTCTAGATTTAGTTTAAGCCAGAGACTCTTCATGCGAGCACTGATCTCTTATGGGTCCAAGGACAGTGAAGAGAAAGTGATTTTATGGCATTAAGTACCATTAGATACACCAGATGCTCCTTCTCTAACTATAGTAGATATTCAATACATCCTTAAAATAATATCTTCCTTCTCAGTGTTTCCAAGCTTCTTCAGAAATTGTAGATATATACCAATAAACAGTTTATCTGTTGTGGAGAGCTTATGAAATGTGCTATGAAATGATCTGTCCATGTTTAACATGCAAGATGTTCTTTCTAATGCCTTCTCTACCTCAGAACGATTAGGAACTCATTTGGATCTTCTGGAAAATAACCAGTTTGAATGCTTCAGGCCTATTCAGAACTCACTAAATGCTTTATTGAGAATCCCAAATATTTAAAAATGATCTTCTCTGCCCTCAACCTCCATCTCTCTGTTTCCCGAGCAATGGTGGAAACTTAGACTCTTGTCAGATCACCGTTTTCCAGGCCCTTTTTTATTTAAACCAGGTCAAATCGGGTCACTGTTCTTTGATCTGCTGTATATCTTAATTCTTGTTTGAAACTAACCAACCTTTCTCACACTCTCATAACTCATGACAATGAAAGCAGCAGCTGTCTGCTCCACTTCCTAACGAATAACTCCTATTCAGTCTGGGAGAGAAAAAAATAGCTGTATCATAATGCAAGATTTTCTGTTGGTAAATCAAACACTAATAAGTTCATATTGTGTCCTTGTCTTCCTTCTACTCCACGAATACTTCCAGATATCCTATCTTTTTTTTTTCCTTTACCTGTTTTTACCTCCCTTCCATGCAGGAGTGTGAAGCAGAACTTTGCTACCTTTGTGATTATTAGCAGTTCTGGGTTCATACTGATTAATCCCAGTGGCACAGGGTTAATGAGATAAGAGTGCTTATTCAATTAAGCCACCTCTTTGTTTTAGCTCACATAAATTTTAACCTGATCGCTTCAACATTACCTTTGGCACTACTCAGTAATAGAATAAATTGAATCAAAAGAAAAATGAATGCCTTCTTAGTTCTTAAATATGTGTGTACTTGATTTGCCCTCAGTAAAATAAACAGATGGAAAACTTAGTAGGGGTATTCTGATCAGGTCATGTACAATTTACACCATAGAATATGGGCAAACTGGAATCCCCTTGGGTCCAAAGAAGCTTGATGCTTGCCAATATTTGATATTATTATGAATTTTAGGTTGTTTTCAGTGCAAGTTATTTATTTATCCATTTTCATCAAAATACCCTCACACTAGGCCACTTTTACAGCAACCTCTTCAGTGCATTAAGCTGAAGAGAGAATAAACAAATCACTTTACTCATAATAGTGGAGCACCTTTTCTAACTCAGTTATGGAATAAAGAAATTTACTTTCTTCAAAGCTGTACTTTTGGAACTGCAAAGCAGTCCTGGATAGAGGAGTGCAGCACAGGACACCTACTGATGACTACAGTTAAGACATCACAGTATGAAATAGAACAGCAGAAAGAGAGGATATTTACATCTATAAATAAGATGTTGAAAGAATAAAGCCACTGGCTCCCGATCCATACTTCCATATCATGAATATATGACACACGAAAAAGGCATTTTGGTATGCTGATTATCATTGCAAAGCATCACATTTGAATCTCTCTCATTAAATGTAGGACTTCCATAATGGCAACACTAATTACATTTGTGTACACACTGTCTGCCCTTAAAAACACCCTCTTAAGGTAAGATCCACCTCATTTAACATTAATAACTTAAAAATTAGGCATCTTGGCTAAGGGAGTTATCTCAGCAGCTTCTATAGACAGTGAAGAGAGATAGAAACCTCCAGGGAATGATTCATCCCACCTATCTTGGAAGAGGATGAATGCCTTGTTGATCTGTTCCAGTTTATATTATGATGTCATCAAATACCATCAGGTGATATGATTTCTATGCTGAGTAAAAATAAGAAGGTAGATGAAGCAAACACCAAACAAGTAAGTTCCTTTCTCTAATGCCACATGAAATGTTTTGTAAGAATTAAATCTGTGATGTTCATTCTGTTGGGTTATTTCACATAGAAAAGATACTGTGCTGATTAAAGGTGATGACCCTCTGCATTTATACTCACTGATATACAGAATGCCTCAGACCTAAAGCAGCAGTGAACCTTCTGCACTTAGCAACTTTTAATAGGCAAAATAGCCTAAAACATCCACGCAGACAGAATGATTTTAAACCACTCTATTATGGGTGATTGATGCCAACGTTCCTACTGGATTGCAGTGACTATGCTGAAAATGCATGACATATGTTGTGGTTTCTTCTAGCATCAGTAGGTAAATTTCCAGCTAGAGCCTGCTCATTTTATTTAGAAACTTTAGAATACCTTGCTCTTTTGTGACTTTCTGCTATTGGTAATGTCACATAATGGGACATTTACCTGATTCACTCCCTATACCGCACATAACTAGCCTTTCTTCTGGACTGTGTTCTTCTTAATCATATGCTTTTAAATCAACCTCCAGCCTGCCCTGGGGGCCATTCAGAAAAACAGTATTTCACAGTAAGTGTTTCAAGGAGCAAAAGGAGAGCTTCTGCATCCTAAAACAAGCAAACAACAACAACAAAAAACATAAAATAAAAATATTAATTGAATTGCATTAAGGTGTTCCACCAAATAAACTCAAATTAAAATGTCCTAGAGAGCACTCTCTTATTTGGCAGTTTAATCTGGCCTAGGATCCAGAACTGATTGTTGAACTATCTCCTAGAAACGTGATCTTCAAACTTCATCTTATTCACAGAGACCTTGGCAGCACAAACAGGCAGTACATCACTACAGCTCTATCTCTGCTGCATTGGCCTCTGGTTCTGAATTACAGCATCTATCACATTCTGGCTTTTGCTTGCCAAGCTTTAAAAGGTGTGCTTTGCACACTGTACCTTATGAATGGCTTTCTCTTCCATCATTGGGTCTCCTTTTGAAGTTTACTGATATCGACTTATAAAATATTCTCTCTCTGCATGCCTACCCCTTCTGACTACTGTGTAACTGAGACATACATGCATATCGCAAATGTCAAGTCCCAGGCTGAAAGTGCTTTCTCTTGTTTATCCATACTGTTGAAACTTCTGCCCATACATATCCTGAACCACATATGATTTTAAAATAAGACACAAATATATCGTTTGGTTAAGATCTATTTATTTAAAATGAATAACTTGGCACAGACTGGCAGATTGTTCACTGAAAAGACATAAACTCTCTGCATATGCATATATAAATATATATATAAATATATATAAAGATACACTCCAGGTTTAATACCATCATATGTTATATTTGCTTTTAAATTAAAATTTGCTCTAAATTTTTATTTTATAATAAAAGCATTTTGCATGTTGACAAGAACTGGCCTCAGAGTTGCATTTACACTCTTTAACAGCTTGTTCATGAAAACAAACCTATAACTTTTCACTTTCCTAATACTGATTTTGTTGTATATTACCCTAAATGTTGAGAAAAAATGAAATTAAATAATCTATTTACTAAGGACAACGTGACTTTTTATTTCAAGACTAGAATATAGCTGCAATACAGTAATTTATATGTACTAGGCATTAAACTTCCTTAAATAAGAGTAAGTGGGAAGAGGTAAGTTTCAGAGTTGAGAGAAAATACTGTAGACAGTCATCCACCATTGCTCTGTCCATAACTATATGCCATGAGAGGCTGTGCTTCTGTAGGTGAGAAAGAAAAGGGCAAAAAAGACATATGTGTATCTCACTATTATTTGGAAATGTGTTATTTGGATGACTGGAACCTTCCAACACACTCTGCCTTTCTTCAGAAGGTAAGTCTAAATGCAACCAAAACTCCCTGGTGCATAACAATCTAGTTAATAAGATTGGCAATGTTTTCATGTCTATCTTGAGTAATTATAACTAATCTTACCTAACATCAGATGGCTGAAATGGACAGAATTGTGAGAACCACAATCTAGTATGTACAAAGGAAAAAAAAAAGAAATATGATATATCACAAATACTAGGACATTTTGTGTACTGAGTAGGCCAGCTATTTTCTTGACTAATTCATATTCTTAATGCATTTCATCTACACCAAGCTGGTTTTGATATTTGACATCTTCCACAGTCTTTAATGTGATTTTGAGAAAGTACAAACACTAGACTAGCTGTATGAGGAAGGAGTTACCACAGCAAACTGTTTGGTTGCACTGCTCTCATCAAAGCAAGAGTAAGAGGATTAGTCAAAATCAGTATGGAAAAACACTGTGGAGATTTCCACTAGCACTTTTAACCAGTTGGGATATAAATCTTCGAGCACACTTTTCAGGAAAGATATCAGTTGTGAGACAGCCATATAATATAGCTTTTTAAAACAGAAACATACCTTGATGTGCAAGCACTGTCTTTGAATTTCATTAATAAACTAATTCACTGCCTATTCATAATGATATTTTTAATATCAAATCCTGACTATTTTTAATATACAATAAGTATTTAAAAAGGTGATTGAAGTATTGCTAGCAGCAATGACAGAAAGGATCTTTGGAGTTTGCAAGAGACAGAAAATCTATAGAACTGATACTGAGGTCTATGTGGAAATAATCAGAAGAAATCTTAGGTATATCATCCGGTTCAAAATCTTGGAGTGTCTGTTACTCCTTTGGAAGAGAAAGATTAGAGGAAATAACTTTGGACCTTTCAGTAAGACAGACAAAGGAACATGTCTTCTATCATTGTCCTCTTTCAGAAGCCCATAGAAAGGCCTCTGTGGGGGAACAGAAGGTCTGAGATGTTTAATAGATGACCCTTCTCCAAAGAGGTGACGAACCAGGGAGTCTGGATCAATGAAACTTTTCATGAAGAAAACACCCTATAGTAAGAGAACTGCAGGCTGCTTGACCATTAGACTAGTGTCTAGAAAGTGTGTGATTTCATTTAGATGCAAAAAATAGACCTATAAATTCACATGAGTTGATAGGAAGGGCTGTTTATAACAAACTGTTCACTGACAAAAGCAGTGGGACATTATTCCTTACTTTTGAAATCCCAAAGCTTTTGAAAAAAAAGGGTTAAATTTATTTCCTGAAGAATGGAAAGTGAGACTTGGAAACATAGGTATGATAATATATTTTGAATAAAAACACCTTTATACACAGACACTAGCTGTGAAAAAAATAAGGAAAAGTTTACTTCAACACTAGAAAAAAATATACTGCATTTCTATATAGAAAGACTCACTGATTTTACACTGGATTGCAAAGCTGGAATATGTCACAGAGGTCCTGCTTTCTCAGGTATCCTATATTCTCTTGTATACTTTGAGGGAGCGAGATAAGTTTTGGTATCATTATTATTATTATTATAAACATCATTACTACTGATTTTCACTTTTGACAGGACATTATGATATATTACCTCACTTTATCACAGTTTATGTTATTACATAGATACTATAAATGACAAAGTTTGGAGAGCATAGATATTCCTGAAAAGAGCCAAGCAAACTGTAAATCATATTAAGAAAATCTGTGGACTTGAAAAGAATTGTGAGTTGAATAGTTTTGTGTGGCTCAAAAGTGTAATGGTATTTTCAGATCATTCAGATCATGCTGGGTATGACCTCCAGTCTTGGAAAGGACGCAACATCTAAGGCAATGCATAAAGGAGACCTCACACCTTATTTTCTTCTCTATTATTACACACTTATTTATTATTGTTTATTTATACCTCAGTAATAGCAAGAGGTTCCAGGCAGAGATCGAGCCTGCATTTTAGTACAAAATAGAGCCTCTTGTCTTGATTAATCCAAATACAGAGTGAAAGACAACAAGTGGGTACAATGTGAGAGGAGAAGAAAAAAGGTGACAGTGTGATGATTACTGCAATAAACAGCAGTCACCAATTACCTATTCATTGTTTTGCCTTCTTTAAAAATACAGTACATCTGGAAGGCTGGTAATAGTTGTCTTTAGATGTGTCTTTAGTTTCTATAAACTAGCAGCATCCTTTACAGCCATTTGGAAAATGTTTTTTTTTTTTTTCCCAACAGAGAAAGAACAGAGCACTTCATATTTTGGCTATATGCAAAATAAATAAATAAATAAATAAATTCCAGAATTTTTAACATATTAGAACCAGAAGGGGACAATTATCTCATCCAGCCTGATTTGTCCTACCTTACTGACTATTCATTTTTTTCTGTTTTCCAGAGAGTCTTCCTGCCCTGATTCCAGTACAGGAAGTATCCATGATTTTCCTTTTCTACTTTGTTTCAAAGGCAAATCACTCTGCTAAATATTATGCCATGTTCCTAGTTTAAATTTACCTGGCTTCATTTACCAGTTATTGCTGCTATGACCAACAGTGCTAGATTTAAAAGTCCAATAGTAGCTAGAATCATCTTCCAGGAAGGGAAATCAGGGCATTTCTCAATCAGTTCTTTAGTTTCGTAGTTCAAAACACTTCCCAGATTCTTTTTTTTTTTTTTTTTTCCTGTCTCATTTTTGTATTTCCTCAGCTTTTGGACATCTTTTTCCCTAACATGAATATTAGAGTATCAACATCCTTTTCAGTGATGTGTTACGCAGACATATAATTCCTGTCCCACCCTCCACTCACACACACATTCTCCCAGTCCCGAGACAATTGCTTGCATACCAAGGAGTGCCTTAATATTTTTACCATGGCTATTATGTACGGAATTTAACTTGCTTCTCCACTCTGACTCTTAAATCTTTTCCCAGGAAAACAATTTCAGGAGCCACTGTCCATTTCTCAGTGACGTGTTACTTGCTCTAGATTAGAGCACACTTTGCTATGTTAAAATATACTTTGCTGTAATGTACCCATCTTGCTTTGTCCTCTCCTCATTACTGCAAATACTTTGCTGCTTTTCTTAGCAGGATTATTTTTGTTTATTTCCTTATCACTGACAAAAATGTGAATAGTTTTGAGCTTAAAGATATTGCCTCAAATTCATATTAGAAATCATTTGATAGTTTTATATTGACAGCTATCTGGTCAGATCTGTCAATTTGCTGCTCTTAATATGTTTAATGTGTTTAATATAAACTCAGTTTGTGCTGTATTACCCTAAGTTTTAAAGAATGCCTTGGTGTTTCTCACAATTCGTCAAGTTTATCACAAACACATTCTGGTGATCACCTTTGTTAGTCCAGTCTCTAATTTTGCAAAGGTGATATCCAAGTCTTTGGGCAGTATATTTATGGATACTTTCACTCTGGTTTACTTATTTAAACATTAAGAAAGCATACAAAGTAAAAGGACTGAAGATATTCACGATGATGCACAGCATGTCCCTTTGACAGCATGAACTTAAAATGAATGGAACACAGACTTTTCCTGCAGACAACAGTCTTTATATATCTGAAGCTTCAGTGTGCAAAAAACGAAGGGATAATGATTATGTGGCTAAACACACCACAGTTGGCTGGGGAAAGTGTCAGGAACTTCCTAGTGAGAGAGGAAGAACGGTAGCTAAAAACCTTACAGAGGCTGATATTCTGAGGTTTTCTAAAAATACAAATGCTCTATACTGTGCTTAAACATTTCAGATTATAGTTGCTACACACTTCTCTGACTTCTGCATTTATTTGTCTGAGAAGGTTGGTGCTGGGAAAGTCAAAAGGTTGAAGATAAGTGTTTCTACTGTTTTTGTACTCCGAACCGAGGTCCTGCCATGAACAGATTCCAGCAGGGAACTAACATTACAGTATCAAGATTTAGGACCTGATTCAAGTTGCAGTCCAGCCTAGTAGAGAATGAAATGAGTTCTACTCCACACTTCTCTCACTATCTCTTCTCATCTGTAGAGATCACAACCTTATTCTCTTTCATTCCCTTTTGGGGGTAAGAGGAGGAATAATGGATCTTTTCCAGGCCCCCCTTCTGTATGCAGCTCCAGCATACACCTCATGTATTCCTTGTTTTCCTCAGAACCAGGAGGAAAAGTCTTTCTATTGAAATGCTAATAGAGGAGTAAACTGTATAATAAGACTGCATCCCCTTTGGGCTTACATGTAATTTACACATAAAATGAAATTGCACATGGCCTTGTTTCATAGCATATTTGTTTAATTATCTTTCTTAAAAAGCTTTTTTCAATTAATTTTCAATATTTAAAAAAGGAATAAAAATGTCAATTTATCTGTGTACCTGATAATTGAGTATAGTTTGGGGAATAATTATATTATCTAATAGTAGAAATTTGTCCAGCTCTAATGACTGGCATTTTTTCAATGGCTTAGCTTGCTTTCTTGTTCTTCAGCTGCACTAATTCAAAAGTTCACATCCTGCTAGTATCAATCATTCCTCCCTCATAACACCAAACCTGTATCAACCGGTCAAAATGGCCCTGCATCTTCTGACCATGAATGCTGCTACAAGATTTTGATGCTCCCATACACAGATTCATGCAAGCCTGAATCTTTCCAAAAGGGACTTTTATACAGTTCTCTGATATACCAAGAAAAATATGACCAATATTGCTCAGAAACTACCAAGTTTTTCTTGAGCTTTCATTAGGCCTTGGAGAGGCCTAAGTCTGTTTGGTGATGATGTTCCTTGTGCAACAAAGCTGGAGTGTCTTTGCTCAATTTCAGCTGGAACAGGTGCAGAGGAGAGCTACTAGAGAAATAATCATACGACAGGACTAGGAGAAAAAACTTGTTTAGCCGAGATAAGTGAGGATAGATTTACTGTCTGTAATTACTGTACTGCTATTGTATCCATGGGTGTGATTCCTTGTGTACTGCTTATATGCAGAACAAATCTAGTGGAGTGTCAGATCCATGCTGCCATTTAACAGAATTGGTAAATAACATACACACACAAAAAAATCACACGTGGCTTTAGCAAAGGAAAAGATTTACCATGTGAAATAGCTGCAATGCTCTGCTCCTACAGCTGATATACAGGCATTAATGGAGGAAACCATCATGCCATGCATTTCATCATTCTCAGGGCTAAGCAAGGCCTGACTAGTGCAATCAGAATGGTAGAGGAAGAGATAATGAAAAAGCATTAAGGAAAGTTCTTCTCAGTAGGACTTTCCAGTACTATTATTATTAGCTGCCAGTTATAACCTCCGTTGCTGACTCATGCTAGGAATATGAATGGGGCAATGGAGTTTCAGGTCAAGTACTTGTCAGCTGTCTGACAAGGTAAAGATCAGATTTTCCTCAAACTGTCAAACATCTTGAAGCAAAGCCTGGTTTCTCAGCTAATACTTTTCACCCCTCAAGAATACAGTACTTCTCCCAGTCTGCTTTACTAATAGAGGAAATATTAACATAAGATGAGAAACAACTCTTCCACTCTCATTTAAGCCTTCCTCTATACTTCCCCATTTCCTCTTCTGCTTATAGTTTATATCACCTCACCTCATGGTTAATCAGGCCTGCACTGATGATTAGGCTTGTTAACACTCTCCTTGCAGAAGCCTGACAATCTGATTAGGCTGCCTGCCCCATTCCAAGCAGCCATAAGATAAATTGGCTATTCAGCCTGTTTAGTCCCAACAGCAACTGCAGGGACACCTAGTAGAAAATGTTAGAGTTTTTAATACCTGTAATGTTAGGAATTTTGTCACATTGGCAAACAATTCAGCTCATTTTTTAATAAAAACTTAGATATAGTATATCTTTCTTTAAAAGTATTGAGGATTCTGACAGGTAGCTTGTAGAATTCACAGAAGTACCTCTTCAAAGTTCAGCAGCAAGATTTCAGGGTGAATTAAATGCCTAAACTGCTTAGACATCTTGGGTATAACTTTAGGTACCTGAATGCATGGAAAATTTAGACTGGAATACATTCTGAGAAAATGAACACTCATTGCCTGTGTTCAGATTCTGGAATTAAAAGGCTAATTATATTTATCTGTTAACGAGTTAGAGACTCATCATTTCTTTATATAAACTGGCAACACCAGAAGTTTCTATTGAAACTAGAAATGCCTAGAAGCAAGGGGTCCTTTTCTTCTCCCAAGAACTATTGCTTGTTATTTTATGTTTTGGGAAATGCCATTTTAAACTAAAGAAGTAGTCAAAGAAAGGTTGAAAAAAAAATATTACCTGTATACTATGCTGCTCTATTTCTGAGTCATGAAATGGATGCTTATGTCATATATAGCAGGTCCTAGATATTTAAACTGTAATACTATATTGACATATGTCATATATGCAATTCCATTACAAAGCATTTGCTGTTTACTGACTAGGGTCTTAATTCCAGTTGAAGCTGTTTTCCATGCGGTCAGCTACTGATTTACCATTCTGAGTTTGCATTAATGTCTTTGTGCTGATTACTTCCAGTTAATTTGACGGATGTATTCTGGCTGGCTTTGGTATATTATTGTAAAATATATGATCATGTGGACCTGAGGCAGAAATTCTGGTGAAAGCATTAGAAGTTAGAGACAATGCAGCGTTATGATTTTGGGACTATAAGTGAAGCCTGTGTTTCTCAGAGGTCTGTTTCACAGCTGGTGGGCAGTTACTTTCAAGTGGGCAAAGAAGATGTTCAAAATGGTGTCATGGCACACACAGTCCTCTAATGAGGATGCATCCTGAATATTGTCACATTAGCTCGATTTTCAGGCTGTATGATGATGGAGTTAAAGGAAAAATGTCCCCAGTCGTTGACAGCGTAAGAGCAGATCTGTAGACCAAGTAGGGCATGAAGAGTGACTAGAGTTTTCACTATAGCTCTACAGACAGTAGCTCATCAGTCAAATGACTAGTCTTCTAATGATGCCTGTCAAACACAGAAATATTTAATTTTGCCCTCATGTTAGTATCTGTACTGAAGTTAGTGAGACTATGCCTCATACTTAAAGTCGTGTCTCTAAGAATATGGTTTTATTAAAAATGAAAACAAAATCTGAATTAAAAAACCCAACAACCTATAAAAACCTGCATTCTTGAAAGCAGTCTAAATTTAGGAATGTTTGTTTTATTGCCTAACATACTTCCCATATGCCATGCTATTCTCAGAGATTACCAAAGCAGATTATAGAAGCTTACTTACAGCTTACTATGGACGTGTTTCCAGAAGCTATGGACAACATTAATGTGCAAACATCAATTATTTTCCACGATGCTGGAGACTTTGCAGTTCACTTGCATAGTCTCACTTGCATTCACTTATATTTAAAGATTGTGGAATACTACCAATAGAAACAATACCATTTTCAACAAATTAAACTTTAGAACTCTACTACCAATGGGTAAGCTCAAAGTAATGTTTCATTGAAAGCGATGTTATAATCTTGACTTCTGTTAGAAAGCAAGATGACTCTGCCTATCATAACAAAACCTCTATACACCAGGGAATTCTTTAGGAATTGAAACACTGCTGACAAGTTTCAGTGGACATGGTCTGCGGAAGGCTTTTGAGTTTGATAATATATAGTTAATACAGAATAGAGAAAAACAGGCAAATAGCCCAGTAACAAATAGGAATGCATGACCCTTCTGTTTTTAAGACAACCATTTCTACACAACTCCACTACAGATTGGCAGATCAATGCAGAGAGGACAGCAGAGAAAAGTAGTGAACATTGGAACAGCAGAATTACAGAAGAATGTGACAAAATGCAGAGAAGACCAAGCATACTGTAGAAATTCAAAGGAAAGGAAAGAGCCCTGGGATAGGGAGATGTGGAAAAATCATTTTGTGGAGATGGTCAAAGATGCCATGCTCAAATATCTTTTTCCCGTGACAATGGTATTTTTGACTAAACAACAATTTTTATGTGCAGATTTGTCATTGGGGGGAACACTTTAGATTGCAGTTGATGTGTTTCAACAAAACACACTGCAGGATCTTGATGGCCAAAAATTAGGGCATTTTTTTCCCCTGCATGACAGTTTTAAGCCGAAAGTATAATTTTTCAAGGAGTCAAGCTTTATGGGACTAAAATATGATTCTACCCGATATAAAGTTGTTAGGATTAAGATAGTAGCAGTAGAATGGGAAGGAGTTAAAAAAATGGACATAAAAATACAGAACTAGAAAAGAAATATGAAAATAAGAAGCAAGATGGGGTATATGGGGAAGAATTTTAATGGAGAGGAAAGTGATCAGTGAAAAGTGGAGGCCTAGAGGTAGATACACAGTGAAAGCAAGAGGAAAGCAAGGAGAAGTGTTGTGGTAGGGAAAGGTGAGGAAAGGGAAAGAGAAACAAGGCACAGAAAAGGAAGAAAAAAGAATAAAAATGTGAAAAAAAAAGTAGAGCCAGAAAGTTATTTTTCTTGTGTCTCCTGTTAAAGGTATCAAAAGTTTTCTTTTCTGCATTTACCATCTGCCAAGAAATTCATCGAGTTTTAGTTGATTCTGTGCCTTGTTTTGATTGAATTTATGTTTTTCTAAACTGAACCATCTTTGAAATCAGCAGGGAGAATTAACGACTGAACTGAAAGTGGAAAATAGGTGCTGTTCTCTTGATGCACATTTAGGGAGCAGTGCATGGCCATGCTCTTAAGGGACATGTGGACATGTATTTTAAGATGGCCTTCAAAGCTTCACTCTGTACTACAAGAAAAGCCAGGGGAAGAAGATTATAGAGCAGTTGCAAGCCCAGGGGAATCCCAAAGCAGAGGATTTTTTGTTTTGTTTTACTCAAAAGTTGTAACTCCACACCCAAACTTCTCCAGCTTCACTGTGCTTTGCCCAGAGGTTTCCATGGTGCTGCCATTCTTCTATACATTCCCCTTTGTTTTCCCTGAGAACCCTACTGCTTTCTTGTGTAACTTGTGTCCCTTTCAGCTTTCCTTTCTCTGTTCCAGTTCTCCTTTGCTATCCCAGTTCTGATCCCACCTTTGTGCTTTTTTCTGCAGCTCTCAGAAACTCCTCAAAGCTTGAGTTCGAAAGAAAACCCAAAGAAGAAAGCTACCTGGGGCTATGAGTTTTCAGGCTTAAGCCTACTTTTTAATTCCAACCGGGACTTAATTTAGCACGTCAATGTGTTACAGCAACACAATCTTCTCTATTGCTTTCTGAATAAACCAGCCCAGTCTGGTTTAAAAACGCAAGCCTATGCACTGTTTTTGTGGGGAGTCCTATGAGTTGCTTGTGCCTTAAAAACGAGGAAATGAGGTTTGCAACAACTACAGCTAAATAACTAAAATGAAAGAGGAGAGTAAGCATTTCTCCTAGATGGAAACTTCTGCTATACACGACAACAAAACACAAGACTACAACAAAAGGGAGGAGCCACTGTAATTGCCTTTTGCTGTGATCTCTAGATTTTCAATTGAAAGGATCATGTCTAGGGTTCTATGCTGGTTCTTTTCTCATAAACTCCCAGTACTTAGAAGTCTTTTCTTCCATTCTTAATTTGCCTGGAGCAAGGCTTTTATCTAGACTTTTAGCCAAGAGGCACCTGCTGAAATATTCATTGGCAGAAATTGTGCCATGGGTGTTTTTCCCCATTTGTCCAGTTCTATGTCATTAAAATAAGGTTGAGTGCAATGAAAATAGGATTTGACACAGAAGAATGGCATTCTCTCAAAACTTTATATAATAGGCAATTAACCCTTTTCCATGCAAGAATTTAAATACTAAAGAGTGCTGAATAGTATCCTTTGTCAATGGCCATATCCCTTTTACACTACTTCAAAATGGATTTGAATATTATATTTTCACTTTGTGGCAGAATCAAATGATTATCTGCAAGTTTTTGGGATATGATTTAAACATCTTGATCTTTGATTTTGTTATTCATCTCTGCCTAAAGTTTAAGGTCATTTGAGATCAGAAAATACAAAAGGATGGACTTCTAGAATTTCAAAATATATACTTAAAGGCTTATGTTCTTCATCTGTTCCTTCTGTTCCTTCCTCTATATTTTCTCTTCCTCTTTCTTTTTCTCTCTCTCTTGTTCTCTCCCTCCTTTTTTTTTTTTTTTTTAATTCTTTTCCTTCTCCTAATGTTCAGATGATGATACCAAACAAATGAAATGACATTTCTTGTTTGGACTCTGGCCTGGAAATGAAAATGACTGTTCTTAAAAATCTCAAAGAACACAGATAAAAATGAACCAAGGTGGACTCCAGGCTCACTCAGTCAAATCTGGGGGGTATTTTTGACCGTATTGCTGCACTGGTTGCTTTGCTAATTATCTTGCTTTGATCTGGATGAGCTGGCCTGGATGAGTTCTAAAGGTCCTTCTCACATTAAGAATTCTGTGATTCTTTTTTTATGATACTAATATTAGCAGATGATACTAAGATTAACAGATACTAAAATATTAGCAGCTAGTCAGTGTACAGTGAGAGGAATTTTTTTTTTCTTTTTAAAGTTTCAGCCTTGTACCAGCAGAAGGTAAAAGGAAAATCTTGAGTATACTATAACTTCAACTCATATTTAAGGGTCTGATCCTAGGCCTGATCTCTACAAGGTCTCTACAAGAATGTAGGTCTCTACAAGAATGTTAATCCAATGACATACTATAAATTTCCTTGGATGAATCCTGTGGCATTCTGTTGTCATAGCTGTTTTATACTTTAACACTCTTTTTCTAAATATATCAAAGTGCATAATGGGCAATCACAAAACTTTTAAAAACTCTTGTGAAATAAGTAACTATTTCATTGTGCTATGTGTATTAGTATGAAAACACAGATAAAGCAACTTCCTCAAGATTCTCTCACAAATTTTTTTTCTTTGCATCTAAATGCTGTACCACAAGGCTGGGCTTGCAACCTCTAGATAGCAAGAGGATATGATGGTTTAACGCTCTCTGCCTCTCTGGCTGTGAAAATTCCGATCTCTTCAAAAACTGACACAATTTAATCTGCTTTGATTGCTGAGGTATGCTATGGCAAAACTCCCAGAAGTATAATGCTGCATCTTGCAGCCCAGGCTTGAGTCTTCCTCTCTGTTTCTTTGACTTTGTCTGGCAGACTACCTGTAGATAGGAAAAGAGAGTGTGTGGGGTGCTTTTGTAGTCTTGTGGCAGTCCTCTGTCATTTCTGCTCTAGGACAATACTTATCCAGTGATAGATTGCCTTCTAATGCTTCTTTAAGCTAGGGTAAACGTGTAACTTGTTCACATGTAAAGATCTTAACTAATAATAGTATTGTGTTTCATGGGCAGCATCATATTTCTCCTTACAAATATCTTTGTATTTACCAAACTTTTTTTGTTAGATGCACAGATTATGAGGAAAAATAAAAATAATAGTCTGCATCTTTTTAAAAGGAGACACTCAAAATAACTAGGCAAAGTAAAGACCATGTAGAGCAATTATATATTTGTTATAGTAAAAAAGCAGAAAGTTAATTTTAATCTCTGTTATACCCCCCTAAATCTGGACTTGCTCTAAACATTACATTGGATTGGCCCTGCCACAACTGAGAAGAGAACATGGCTTTCGACTCATTTGTTGAAAGTGTACATACAGTGACAAATTTTGGCCTGAAGTGTTATTTTACTATCATCCTTCACTCACCCAGAGAAAATGGGAAACATTGCCCCCAAAAATAATATTTAAAAATTTTTCAGCATTAGGTCAGAATAAAACAATACTCCAGTACAAGTACTTCTGTTATACACTTCCCTGGTCTAAATACATCACACATACTACATAATGTACAAAATCACAGTACAAGCTCTTCTAAGGTCTGTGGCAGCAATTCTGGCTGCCTACTCCCAAATGGGATCATAGAAGTTTAATATGGAGAGTGATTGCAGAGTATTTTGGATGAAATTTTATTCCATTAGAAATCACTCATTTGTTTAATTTCCATTTATTTAATTTAATTAACTTTTTTAAAGTTGAGTGCAATAATATCAATACTTCAAAGTTAGGAAAGGGGACACATAACTTGCAGTCATTCAGATTATGAGGAGCAGTTCAGACCCATAAGAGACAGTCTTCCCTAGATAATATCTGAAAGGAATCAGATGGATCAAAGCATCTACACTCAAGACTTTTCACATTGCGCAGTAGCTCAGTAAGAAGGTTCAAGATTTCAGTTTTCCTAAATGTCATCTAAGTCCTGTGTCAGACCTGCTTAATCCTCTTTGAGACTGACTATAAGAACTTTCAAGATAGAGATGGAGCTCTGAGTAGGGAACTCTGACGTTTACACAAAGGTACAGACCTCATGGGAGCCCTTGGGGACATAGTGCTGCACTGCTGGGCACTGATGCTACACACACTTCATCCTGCTTCATTCCAGAAGGAAGGAAAAAAAATGAAGTGAAAACAAAAATGCACAAGTCAAGTAACATTTAGATTCTGTTTCAAATTTTGCCAAACTAGGAATAAGTGCAGGATAAAGTGTCTAGTACTTTTGGCTGTTGATTGCAGAGAGAAAACAAATGAACAAAAAACAACTTTGGTTACTCCAGATTTTCTCAGCAAAGTCGTAGAGAATTTGGCCCTCTAGGAGTAATTGTACAGGTTCTATCTCTTTTTGATAATATGAGGTTATACTCCAGTTTTCCCTGCAGTACAAATCGTTAGAAAAGGCCCTGTCAAGAAGACATTGTGCCCTGTTACTATGCTGTACCCATATATCCAAATTTTGCTCTCAGGTACCTGAGCATAAACCTGGAGATACTTTACTGAAGTCAATGGAGTTAATTTCAGATGTACAGCAGCACTACCGGCAGCAGAATTTGTCATTTGGCTGCTTTTTTTTCAGACTTTTCGTAGTGTATAGTAGCATATGTGCTATTTCAAAAGAAAAAAAGTCATAATGTTGCCATGATAGAAGCACAAGTGCAGCGAAGGGTGTTAAAGCACAGTTCTTCATTACATCAAAATTGCTTAAGACAAGACTGACTGCTTCATTGAGTTAATGCAGTTGTGGGATCTGAAAGATTCTGGTGGAAACAACACTGGTACTCTCAACAACCTCCATTAAAACCAGCCTACAGCATGAAAAAAAAAAAAAAAAAAAAAAAACAGAAGAAGGAAGGGAGGAGTGTGCTGTGTGAGAAATTGCAGTAAATGAGACACAGAAATTTAAAGGATAAATGTAAAAATATTTTTCTAAAGCAAAACAAATAACCTGATAATTGTCTAATGCCACTGAACAGCAGTCAGAAAATTAAAATCTAATAAAAAGGCAGTTGGCTTCATTGGTAAATGAGCTTTCTCCATGAGACTCCTCAGTTGTACTCTGTCCAACCTGATGTGTTACTAATAGAATAAGCTTAATTTAACCCTTGCGTTGGACATATTAGAAGATTATAGCAGTTCTTATTATGATGGAGAGTAGCAATAAACTATGTTGTGTCCCAAGAGTATAAAAACATTTGAAGTTTATGGATCTGGCAAAGAAGAGAATGATCATGATTTCAGCTGGATTTCATTTCAGTGTTTGAATTGTGATCTTTGATTGGACACAAACACTTTTCTGGCTGAGGGAGCAAATGCATTCCAACTTTTTTGTGTTAATCTGCTTATTAAACAATTCAGCAGTGGCTTTTCCAAATAAGTTATGCTGTCTTTAAGTCCTCCTTTCCTGATAAAGTGATTTGTTTAAGATATTTAAATGTCCTTTATTTTTCAGTCCTAACAAGGGCAAACAATGACAGTGAGGAGAAGAGCTACTTCCATAATATTTGTTTATTTATCTTCTCTTCTATAAAAACCTCTAAAGATTATTTATATATTACATACACTATTGATACTAGTGTAGTTGTGGACAAAATCTTCTGTATGACATTCCAAATTTAAACTTGATTCATACTGTCATAAATACCACCAAATAATTTCCATCTCCAAAGCTGAATTTGTAATCTCATGATCTTGGCCTTTAACAGACCAATTTCCAATTTCACTCTATTTCTATTTATTAGGTTTTTGACACATCTCTTTCCATCCATCTCATAAATATTGCAAAAAAACAACGGTTATTTTCAGAAACCATCACCATAGCACATTTGATATAATTGTTCAATGACAGTGAGATTTTTATCTGATATAGATCAAATCTTGCATTCCCAGTTCTTCCAGGTTTTCTAATTCCAAGAGGAATTTCTGCTGGACCCTCTCTAGAAGCTCCATGTCCCTCTTGCATGGGGGAATCCAGAACTGAACACAATACTCCAGGTGTGGTCCCACCAGAGCTGAGTAGAGGGGCAGGATCACCTCCTATGATAGATAAAGTATGTTCACTTTGCCCACTGATATATTTAAGGCAAAGAGAATACAGGATCAATATAGTACTTGCATTTGCCTCTGAATTTAGGAATGACTTGTTACGAAAATGGGACTTCCATGCAGAATGGAAGAAGTACAAAAGCATAAACATATACCACTTCCTTTACATAAAAAAGCTAATTTTTGAGGGAAAAAAAAAAGAAAAAAAAATCAGGCCCAAGTCCAGAAAATGTATAGATTAAAGTCTTTCTTGGACTCTCCTTTAGAAAGCAGGCTTAGAATGGAAGAGTAGAACACTTCAAAACTACTTGAGATTGCAGAGTTCTAGCTGATTATTTGACTTCTTCGGATTCTTCAAGAACTTGCTTCTCAAGGGCTTTTCTACATAGGAAATGAAGGTAAGAGCTCACTTTTGTAATGACAGTTATTTGTGGAAAAGCTGGGCTTGATTCTGTCTTGCTGAATAGCTCCAGGAACTGCAAGACAGCCTTGCCTTTCACCAACTTAAATGAGACTGAGAAGGTACTAAAAAGGTAAAAGGAAAAGCATCAAGATCAGGTGCATGGAGAAACAGCTTTCATAAAGTTAATATTCATTCACCATCATCATCTTCTCCAAGCATGGGGAAATCCAACCAAAGGCTTTTTTTATGTAGAAATGGCCACAGAAAATTGCACCTATTTCCTTAATTCCTTCTGCTGAAAATTTCTGTAGAATTTCTTCTATTAATTTGAATTCATAGATAATTCTTCTCTAAAGTATCAAAGATTTATCAACTATTTTGTGTTTAAATATGGAACTTGAAAGTCTAATCGCAATTTAATTTGACTAAATATGTAATACTTTATAGTCAATCACCCAGATCTTTACAAGGTCCCTTGGCTTTGGAATTACTAAATCTCAGATGGTACTATCTATGAGCCTTGTCTGACATGACATATATTGAAACAGACTGTGGAATGATCGCTCAGAGATGAGAACCTTGCTTCAGTTTTAGTGAACCAAAGCTAAGAGGCAAATTATTCAATTATAGTAAATTTACAGTAGCTTAATATTTGATAGAAGTGGTTCTCCTATGATCACAGCATCATACTGAAAACCCTTCAGCAGCAAAATAACTCCAGAAACATTGAGGATGTTTTAGCCACTTATTAAGAAAATTCATCTATCTTAATTTTTTTAGGAACACTTTGTCTCTTTGTACAATAATGGTTGAGACATATTTGGTTTGTGCATTGATGGTCCAATGTACCTTGTACAGCAATGCACTTGAGGGAGTGAGAAAGCAATATTAGTGCAGGTAGGTTATGGTAGGAGCCATATCTCCAGAATTAACCCAAGGGAAGTAATTACTCAGGACTGCCTGTTTGTGCCACAAACTTCTAACATCAAGAAGTCTGCTCCCCTCTTTCAGTTAAATACAGCAAGCAGTCTGAAGAGTGCAAACTGTTTTAATCCCTTTTTTCCTTCCCCGAATTCACCTCAAGTCACTGCAATTTGTTTGTCTCCCTCTACACTATGGTTCAAATGAGATAGGATTCTGGTAGCAAAGTCAGCCAAGCGAATTAGTTCTCTAGGGCAAATGGTGGATGTTCATCATTTTGAAAATAAGGAAGTCTATGACAAGATTTCAAAGGCTATTATCTTAAGAATTAATTTTTTGTCATCCCTTTTCTGAAGCCAGATATTTAGTTAAATTTGACAGTTTGTCATTTGTTGTGTGGATGAATGGTCAGGCCTTTGTTCTTGTCCTTGAATGAGCATCCTAAACAATTAAGGTCCAGTTATCACACACCAGTACTCTAAATTGAGTGTGTAAGTGAAAGGATACATCTTCAAAGAGGAATATATATATATGAGGTTAATAAGGATTGCTCTTTTCTTATGCCTACCAAGCCGCTCCTTTGGAATCTTTGGGAACCTTCCTAGATCTTTGAGAAATTATCTTCAATTAGAAGATTACAAATATGATTAAAAAGGAACAACACTATTCCTAAGTTTCCTTGTGGTCTGATCTCTGGGTATAATTTTGACCATCTAGTTACAATTCTACTTTGGATTCCTAAATTCCTGCAGATTCAAATAAACAGCAACCTACTAGATGTAATGATAATATGCTTAGAGTGCTCAGTCATTTATCTTGGAATTATCTCTGTGGTATATTTTCTTCTGTGACATTTACAGTAAGTTGCAATGCAGCTTCATTTGTTTTAGCTACTTACTCATTTTTAAGTCTGAATATAACAACAGTGCTACAGCACAAAAGGTATGCTGTTACTGTTACTCTTATCATTACTTATTAAGAGGGCCCTTCACCTTTCTATTTTTCTTATATTTCTTATTGAAATGGGCACTCTAAACTTAACTGAGCAAAAAGACACTGCTTGTAATGTGGAAAAGACGGGAAGAACACTTTTCATACCTTTTAACCTAAGAATTGTCAATTTTTACCTTCAGCAGCAGGGCTTGACACTTAGGGTAGCTTGAACCTGATTTACATACTGTGAAGTCTTACAATAGCAGCATGAATTGTGACAGGGGCTAATTAGCATTTCCACCCCCTCTATTTGACTCTTTTATTTTTGACGACAAGTGCCAGAAGCAGTAGAGGAAGTTTAACTAAACCTAGATTAAGAAATTAAGCTTCAATTTTGGAAGTTAAAGAAGATAGATCAACATTTGAAGGTAGATCTCCTATTTCCAGAAGAGTGAGTGTGTGTGTGTGTGTGTGTGTGTCTGTGATATATATAGATATAGATATAGATATAGATGTATATATCTTTATTCCTATATGTAAGATACACAAATGTTTGTGTCGCTATGATATTTTAGAACAACATATGCAGTGACTTCCAGGTACCCCTTCAAGGTATCCATCCAGACCCCAGTAAAGTTAGTGAAAGTCTTCATGCTGACTTCAGTTCAATACAGGCTGGTACTTCTGGAACAGTGAAAAGGGAAATGGACTATGAAACTTAATTAGCTTTCACCAAATGTAATCAACTCCTTTCTGCCTTTACTGTGGGGCCTTCCTGAAAGAACCTGGAACACCATGGACCAAGAATATATATACATGTACATCCATGGGGTTCTAGAAGATTTGGGATTAAGTAGATACTATTTAGGAGTTCTGAACATGCAACCTTTGTTATTATTATCGTCCAAATCATTCATACTACTGTAGCCCGTAGAGGCCTCACTAACAGTCTTTGCCTGTTACATGAATGTGTGGTAAAGCCACTCTTCTTGGAAGCAGCTCACAGACTGTCATAGCTTATAGCATCACACAAAGCTCAGTGACATGCATCAGCTCCGTGGCTGAACTATGAGGTGAACAGCCCCAGTCTAGTGTCCTTATCACTGGATACACTGCCTGACATATTTATATATTATTTTTCTAAATACAGTTTGGTCCAGGCACCAGGTAAGAACAACATAACTCTGCAGTCTAATACAACAAACCATTCTGTCATGTACAATTGGCTACGTAACTGAAACACAATATTGCTGTTAAGACAGTTATTGTATATTTTCTCAGTGTTGCCCTGTGCTCATGGTCTGGCTGTATATATTTATTACGTTTAAACCAAACCTCTCTGCAATGCAGGCTTTCTGTTCTGTGTTTGTACACCACTTAGCACTGGATGAGACCCAGATCCCTGATTAGGGGTCCTAACACTGAGTACGGTAACACAAAGTATCTAAAATACAGATGAAGTGTTCGAACACTAATGACAGTGAAAAAGGAAAGGAAAGGAAAGGAAAGGAAAGGAAAGGAAAGGAAAGGAAAGGAAAGGAAAGGAAAGGAAAGGAAAGGAAAGGAAAGGAAAGGA
>VZSV01000014.1:7719402-7757533 GCA_013398735.1 Nothocercus julius
AATCAGACCATACACAAACAAAGGGCTTCGTTTTTGCTTCTGTTATGACTTGCTTTTCCTATTGCTTTTTCTTTAATGTGCTAATAGCACACTGGACTTTCTGACATGCATCACTGAAAGATCCAGAATTACTTTCTTACAGAATCAGGTTGGATCTTTTTGTGATATATTTTAATTTCAAATGAGAGGTAGCACACTGGCCCAGACCTTCTGCTGGGAAACATCTGCAGAGTTCTTTGGAGCTCGTCATGGTCCCCCAGTGATATTTGTTCTTGTTATGTGCAATGTTTGGCCCATTAATTCAAATAGCCTTGGCTGGTTGTACTAAGAATGGGGCTACATGTGGGGAAAAGGGAGAGCTGACTTGGTGTGGCAGGACCTTCTTCCACGGATTACAGCAACCCTAATTATTTCATACTCTAAGAAGAGTGCAGAATCATGTTGAATAATACAGTGGGATTATTGTTGGCAAATGCTTACATTTTAGTGGCAAATACGGTTGCAGATAACAATTACAGCACCACATCATTTTTGTTGGCACTAAGTAGAGCATTTTCAATGCCTATCTGATTTCTGCTTATTTCATTTTTAATTCCCATGAGGTATGGACATTATTTTCTGCTTCTACAGTGTCCAGCAGAATGGGGCTCTACTTGTGACTGGGAATTGAGGATGGTAGTGTACTGGTAATAGTAATAATATTAATAACAATAAAATAATTATATCACTTTACAATGTGATCTTGTCAGCATTCACAAATTAAGCGGAGTTGGACTAGTCCAGTACCTCAATGGCAGGCTGTCAGGGAACACTTCTGTGTAACAGATGGTACTGAACAAGCGCCCAGACATGGTGTTAGGACATTGTATTGTACCAGGTTCCACCAGACATAAAATTGAGGTCTTGACCAGTTATAGCCATAAAAATTAAATGTCATAAAAATAACTATACTAAATCTGATGCCTGAGGGCAGCGTCCTCTTTTTGTCCTGAGTGCTGTAATCTATAAAAAGCCTGCTCCTGACCAGTGGTCACAGGACCCAACTGATGGTGGCCAAATCAGTCGTTGAGTCTCTCTACTGGATTCAATTCTGTGGTGTCCCAGGATAAGATTAGTTCTCCCCTTGCGTGTTACACCACTTAGCAACATTGCCCTGTAGTGTTGCTAAATAGATCCTGCATGTCACTGCTTTTTGATAGTGAATAATGTTGTCTTCCTACGCACAGATCTGACAGTTAAGCTAAGCAATGCAGTGTTCCTTCTGGCCTTTATATCTAGGAAATGGTGTTCTGGCTATCCTTGGGGAAATGCAGAATTGAAGCTATCAAAGTATTTGAAATGGATCTCTGACTCCAAATGCATCCTACCGGGAGGAAGTGATGTACTTGATTTTTTACTTTTTTAAATTTTGCTTCTTGCCTTGCACAACTATCCACAGTAATTTCAAAGCTTTCACTTGCTTTGTTTTTCTTCACTTTCACTGAGTGTCTCATGAAGAACGGATGAATGAGGACAAAAAAGGAAGATGGTCTTTCCAAATTTGTCTCTTTCTCTTAGGAAATAGAGGAAACTTTCTCTTTCATGCCAGAAGAAGAAAATCTGATTTTAAGTTCAGTTTACTTTTCTTTCTTACGCCTTGAAAAACAGCTCAGGAAAGAAATCAGATCTACCTAAATTTAAATCCAGGTCATGTAGCCTGAGCTGAACTGAAACAGATATCTAAGGGCTGTTCAGTTTTATAGTACTGTTTCTTTGGTGGCTCCTTCAACTTAATAACCTGAAATATAACTGATAATCCTCAGTTTGGGGACAACCAGGAGCACGCAATGGCCTATTCACCATTAGGACTGTGCTGTCATGCACACCCTGAAAAATGTTTATGCCATGCAAATCACTCATAGTGTAAATAGGTAAGTATTAAAATGCCTCCAATACTTCCTTTTCCATGTGACTGCCTACTCTGCTTTCATAGCCTCCAGGCAATATCCTTCAGAACTCATATATAGAACTCTTCCTGAGATAAAGAAAATATTAATGATTATACTGGACAGTCCTTGCAGTCATTGCTGCACTGATAGTAAAGAAAGATTTGTGAAACCACGACACCTACTCAGATCCCTTTGCTTTGCTAAACTCACTATCAAATATTTGAATTTAGGAACGATTAAGAAAGAATAGAAAGCTGTGCTGGTTAACAAAAGAAAACTCTAAACAAATATTGCTATAGGTTGTAATTACTTAAAACTCAGAATGATCTTTGGGAAGGGAATGAAATAAAAAATAATAGGTGAATTCATGAAGGCTCCCATCACCAGGAGTACTATTACAACCTAATTGACTTCTCTCCAAACAGTGCTATTTTTTCACTTCAGGATTCAGCTCACAGTCACTCTCCTGGCCTTTAATGGAAGTAAGCAACTTGGGGGTATAAGCAAGGCATGATTATAATGCTGTAACGAACTACCTCCTGCACGTGTATCCCCTACCTTGTACTACAGGGAATTAGAATGACCTCAACTGCATGTCATAGATGGTTAGCAGGGAGCCCAGGATAAGCTCAGTCTTAACATGGAAATATGTACTGAAGTGGGGATGGATCTGTAAAAGGACCTGCGTCATGAAAGATATACTTTTCAGGTTGCCACAGCTTAGTGAGGTTTGCATTCCTTGAGTGAAGAGTCTCAGGCAGCACATGAAGTGCAAAGAGTAAGGAACCTAGAAACTAGACCATAGAAACCAGCAGGCCTTAGACATGGCACAACGAGCATGAGGGACCTGGAAGTTCTTGAAAGAGAAAGAGAAAGTTTCCTCTATTTTCTAACTGCAATGGAGCTGCGCACCTCAAGCTAGCTGAGACCACCTTCGTGAGAAACGGTATATACAGAGAGAAAGACACCCTGAAAATTTCATGGTTGCATTCAGACTGCTCTCCTTGGTCTGAACAGGGACAGTCAGGGAACAGTATTCCAATCTCTACTTTGTTTGAGCTGAAGCAAAGAATGAAGCCAATATTTTTCCCCGAGAACAATGTCAGACCACTTGGTTGTGTAGCATTCAGGATGGCATTTTCAATTACTCCTAGTAAGCAGGAGAATTAAAGATTCAGGACTTGGCTGCAGATGAGTAGGATCTCAATACTGCTTAAAAATGGATTATTTGCCCAAAAACTCTCTGTGAACTTAACCCTGAGATGCCATAGCATTTGTACCCTGAAACTAGTTAGATTTGAGTAGTGCAGTGACTGTCACAATGAAGCTTTCTGAGTGGAGTAATGAAGTATAAGATGACCACTAATATAATGCGACATACTTATCTAACAGACTACTAAAGCTTTACATTCGTAATATAATATTTTTAGTGTCAGTACCTAGTAGTATAGCTGGGTAAACTGAGGCACAGGAAAATATTGATTTGCACAAACTCATATGGAATTTTTAGAAAATGAAGAATATAAGTCAGTCTTCTCTGATTTGCATCTCTTTGCTTTTCATTTTTTAACTCACCTTACTTTTGCAGGTCCACAGAAAGGAAAAGTGTTTCTGAGACATTGTCTATAGGACATCACATAAGTCTGTAAGAGCTTCTCTCTCTAAAGGTCAGATCCTTACAAAAATAAAATCAGATTCTTTCTTTTTTTTCTCTTTTTTTAATATGGAGGTTAGGTCATGAAAACAGGAGTGTTTGCAAGATACCCAATTCTGCCTAGTTTCTGGCTCTCAGGCACACACCCATTCCTAGAAATGTGTTCTCTCATGTTAGGAGTTCTGGTCTAACCATCCCAATATATAAGGTTATGAAAGGATTTGCTTTAGGCATTTTTATTTTTATCCAGGCAAGCACTCAGGAGAAGGAGAGGGAGGTGGTAAGGGGGAACAAAATGATCTTGGATTTAACATAGATGAGAAATGTGAAAATGCATAACTCTGAAAATGCATAACTCGCAAATGCTTGTGCTTTGGGAGACAGCACTGCTTCAGTTTAAGAATGAATGAAAGAGAAAGAGACAAGTGATGTGTAGTTTCTTGTTTAGACTGAAATAACATTAGAAGAAAGGTTTGAGTAAGGGATTTGACAAAGAAGTTTGAAAAATAATCTAAGAATAGGGACTGGACAAGCCATAATCTAAGAGGGCATGTGCCCATCTTTTCTACCGAGGATCAAAAAAAAAAAAAAAAAAACAGAATGAAGATAAGATGAAACAAACGTATTTGTTGAAGGAATGTTTCTGTCCAAAGCACTGTGCTGACAACATTTGAATGTGAATCCTGTAAAATGAGCACAAAGGAGAATAACACAAGGTCAATGCATTTTTCTAGCTTTCATTTCAGCTAGCTGGGCAGGCAGTGTGATATGTTAAAAAGCTTGTTTTCATTCAGCGTTAAGTGAATGTACAGCTATAGATGCACCAAAATGATGATATTAAGGCAAAAAATACCCCTTGGGAGTATTCCTCTGTACCTCCTCATGCCCCCAGCATAGTTAGAACTTCTTCTGGCCAACAAAGCCAATCTATAGTTATTATATCTCTTTGTCTCTTTTCATATCTCCTAATAGAAGCACTGTTGTAGCTGCTGGCTAGAAAATTAGCCAAGTGAACTCTCTCTGTCTGTCTCTCTCTCTTCTCATCAGATTACTGGGAAAATTTAACAGTCTCTCTTTTTTTTTATGTGCAGGCTGGTAGCATACTGGAGGGGCATAGAGTGAACTAGTTTAACTCTGTAACTCATATAGTCTTCACTACAGCTGGTGGACACATTCTTATTCTCAACATTTAGAGGAGAAAGATGGGTAAAGTGTACAGTTACTTTCAGATGGTGATTTGGGAACACAGTTCATGAAGAAAAAAATAAAATCAGAAGAGCAAAACTATGAAGAAGCCAGGAGACAAAAGAGTGGTCAATGGGTTTTTTATTCAGGAGCCTTGCATTTGGACAGATTCAGTTATAGTATTCCAGTTCAGATTTATTGCAAAGTACACATATATTCTGGTTAGAATGAATATGATTAAAGATTCAATATCTTATGTGGCATTTTCTTGCCAGCTTGAATCAGGATCCTTTTGTGTTTTGGATAACAATGTAGTCTATTGGCATAAAAATACATGTAAGAAATGGGAAAGATTCTTCACCTTATTTGGAAGGTAAATGTGGACAAGAATCACTAAGCCTTCCAGCCATTCCCTAGAGAAAAGATGTTTGGTACAAGTTTGAGCCTAGAGAGCTATTTTCCCATCTCTTCTCAAAGGCCCAGCTGCCCCCAGACTTGTGGTTGAAATGAAAAACAGTGAAATGGGCTTAGGAAGTAGGTAGATTTTGTGAAGATTGGCATAGTGCAAACAAAAGGTCTTAGGGGGAATGGAGATCACATAGTAGTCAGAAGGTATAATAGTTTAATGGCAGGAAGAAAACCTGAAAAGACTTACAGACTTTAGAAATGAAGCCAGACCTTGGCATTCATGTGAAAGATCAATGCTGATTTAAAACTGTTTCCTTTAAAATCTCATTTGGCATCTAACTTTCAAAAAATTCTATATTTGATATCTGCTGGCAACAGAAATTCACAAACTGTACCCTTAGGTATGTGCATACCCGATCACAAAGGGAAGACCCTTACTGAAAAGATCTGAGAAGAGGAAGAGTAATAAAACTGCCATTTCTGTGAAATTTCAGATTTATTATATTGCTGCTGTGTACAGCTGGGAA
The DNA here is from genome assembly GCA_013398735.1 of Nothocercus julius. Taxonomy (NCBI): domain Eukaryota; kingdom Metazoa; phylum Chordata; class Aves; order Tinamiformes; family Tinamidae; genus Nothocercus; species Nothocercus julius. The sequence goes on from VZSV01000014.1 coordinate 7,725,105, forward strand.
TCAAGGTTATCAAACAATTAGGTAAACGAGCACACTGGTGCAACTGCAGGGTCTATAGCCCTGTTTGATCTGATCCACTAATTTTTTTACTGTGGTAAAAAAGTAGGCAGGAGTGAGGGAAAGGAGCTGTTAGCTGCAGCTTGTGAAACCCAACAGCTGCCAGACACTTGCTAGCACATCCACGTGCACTCCTTGGTGTAGCCACCCACTCATCCACAGAGATCTGCTGCTACATGTGACTGACCAAAGGTGGCCATCATGTCTCAAAATGCTGGTCCAATACAGGAGGTATTTGAAAGAAAAGCATGGGAGCCGGTAGTTTCTTAAAAACTCTTTTCTCCCTTATCTAAGTAAAACTCAACAGCACTACACAACCTTTACTTATTTATTTATTTATTTAGTGAAATTGCACTTTTATTTAAAATACTTATTTGATGACCCCAAAATGTTTGTGCAAATGTGCACGTGCAAATCACAGTCAATTTTTAGAATTTCTAGCACATTAAAGAAAAAATTCCCCTCCTTTCCCCACCCTGGATCTGAGATGTGTTGCATGGCACAGTGACAAAGAAGGATTGCAAATGAATACCTCTAAGTGTTGAGAGGGTAGAAATTAAGAAATTTGGCATTATTCTTTGCTCATTGCACTTATTGGTTTGATAATTGAGTTTATACAAGGCAGACTCAGTTTACTCTTTTAGAAAGTGGGACTGATAATAGTACCTCAAGTGAGGTGTTGAGAGTTATTTAATTAGTGTTGCTAAAAGACTTCAAAATCCTTAGCTAGATAATATTCCAAAAGTATCATATTTCCTTCAATAAAGTTTGCTTGCCATCTGGGAGTACCCATTTGGGATTCCGCATTTCCAATGCTGCACAATGCGGAAGGTATAAAAAAGGGAAAAAGGAAAAAGAAAAATGTTTTTAAAGAATATGGTTGTCTTCTAAAGATTACATTATACCTACGACTATGTAGATCTACTACACCACTGAGGAATCACTGAAATGATTGTAATGCTTAAAAGCAAGGGGCAATCTCAGCATTTGAACTCTTAAATAGGAATAAAGAAAATTTCCTCCCATATTTTTAAAACAGTACTCTACAACATCTTTCTAACAAAAAAAAACATTTTTTTCCATTTCTTCATTTAAACCCTGTTTCAACTGAAGTTGCCTGTATTTAACTGGAGATGAACGGATGGGGTTGATATTTCCAATGACAAAAGAATGTAGGTGAGATGATAACTGCCCTTGTTTTCAGAGCTCTGTTTTTAAGCAGGACTCATGATCTTTGGCTGAACAAGTTGCATTGAATTGAGAATGTACCTATAAAACTTGGGAAACTGCTAACGTGTGGAACAGAAACCTCTGTATCTGAGGATGAAGAATCACTTAGGAAAATCAACTTCATTATGTTCTTGATTTTGAACTGGTGTTAGGATGAGAGAATAGAAATGTGAGGAATATCTGCAATATTTTGCCTGGACTTTATCCTTTGTTATATGCTTCCCCTCCATGCCCCCCGCCTCTGTCAAGGTCATTTGGAGAAACTCCTCTCTACATGATTTCTAGAAATATTCTCCACATGGACTTGAATGTCCACCTTCCAAATATCCACAAAAAATGCCCTACGTTATTAGGTCAAAAAGTGTCACTGGCACAACAATCTAACACAATACTCTTTTCACTGCATGTTTTGTGGATGCCCTCAGCTACCTTCCCTGTCAGCTGGTACTGGTACCTTACAGCTATGCCATATGAAATGCCATTCTCAGGGCCAAATCCTGCCTGTCTTAACAATGTAAACAGTGTCATTAACTTCACTTTGAATTGATGCTGTTAATTAACATAGTGTTATTTTTTGTTATTAGTGGTTCTTTCAAAAGTCATTTAAAATCAGAACACAAAACCAGTGTAATAATATTTAATACATGCTACAAATTACTCTAATTATGGAGTAGCATTAAAAGGTGGCTGAAACACATTAAATATTTTCCTGAAATTATTTTTACAGGTATGCAATGATGTGGTTGCTAGAAGGCAGCTACACTATTACAATGGCAGGACAGGGGTTCATGAGACTGTCATGTTCTTAAATTGTTCCCCATAGTGCACGAATATATGAAAAAAAGTGGGGAAAAGAACAGAACACCTACTGAACTGAATTTTAATGTTGACAGGGCTCTCACTTCCAAGTTTTACAGCATGCTTCCTTTTTTTTCTTTTCTTTTTTTTTTCTTTAATGTGTGGACACCTCAAACTCTGGGGAGTATCAGGGCCTTGTGTCGCAGGGCAAATGATGCTTGATTGTTCCTGCCACAATTAACTGGTAATATTGTGCCTCTGCCTATCAGTAAAAATTCATTTTAGCTTGAAGGGTCTGAAAGATATTTGAAAATCGTAATGAACTTCATACCTGCCTCTGTGAGTAGATAATTAATTTTATTCATATATTACATAGAAAGCACTGAAATTTTCATGCAGAAGTTTAGTGATAGGAGTAAAACATAAGTCACTTATTCTTTCAGATTCACACATTAGCTTTTTTAGCACATTCTTTTACTATTGCCTGATGTATTTTGTGTACCTCAATCCTGTAGTGATGTTCCTCTAGAAAAGACTCCAAAGAAATAAAAAGAATATTCATCCATAGGCCAGGAAAACCTAATTGTGGTTAGCATCTGATGTCAAATGCATACTCATGTGTGCATGTTTCAGTATTCCACTCAAGATACAAAACAGGATAAGAAACAAAACAAAGTTCCAAATTAAATGAGAGAGAGCAGAATAAGATACGGGGCTTCTATTTAGAGATGATCAACAAAAGGAAGAACTTGAAGATTACCATGGTTGACACAAAAGCATCCAGAATTGTCCTCAGAAGGACACTCATATATCTTGGAAGCAAAATTTACAAATTCAAGAGCCTGAGAACTAAAGTCAATATAGACTGAGAGAAAATGTCTATCAAAAGGTAAAAAGTCACACAGAATAGAAAAACCTTAAAGGAAGATAATGACTTCTCCCTCTCTTCTAAATTATGAGAAATCTACAAAATGAGAAGGCCTAATAACATCATCTGTTGAGAAGCATCCTCATCCAGGATATGGGTATAAACATTTTCAGTATTTCATAATCTTCTGCTTGAATCTCGTATAAGAATAAAAATATCTGATGCCATCTAAAATTTCAAGAAAGAAACCTGATTTTGGTCTAGCTAGGAGCATCTGCTGGTGTAGAAAAGTAGAGTAAATTTCCTGGGGCCCCTTGGTCTTCTGAATAGCCCATGTGTTTTGTATGGTAGACAGATGGACAACAGAATTAGAACTGTTGACAAACTTCTGCGGTGCTGAGCTCAGCGCAGATATCAACAGAAACCTCAAGATCTGAGCTGCAAGGACCTCAGCAAGTTCTCTTTGTTTACTTAATGGTACCTGTAGAATAGGCTAGTTCAGTGAGAGCCCTTTCCCAGGAGGTAATATGATTGATATATATATATCACATATTAAAGAGATTGACATTTATAGGTGAGTACCAGTCTTCTTGGACTAAAATCTGCTCTCTTAAATATGGAACCCATTTGGGCCACAACCTAAGATGATAGACGTCCTGAATAACCAAGCTAGAACATTTTTATTATTGCATTTTATAATTCTTTATATAAAATTGTAAGGTATTCAATTCTTCCCTGGATATTAAACATTATACTTGTGGTTACAGATGAGAGATACACATGCCTCAAATTTAAAATTAATGCTTTCCTTAGATAATATATAAAGGGAAATTTCAAAGTTTAAGTATATATTCTATATATTTTCAGCTGATTACGTTTTTACAGATATGATGTTAAGACATACTTAAAATACCCACTGAAACCTTCACAATTGACCATCATACTGTGCACACCTCACCTTGTTAAAAAGACAAAGTGCTGCCCAAACAGACCCTTATAATCAGAAAAAAAAAAAATAATAAAAAAAAAAATAAAATAAACAGAACAGGAGATCTCCTGCAACAAATCCATAGGAATATTCCTCCGTTATGTATTTCCTTCCTACCTTTTCTCCTGAAACAGAGTAAAAGTTGAGATTCTTCAATAAATAAGCAAGCAGTGGCTAAGGCAACGCTGCAAATCAGCAATAGGAGACCTGACTGATGGTGCTTCTTCACTGAAGATACGCTGACATCAACAGATAAAACCATCTAACTATTCTCATTCTCTCTGCTCTTCTGGCTTCACTTCCTACACTACATCCCCTCATAAGTAGTTCACGCAGAAGTCTTTTCTTACATCTTATTGAGACACATTTTTGAGAGTGAGAGAGGCTTGTGGAAAATTACCCTTTTATTCACAGTGGACAGTCACAGTTTGGCAGCTTCCTTTCAGTTCAAGAGGGGAAGTGTTGAACTCCTCAAGAGGGAATATATTTGGGCAGATCAGGAATTTTTCTGCCCCAGCGTACTCAATAAAACCAGAGCCGAAGGAATTGTCGGGATTTCAAGCGACATCTTTATCATAGGTTGGTAAAGTGCCAAAGGCAAATGTAATCTATCTCATGAATCAAAAGAGAAATGACTCAGATGAAATAGACTCTAAAGGGGATTTTTCTTTGTGAACTCCCACACAGGAGCTGATGGTTCTTCCAGACTCCGCTGTGTCCTCTCTGCCATGAAGTGAATAGTGCTCCCAACAGCTAAAATTCTTCACATAGAATTTGCATATTATTTTCTGTTTCTTTAAACCCCAGTTCTAAGTTTTATGTTTATAACCACTTGCAACCAGTTCCTGTCTGGAGGGGCAATATTGAAGGTTATTGTGAGAGAGACTCCTTCCAGAATAAACTCTCAGCAGTGCTGTCTCCCTCACCAGCATTTTTTCTTTTTCCTATTCAGGCATCCCTCTCTGTTTGCTCCAGTTTTTCTTCTAGTTTTTCCATTTCCCAACCTTCTGTCTGCCTTGGGATCCATAATAAAGTTCCTGAACTGCACGTAATGTTATGACATTATAATGTTATAACATTTAACATTCACAAAACTCATTTACATTTGCAAAGATAAACCAAAGAATCCCACAAAGCCCAAGGAGCTACCCTAGAGAAGTAAATATTTATCATGCTGGCCTGTTTTACAGATGAAGAAACTAAGACACAAGCTTCCAAATCTTACTGAAGGCTTTGTCCAAGATCAAACAGTGAGTCAGGGATTGAAAGAAGAGGATAACTCAGGAACTGTTGTCTGCAGCCATGTGGTCACTGTGCCAAGTCAACTCTGATTTAAAATGAATGAGCTTTTTGGCCTTGGAATTTGAATCCCTCAAAATCTGATACAATTTCCACAAAAGTGTTCTCTAGTGCTTTCAAGAGGCAGAAATTTCTCATGTATTCCATTCTTCAGTAAGGAAAAACATCCCAGGGATCCCATTTACCTGTAGGGTGACAGTTTTCCCCTCCTTCCCAGCAGGTAGGAACAATAACAGAGCCAAGAAAGCACTATTCGTTGTTGAAGTAATTGAGGGCAGCAGGTACAAGAGCACAGGAGTGTTCAAATGCTAACAAGAATGTATCAGGAATATATAGAATGCACAGCAATTCACAGAAATGAGAGGGTTTTTGTCAGCATGGTAATATATTATGGGTAACCTAATGACCTAAATTAAACAATTTGTTCTCTGCATTTATTAGTTCTGATGAATCATCTTTTCCAAGTTCCAAGAATATACTGGTTTGCTGTAGACATTTGTAAGTAGTGCATGGCACAGACAGTGGGTGTCTAAAATTCATTTCCTACATATTTTCTCTTTTCAATAATGATGGACTGAAGACATGATATCCAGAATCAGTGTGGGAGTCACAGTTTCTTGTAGAGGTCTGAGGCCAACTCAGTCAGTAGTCCCAGAAACTAATACATATTTCTCAGTTGATTCTGAGCCTTATGTTTTCAATATCTGTTGAGATCAATTGTTGCTTGCATGATTTCTGCCTCATGAAGTGGCAGAAGGCCAGTCTTGTATGTTATTCTTGTATTTTATTAATCAAGGGTCTAGAATATCATTTCCCTGATTTTCCATTTGTATCAGTCTTTTTTTTTTTTTTTTTTTTTTTTTTTTTTTTTTTTTTTTTTTTTTTTTTTTGTGGTGCACAGAGAAAGTAATTATATATGTTACTTTGAATATAGCACAAGTATGCTATATTATCTAGGGAAATCCTTTCCTGTACATCTAGATACTGCAAAGGAAAATGTCATGAAATGTATTTAATTAATGTTCACAAATCCTGAAATCTTATTTGATATTTTCCTCCGAAATATATATGAACACTATTGTTATATTCCTTGAGCCAAGGTTTAAAAAGACTCCTAGCTATTTTGTCTTGTGCCTTTTTATGAACACATGTTCCTGTTGCTGTCATCACCACCTCACACTCCATTATTCTCTTCCTCCAGTTTACAGTGTTTTATATATACTATATATACTAATAGAGACCTGAAAAAAAAGCCAAATCCCCCACAAAACTGCTCTTTCTGCTATGAAATATTCTAAGTGAAAGAAAGGCTTGAGCGAGGAAGAAAAAAATGAATGAACAGAGTAGCCAGATAAGAAAAACTGCTCTTGATTGTTGAGGACAGTAATCAGTGGTTGTTTTTCTATTGATTCTCTGTATAGCCATACAGCTAGTATTTCCTAATTCTCCCGCAAATAATATTTCTCACTAGATGAAGACAAAATAGTCTGCCCTAGTGACCACTAAATGGTTGGCATCTCTTAACACTAACTGGACGATGAAGCTGGTAAATGAAGAAGATACATGAGAAGTAATGGGCCATATCCTGCCTCCTGTTTCCCTTCCTCTGTCAGCTCTGATATGAAGCCCCACTTACATCCCAGAGCAAGCACTTCCTACAGAGGATTTTTAACCATTGCGGTAAAGGGAGAAGAAAAACATTTTCAGTTCCCCAAATCCCATGTCTTGTTCATCATCAGTGAACGGTACCTCACTCAGCTTTTCCATCATCATCATATCACTGGATGTGCAATGAACCCCAGTGGTCGGAGCATTGGCTAGCAAATCCAAGAGATTTCTGCATATAGTCCTACAACAAGCACACAGCTGGTGCTACTGACAAGTAAGGAGAGAAAAATCACAGGAGGAAGCAGAAGTAAGCGCCAGATCTGTGTTTCTGTTGTTTTGTTTTATGAGGTGATATTTGGAAATTCAGCATTTGTTCAGAGAAGGCTAAAGAAAATTCAATTGTACTGAGTTCTTTTGAAATCTAAGATTCTGTCAAAAATGAAAAGCTTTGCAAAATTAGGAGGTTTTGCAATAATTTCATCTAGAGAAAGAAAGAGAAATAAGAAATGGTTCTGATGATGTCAAAACATTCTCTTCATACATTTTTGGAATGAAATATTTAGACTTTTCACTTGAAAACATTTTTTTTTTTAATTCAGATACTGTTCATGCAGTTAAATGTAACTACATTTAAAAATGAATATCAAGCAAGTCAAATATTTTGAATGCCCTGAAATTATTACTTTTAATTATTTCCCTTCCCAGAGAATTTAAAACAATTTAATATTTACTCAAAGTCTGAACTAAATCATGGAATCTTAAAATCCTTTTTAAAGTGGAATATATGTTTTCTATATATCTGTAATGTTATGAAAGGTTAAAATGTTGTTGTCAAAACCTGATGAATAGGAGAACAGAGGAATTGTGTGTGTTTTATTGGTTATTTTAACCATTGAAGAAAGGATATCAGATCTGCTGCAACTTGTTTTCCAGGGTAATGAGATGCACAGAAGGAACTTAGATTTGTCTTAAAGAAAAAATTTATGAACTTGGTCACATTTTATGGCCAAATCAGCCTGAGTTTTGGATTCATTATGAAAGCTTACTGGAATTTTATATGAAAGCAAGTTTTGCATTACATATCATGCCCATCCAAATGTTCTGGTTTCTAACTCCAGAGGACAGAACTTGCTTCCACTAGGTGGAATTTAATCAGAGGTAAATGAATTCCTGTCCCTGTTTTTCCATTTGTCCCTTCATCTTCCTCTACATAACCTTCTGGCAGCGCTATCAGATCTTTGTGCATTTCTCTTTGCTGGGTGGATTGACTTTCTCCTCCTACGTCCACCCATCTGAAAAATATTCTCTCATTTCTCTTCCATCTTTTTACATATGTAATCAAAAATTAAAAATAAATAAGCAGCTTTGTCTTTTGGCGTTCTCAATTTCCTCTCCATCTTGCTATTAATAGTTTTAGCTCTGTAAATATGTTATTTAACACAGAGTAGCCTTTGGGAGAGCCTTTATAGGCACTGCAAAAAATGAAGTCGTATTGTACTGTGAATGACGATACTTGAAAAGTCTCATTTGTCTACTTTCTTCCTCTCAACTCCATTCCTTTATGATCAAAGAATGGAGCACACTTAAGGAAAACAAGATTCATTTCCTTAAAAGCTCTAAGTTAATGTATTATGTTTGTTACTGTGGTTTCTGTAAGAGGAGAGGCAGATGGATAGCAATGTGGGCTTCTCCTGAAGCAAAGCATTTCTAAAGCAGGACTAGTAGTCTTTTTCACCTCCACCTCTTCCTGCTTCCTCTTACTTTTTCCACCTGACTCATGGGAAAATGTGTGAGTCCCTCTGCAAAACAAAAAAAAAAGCACTGTTCCCACCTGTGAAATGTCACTTGTCTGCGTTCCGTGCTGAACAAAAACCAAAGCCCACAGTCACATCTAGAGCCATCTGCATCATTTGAGCACAAACCGATACTGAGTATTGTTGACCTTGTTTGCCACAAGGACAACTGAGATTTGTGCATCTGGGCTGCCCTGTGCAGTGCAGCAGCAAACACACCCCCATTTGGGCGATAGCGGGGATACACCAAACCGAATGCATTTTTCATACAGCCACCTAAGTTGAATGGAGAGTTGCATATCACACCAGGACATCTCTGCCTCCCTTCCTCCAGGATAAAGAAAGGTCGAACAATACAACAGGGGTAGCTTTGGCTGACCCTTTGTCAGATTTCAGAAAGAATAGAGATGTCTCTACATCAGGGCTGGTTCAGTACAAGTTTGTGGGTACATGAAAAGAGAGAGAATAGCTGTGTGTATGTGCAGAGTAAGCTGCCATAGATATGGTACCCTGTGTACCAGGATGCTGTACATATGTGTAGGTCCTCTAGGAATCAGACAACTCTTTTGAAAGCAGATGTAAATCTTGATGCTACAAATTCTGCCATCCAAAAAATGTAAGAGACTTGCATAAAGTCTCTTACATAAAGTAAGAGACATAACTTAAAAAAAATACATATTTTTTAAAAGCATGATCATCAATCTCTGTTAACTAAAGCGGTCTCCAAGATTTTGTCAATATCTGGACTAATAATTCAGTATTCTTTCAACAGTCTTCACAATAATGGACATATTTTCAGCTTTCTCAGGTCAGCCAACTTATCAAAGAGAACTATGTGGCTCCATGCAGAGCTGCAAGTGATTCTTAGCAGCTTACCCTAGAGTACATCATGCAGGGACTTGTGCTACTTTCTCTTGGATTATGGACTTCATCAGAGCCTTTGAAATGAAGTAGCTACCCAAAATATGCAGGCAGCTAAAACTTTATTGACGTTGGAGAACTGCACGTAATTATTTATTTAATGAGAAAATATCTTATATGCCTGCACATGGACACATGCACACACACACACATGTCACCAGGGTATATGGGGCTACAGAAATCTGCAGCATTATCACCTGAGATGGAAGAGGCGACAGAAAGAGAGTTCTATGTACCACACTTATTTTACCCCTGTTTTTCATTACGTGGATAACCTTACAGCAGTTCTTGTTAGCATTTAGAAAAAGGGAAAAATGTAGCCTCCTGCAGGGGAGCTATTATTGCTAGAATGTGCTAGCATTATCTTTCTTATGGGGGGGCATATTGTTTATGCAGTCTATTTATCATTGTAGGAATATATCTACCAATATAGCAATATCTCTGCAGTAATGGCATACAAGAATAAAAGAGTTTTCATGAATAGAGAGTTCCTGCCTGTAGCATGTACATCTGAGATACTAAAGGATTATTTACCTATCATTAAGATATGGATTTTTTTATCTGGTCCAGTTTTTCTTGCAGCAGAAATCATATTAAACTCCCTAGCTATTATATCTAACATTCATTGGGCAGCTTTTCATTCTAGGTAACCTAATATAAATGAAGAAAATAAATCCACGACAATTTGTTGAGCCGTCTTTTTCCCCCTTCCCCCCTCCTCTTTTTCCTGAATTACATTCACATAATAAAATCCAAGGGTTGCATTTCACTCGCATCCGCTTCAATTAACATGCATGACATTGTATGAAATTTTTAATGGAGGAAAGATGCTAAAACACAATATTTTTAAAGCATTGTGTAGGGCAGAAATGCTACATACACAGTGTGCTTATATGTCACAAAATAGTCAGATGGACTTTAAAATTCAATGTGAGGTTTCCCAAAGCTTCTTTCCCTTCATGTTTTCCCATTATAGGATGTCTCTTGAAGAGATATAGATGACTTTTATTTAATGAAATATTGTTTTGTAACATCTTTTTAGGAAGTGCTTATTTGTTTGAAACAATCAGGATTAATAATAACACAACTGCTTTAAGCCAGGAAATCCTAAAGCATTTTTTTTTTCTCAGATAATGGCTTTTTCACTGAATAGAAAGTATTTTTTAAGATCACTTTTTTGTTTAAAATTTCCTATTTCTGCTGAAAGATTAAGGCTAGTTTTGATACTGATGGAAGAATTTCAAAGGAAAAATGTAAACAATGAAGAAAGTCAGTTTCACCAAGGAGAAAAATATTTCCTGACAGTCTTATGTGAGTACTAAATGTAAAAATTGATTGCATGAATCCATCAACTGCATGTGCAGATAAGCTCATTTACATAGCCTTTTTGATACCCCAGTTTGATATATCCCCCACCTATCCAAGGCTGCACATATTTCTTTTTCCCTCTGGTGGGTCAAAAAGGCCACGATGACACAAAGCCATCACACCTGATTATATATCATATTCCGCCTCTCTTCTCAAGTGCATGGTGTATGGCATCTCAGTGTAATGATGGTGGGGAGCAGAGAGAGAATGAAGATGCTTCTCCAGCCAAGAAGTCTGCAGCTGGAATAATTCCCAAATTACCCTTTCTGATATCTTATGCTGGCTGAAAATGTGTCCTGTGCCACATAACGCTCAAGGAATCACTCTCAATGCTTGTATACCATTGGAGCCAGAAGATGCTGTAGGTAATAGGATGGAAAGTCAGAGACATTTGCCCTTTCAGATGAAGAAGATGGAAGGAGGTATCTTGTTGGTCACAGTCAATCTGTCAAGTACCAGTATTTCCCATGCTAAATCTCCTCACCAAAGCTAGAATTTATTCAAAGGGGATTTTGCAGAACTCATACCTATGCCTTTCTGCGTTCTCTTTCTGCCCTCTTTCTTCAACTTACCCAGAAGAGGATCTGAGACCAGGTCCTTCTCAGACTGTTGTTTTCGTTTCTTCTGAGAAAACTGTGCTTAATGCCTTAAGAGGTCCTGGGGAGAAGCACAGCCCAAGCTCTTCATAGGAAAAAAAGGAGACCAGACAATATATATTCAAGCCACAGAGGCTCTTTTCCTCAGTTTCTAGAGAGGTCTATTTTTTCTTTGTTGACCCTTCTTCATCCTAATCTCTTTTTCTTAAAAAAAGAAAAAAATCAGAAAAATGAAGAAAATGAAGTGTGTTTAAGAAGTGTTCCTAATAAGTCTGGATTGACAGCATTAGAGAGTAGAGTGACTTATTCAAAGGCATATGTTAAATTTAGAGGTTATCTTATTCCAAAGCTTTCTCACAATAAAGTCATATCTCTTCTAACAAACTAAACACAGCTGAAATACTGCAGTAGAGTCTTGTGTTCTACTTTTATAGATGCATAATACACATACAATGATACTATGTTTATTCATTCTGTTTATTGGTTTGAACATGATTTTTAATGGGTAGCATAAAAAGAGGTTTTCAAGTTTAATTGCAGTGTCAACCCCATCATGCTCATCTCTATCTCCATCCGCTTTTACTTTCAGGCTAGCATTTTTTATAGTATATCCACACATAATAAAGCATCCAAACAACTTTTTCGCGTCATCTTCAATGAATTCAGAGGATGCAACAGTTTGCACACTCCTCTGCACACATTTTATTACTCCCACTTTCATTCTACAAGGCTGGAACGAATCATGTCATAAATATCTGTCTTGCACTCATGAGCTTGATATACTATTTTCTTCTAAGATCCTCTCTCTACTCATAACTTAAAGATCTGGCAAAAAGTATTCCATGTTCTATTTTTGCACTTTAGCAAAATTTCAAAATGTTACAGAAACTCCTGTTCCAAAACTGACAACGTCTCTCAATCATAAAGTGTTATTTTTAGATAATGGAATATGGTTTTGTACAATAAATATATAAGGCCACACTCAAAGCTGGTATAAAACTGACATTGAAATAAATGGAGCTATGCCAATTTATACCTATTGAAGTTCAGGCATAGACATCATTGGAACAAAACCCTTTTATAATATTTTATAATTTTCAGACCCACCTAGCTGTGATTATACTTAACGTCAGCTATATGGCAAGAACCTTGCTTATATATATAGACATACAAATATTCACATAGCACAAAATGAATCCATATGTAACTGTGTGCATAATACTGGATATGTGTCCATTGTACTAGCTTTTTTTAACAGCATTTGAGGACCACAGGACCTGAAGGTGTTAGTGCTTTCTTTGTGTCAAAGATGATGTCCAAAATCAGCTCTACCACACCGTATCTGTACAGTCCAGTGGCCGTCTATGCCCCACTCCCTCCCCATTTATATTATCACAGTAAAGGGCTGTGCACCTCACTGCACTGTTTGATGGTGAAAGTACTGAATTATGAAAAGACAGTAGCACTTTTGTAGTAAGACACCTTGCTTGCCACCTTCTTTCTTTGAATGGTTTTATTCAGTCAGTGTACCACACGTGATCAGATATGAAAGTTAGTCTGGAGAGACCATACCCATCTTGTGGTAAGATTTGGGTTTAGACTTTCAGCCTGAGACAAAAACAGTTCTGGATTTTTTTTTTTTTTTTCAGTTCAATAGCCCAGCACTTTTGTAAGTCGTTCTTGTCAGATTTTTGGCCTGAAGTAGTGGCATGTGGTGCAAACTGACTTGTGAGATTTTTTATTGTACTTTGGATGTCGGAGGTCTTGTGAGATCATTTGTTTTTTCCTAAAATTCCTGCCATCTTGGGCCCACATCTCATGAGACTAGTTGTTCTTGGAACATTTTTTTTTTTTTTTTTTTTTTTTTTTTTTTTTTGGAAAAAAGGAAAAAAAAAAAAGGCCCCTTTTTGGTTTTTGTTTCCCCCCAAAAAAAAAAAAAAAAAAAAAAAAAAAAAACCCACTTTATTTAAGTATACATTCTCAGATCTGAAGTGTCCCCACTATCCTCCCTCCCCTCCTTAATATCGAGAAAAGGGTTCTAAATTTAAGATAAATGCTAAAGTTCTTGCAAAAGATTCTCAATAACATTATACTCTGTGGTTACTTTATATGGGAATTGTTATATGGGAATTGACACCTCTGATAGGTTGTGTAACCTAGAGTTTGTCACTAAACACCGCTCGAAAGCAAGTATTTTTATTGTTAGCTATTATTTATGAGGTTTAATTCTCATACGAGAATGAGGAAAAAAAGACATTCAAAACTATTGAGGGAAGACAACAAAAAACTGATAATAGATCATTCTTGATCAGAAGGAAGACAATGCCATGAGATATAATTGAGGAAAAAAAATAAAGAATGATGCAATGTGTATAGCTAACAAGTCTAATTAAGTATAATCTCAGTCTAAATGAAAGTTTTTGCAGTAAACGTGGAAATTAGGCCAATAAGTATTTAAGGGAGCAGGGCATTTTTATTTCTGGAAGATTATTATTATATAAATCCTAACTATTTGTTACAGGGCTTTTGCCTCTAAATTAGTTTCTGTATACAAAAATATTGGACTAGGTACACTGTCACTGATCCTCTTTTTTATTACTGAGGTTCTTATCAAATAAACAGGAAAATCCTCATAAAATGCCCAACTAAAAACAATAGTTGATTTTCTAGTGAAATGGCCCAGTCCTTTTATTCCCAAGATGGACAGCTTGCGAATTTTGAGCTTCATTTGGCTTCCAAGCAATTCAAGTGTGCCTCCAGCCTGACTCCCGTGACCAGAGGCAGGTGCATGTGGATGTGGAGTTCTGGCATGACCCCAATCCCCAGCTCTCGCTGAAAGCATCCCAGATGTTCAGACCTACTCCGTGAGGGAATAGGACTCATGTCAGTGTCATCTTTGCTCTTTAATCAGATCTCAGAGTTTCTCCATCCTTTGCCCCTCCAAGGTCTGTAGCTTTGACTGTGAAACAACCATGAAAGGTAGCTTTCTGTGTCAGGAAAGTTGAAATCTTTCTCCTAAACCATAATTACTAAAAATCCTAGCCATTGTTCTATAATTAGGTTTGATGTTTTAAACTACAAAGAAACACATTTAAGATATAGAGCGGAATTGCTGGGTTTTGTGTGTTTTTCTTTTAATTTTAGAACTTGTATTTTTCTGATTGATAAAAACCTGAAGGCAGGAAATCATTTGAGATATACAAGTGCATGCCGTATGGACATATCAAAAGGAATTAATCTATACAGATATAGATAAAAGAAGCAGGAATAATTGTATATAGGCAATGGATAAGAGAGAGAGAAGACAAAAGGCAAGGAAGAAGTCAAATACGAATAAAAGAGAATATGAAAAGACTATTGTATTATGTTAATACTATGTGAAATTAAAGCACTTTAAGATCCTTAGATGTAAGATACTGTGTAAGTATAACGCATTATTTTTTTTCCTAAAACTTGAACTGAGTCGATGCAGTTTGAAAGCAGCTTCTAAATATGATTATATGAGACTACAGACACAATTTCTGCCAGGTAGCATGAATTTCAATTTATTGCTGTGTTATTAAAAGCAAGCAGCAGTGTGAACCTGCTGTATTATTAACATGTTACATTAGCCTTAATAGTTAATCCAGGACTTTCATTCATATTGTGGTCTCCTCTAAAAGAGAGTAACAACTAAATGCTTTTAAGATTTCCAGGAATAAAATTAAAGCATGTTTAAGTACTTGTTGGAAATTATGTGCAGAATTCTGAATAAGTGAGTTATTGCATTGTATTAGGACTCTGAAGAGATTCAGCTGAGAAATAAATTATGTAAACAATGCAATATGTGTGTGTGTCTACAACTGTATATTAATATCACCTATATCAATGTATACAGATATCCTTTTCTGTCAGTCTGGAATGTGTTATACTGGAGACAGTGAACCTCTCAAAAGTGATGCAAGGCATGTTTTTAATGTTGTTTCAGAATTCAGTCGCAAAACAAAACCTGGATAAATACTGTCATACATTTTATAAACAATCTGCTTTCATATAGATTATTATGCAGCAAGTATTAATTCTTTCTGATAAGTTTGACTCTTAGGACATATGTTTGTGGGAAGTGAATTTTGCTGAACAAAGTTATTCTGAAGCTGCTTGTCCTGAGTGAGGTTTGTTGACCCCTGTGTGGTGCGTGCAGTCATGGATAGAGGATCCCTCGGAGGTCAACTGGAGTAGCCCAGATGCCTGTCAGAGGTGGTGAGGAGAGTTCACCTCTTCCCCTCTACTTAGAAAGAGGTTGTGTTGGAGATGCATGAAGGCCCCACATTCAGTTTGGCTGCAGGTTCAGGCTGGATTTCCTCTCTGCTGCTGCTCCACACTCCACTTGCATGATGTCCAAACATCTGTGTTTAATGTGAGCAAAGTGTATTTCAACCTTAATTCTTTTCTTTTCTCTCTTGGTGTTTGAATATGTGTGTGTGTGAAATAATCCTTCCAGAATAGTTTCTTTCTTTCCTACATCATTCATTAATTTTGAATCCTTAAAGTTTATTTCAGTTTGAGCTACCTGATCAGTAAAGAGCATTGTGTCCTATCATATCTGCTGCTCTGCCTTCAGAGTATACAGTTATTTATGCTGACCCAGAAAACAGATTGAGGACTTAACTGAAATATTGTTAACCATCAATATCTTCTTACAAGCTATTTTAATGTAGACGTTTTGGTGCAGGAACCCCTACTGATAACATCTAAATTTGAAAAAAAAAAGGAAAAAAAAAAAAAAAAAGGTATAAGTAGGAAAGTTGTTGAATATAATTTGACAGTGTTTGTCTGTTTTGATTTAAGCTCTCCATCCTCAGAAGAAAAGAGAAGCAACGAGTGTCCTAGACAGAGNATAAGTAGGAAAAAAATCATTTATGGCACCAAAAAGATTGATTTTTGGTCTCTGTCTCTTGGCAGTTTTTATATTTTCCCCTCCATTTCTCATGTCCCATGTCTTATATAGACTGGGCACAATATTAAATTTCATGTATGGGAGGAAAAAAACAAAACAAAACAGTAAATAGCTGGTTTGCTTATCATGCCTCGCAGTTTGATTATGGTAGGTTCTAGAGACCACAGGTTGAGGATATAGAATTATAGCAAATAAAAAACTAAAACATAACAAAGCTACCTGAGGGTTTGGCTGAAGTCCCTGCGCAAACTGTGATTAACTGAATACCTGCCCTGGAATGCTGGTTTGGCAAGAGGTTATATGCACATGAATGAATCTGTCTGCATACTTAGACACTTCAGTTAAACGTCTTTCTTGAAAAAAAAAAAAAAAAAAAAAAAAAAAACCACCACCAACAAAAACTGGGTGCTACTCCCAAAGTTGTTGAATATAATTTGACAGTGTTTGTCTGTTTTGATTTAAGCTCTCCATCCTCAGAAGAAAAGAGAAGCAACGAGTGTCCTAGACAGAGGAGAGGGAGCAAAAGGCAGGGGGAAGGAAGGGAAATGAAGCAGTCAAGGGCATGTTAGGCTGCATTGGGGCATTCAGTTAGCTACTCTTTCTCCCTAAAAATCAGCATCCTTCTGGGAAATAGGGGGCAGAAGATCCTCTTGTGATATAATTGATGTAGATCTACTGATAAAAATCCATCTGAGCCTTTATCCCCAAACCAGCGAGACAAACAGTACAGAACTGTCTATATACTAATGGCACTTAACAGATAATACACTGACTATAATTATAATACATTCAGTGGATTAATCACAAAATTGAAATTTTCAGAAAGGCCTAGGGGCACTGAGCCTTAGTGGTTTGTCAGCACCTAAGGGTTTGTCTTTGTGAAAAAATAGCCCGGTACAGCGACAGAGGAATGTTTCTGCTGGAGTTATGCGATCTGTGTAGACACACCCTTACACTCATAGGCCCCTTTTAAAATCCTAGCTGTAAATTACATTTCAGCATAATGTCAATTAATCCTGGAAGGTAGTTGATGGGCTTAAGAAGGCTAGACAACGATTATATGCTAGTGTCTA
The DNA here is from genome assembly GCA_013398735.1 of Nothocercus julius. Classification (NCBI taxonomy): domain Eukaryota; kingdom Metazoa; phylum Chordata; class Aves; order Tinamiformes; family Tinamidae; genus Nothocercus; species Nothocercus julius. The sequence goes on from VZSV01000014.1 coordinate 7,742,640, forward strand.
TTATACTGGCTTCCAGATGATCTAAAGCTGGATATGATTGTACAGGGCACAGTACAGACACAGGGGAAAAGTCACTGCCTGTTAGAGAGCCGCTTAAAATTGCATGTATTTATTTCCTGGCTTTCTACTTTATATTTTGGTACTTGCCATGTAGATTCTATATGCTGCTAACAGTCTGGATCATGGACATTAATTCTTGATCTGAAGGGTAAGACCAAGGCCATTTTGCTCTACCTATTTCTCTGCTTCTAGCAGATATGGCTGGAATACAACTTAGTATTTATATTGCAGTATATTTCCACCCGGAAACATGATAGCAAGTGTGTCCAGTACACAAAAGTAAATTAGGCTCCTAGTTACCTCTACCTCATGTGACTTGAAGATGGCTGGAAACTTCCTCTGCCTTTTTCCATGTCGGCATGCCATGCATGAACTTGCAGGGGAGACAGACCTCACCCTTGATTTATAATCAAGCCATGAGCTCATCTATACTGTAAAAGAGTTTATTGTCCAAATCTTGTTGGATTTTCTCCAGGAACATTTTGCCAGTGTATGGGCTCCAAGAACTTGCCCTAAACAAACAGCTTTCTTTTCCTTTTACTTATTTTCTTCCTGATCTTTCTCTGATCTAAACCTTCTTGTTTCTTCACAATTTTCTGCTAATTCCCCTAGAAACTTAAGGCTTCTCAGTGACACAGGCATCAGTGACACAGCAACACTGAGCTTTTTCTGGTCTTGCCAGGATAAAAAGTGTCCAGTACCTGCTGCCATCAGGAAGATGAGAGGAATGGGGAGGGAAGCTGCTGCATCCTCATATAGTGAGTTTATTTATTTATCTGCTTTTTTTTTTTTTTTTTTAGGAGTGTAGCATGGTCAGTGGTTATGTGACCATTTAATGAGTCCAGCAGTCTCCTCGTAAATTCTGGCTAAAATCAGCCTCACTGTAAAGTCTGTAAAGTCATTGAGTTGATGTGACAGGCACTGTGGAATCATTTCCTTCCTGTATATTCTATCCAGTAACACCCCAAATACTGTCATCACTGCGACTTACTTTTTTTTTTTTTTTTTTTTATCACACTAAACACATTCCTAAACACTTCTAAACATCTTCTTTTTTCACTTCACTTGGAAACTTCCCTTTCTGAAATCTCCCCCCAAAAGGGGCTCCCCACAGTCTCCACACAGATGCACACCAGACAAAATAAGCCCACATAAAGCAATTAAATTCAGACACTTGGTGGAAAATGGCCAGTTTGTTTTGCACTGACTTGTTTTGAGAAAAAGACTCCCCCCTCCTTCATCTGAATAGGCAAGCTTGACATAAAAAAAGTACTGCAAGAGCTGAACCCGTCTACTGAACACAAATACAGTGAATTTCTGTATATCTTTAAATGTTTTATATGTCCTAGTCATATATAATTTATTGTGTTGTGAAGCTGAGCCCTTCTTTGAATGAAAATTTTACTGTCAGAGCCTGGGGTACTTTAGTTTGATGATTTAAAACTCCCAATACGCTTGTAGCAAATAGCACTTTTTATTACAGTGTGTTTGTCCAAGAGGTCAACTTTCAGCACAGCAGGATTTTTTCCCACTGTAGAATTATTTCTGATAGGAAGACATCTCCCGTCTTAATTCATCTGGTGCGGAATGCAGTAGCCAACACAGTCGTAGAGACTCGTTACAGACTGGACCTGCCATGCACAAGATAAAGCAAGCATCCTTACTAGCCTGCAGATTACACAGAATGTTAAATGCTGTACGCCCGCTTATGCCTCTTTGGTTTTAAGATTCTCATTTATAGTTTTACTCTAGTATTTCATTTCCTCCAAGATGATGCTGAATTTAAGCTGCCTTGTGAGCATGCTAAATTCATTTCTGAGACGAGTAAAAGTGACTAAAATTACGTGCATGTTTCCCATGAAATATTGCATATTTAGCAGGTCCTAGATTAAAATACATGCTTGACTTTAAAGGAAGTGTGATTAATTTCCTCAACCAAAACCAGTTAGATGATAGTTTTCATACTTGTGTTGATACTGTATTGGTGCCCATTTACAGTCTCCATCCCTTTGCTGTTGGCCCCTGCTGAGCCTATTAAGTTGGTATCAAGTCAGCTTGTCCCTTAGTGATAGTACACAAACTCTCAGAGTGCTGCAGAATTCTGCATCTGTCCTCTTACCTGTCACTTCAGCCTCCTTTTACTGATGTTAAAAGAAATCTTTACTGTCAGTCATATAACCAATTCACTTTGTTCACAGGCTGTGACAACCTTGTTGTGTTTCTCCCACCACAGAACTGACTTCTGTGAATTAGTATTCTCAAAATTTAGACTAGCTCATTAGTCTGAATAAATTTGAAAGGCTGCTGTTCAGATTTTTTTTTTTTAAATGTAGTCTGGCTTTCCTTGTATATAGTTTAGGCATCTTCAGAAAAAAAAAAAAAAAAAAAAAACAGCTCCCAAGCATGCACTTTATGGTTTCAGAGTCAAAGGTCTTCCTGCGGCTTCATTTAAGATATTAAATTAATAACTCACAAGTTGTTTCCAGCCCCCTATCCCTCTTTTATTTATTTATTTTATTTATTTTATTTATTTATGTGGTATAATTAAAAGATTGACTATGTTTCTTGAAAATAAAGTAGAATTGATAATCTCAAGCATCTTGGTGGTTGGCTATGTCCACCAGACCAGCTTGTTGCCACATTATCCTTGAAAATTTAGTGTAGCCTTTTTCCCTCTACTAATCATATCTAACCCCATCTTCCACTTCCATGCATGTAACTGTCACTGCTCTGATTAAACAAAGAAAATTTTTGCTCATAAAAAATTGCTTAATATTAGGGAAGGAATCACTATTTTTCCCATTCCTTGTTTTCGAAGTCCCACCAGCTAGAGCATTTAATTCTCTAGCTGCATGCAGTCATGAAGGTATTTCTCTCCAACATGCCATGCTATAGTTAATAAATGCAATGTATATTATTCATTGTTCATTTCATTGTGAGAATTGAAGCCTGGCTACTAGTGGACAGAGGGCATGATATAAGAATCCAGTACCAAATTATCCAAATATATAGTGAATTATTTGCTGTCATTCTAACCTCTGCCAGAGAGTTGTCCTTATGAAAATTCTGTGGAATGGGTAGTGGGATGGTATCAGGATGAATTGTGCAAGCTTTCTAAGCCATCATTACTATTAAACTATATGAGGTAGAAAAGCAGCTCTACAGAAACAATAAACAGCAATTTATATGAATAGAGTACCTTTTACAGGAGAAATTTAGTGTTTTGTAAAAAATAAACACTGAAGATCATGATGCTTACTTTAGGAATGAAAAAATGGAGTGTGAGGGGAGCAAGTTTTTCCCATTCAAGTCTCTCTTTTTTGCTGCTAAAATCCACAGATTTCATTGAAGCCCCTTTTTGTTTACCCTGAAAAGAAAAAATTTAGCCCTGAACCCAGAGAGGTTAAATAATTTGCCCAAGGTTGTATTGCTAGTACCTGCCCTCAGGGTGAAGAACAGAGAGGTCTTCAGAGTTTCAACTAAATGGGCCAATAATAATGTCTTCACTATTGTCTATAAAATAAAAATGTAAAAATGTCTTTTCATTAACACCAGCACCTTAAAACTGAAACTGAGAAAGCTTGACCAAAGAGGTTTGATAGAATAAGCTACAGAATCAGGGCAAGAAATTATAAATCATTTGGATGAAAAGATAATTTGCTACAAAATGGAGAAGTTTGACTGCTTCTCATGGAAATGGAGAATTACACCAGACATTAAAGAAACCAGGGAAACTCTCAAGAGTTCAGGGTGGTTATAATTGTGCAATGGAGCAGAACAGATTAAAATCCCAACCTAAGGAAGTATTAATATATAGAACCGAAGGAGAAAGGCATAATGTGGTAAAAATAATGTAGTGATACTCTTAAGTATGTATTTGCTCTGTTTGGAGTCAGAATTTTCCTCTCTTGCCTTATCAGTTATTTTCTCAATTCTGTCTATAACATGTTGCTTCTTCTTTCAGTACCAATGGCTTCTTCTGACTCCAGCAACCCATTGTGCAAGTAGTAGCAGATATTCAGATATTCCTAATTTTGTTGCTTAGTGCAGAAGAGGTCAATGACGTGGAATCAACTGTAGCATATATAGAAAAAAATATATATATATATATGTAAGCATATATATATAAAACTACAGCATGTATATAAACATGCTCAATTTACACAGTCCTCTATCCAGTCCTGCCATGGAACAGAGCTAGCCAGAGACAACGCTTAGAAGTATTTGCTTTGGGGTTTTGCAGTGCCCAAATTCTGCCTTGTTAGGTGACTTTCATCAGAGACCAAGGCATTGCTTGCTTTCCTCAAAATATTCCACAGAATGTTTGTCTACCTTTAAAAACAAAAAGGAGAATATAACTCCTGCTAACACTTGCCCTTGACATCATGCCTAGCTTTCTCTTCCTTGTTTTCCCTTCCCCTCTTCCCACATGCTCATAAACAATTGTTTCTCTCTATCTCAAGTGCATCCTCCTTTTCTTCTCATCCTAGGTACCTGAACCTTCAATCTAGTCAGAATGCTTGCATAAAGTCTAATAGGTAAATTGCTGGCTACCACTGGAAAACACTTATTTAACTGCAGTTTTCCTGTCTTCTCTCATCTTTAGAGCACCATTAGAAAGGTAGACACTAACACACACACACACACACGCACACAGGCATGCAAAGTTTGCGTGCAGAAGTGTAGACGCATTTATGAATGGGTAGGGGAACGATGATATTGGACAGGCAATTACAGCCATTTTCCCTATATTGTCAGATGCCAGGGAACTTGCATTTTTCTTGAAGTTCCACTTTCCAGAATCATGTAATTATGTGCTAATATTAGTTTCTTTTTGTCTTTTTCAGGGAGATTGTTTCACCACAGAAAAAGGCATAAAATATGGCCTCTGTGCACAGCAAGGTTGATAAGCCAATAGCAAAAGTAAATGAACAAAATCAAACTGGATTAGTCATAGGATTCCCTGTAGTAGGTGAGAATTGGTCTACCCTTATCCATATCCGAAGATCTGGCTTCTTCACACTCTTACAGTCAGTGACTTTCAGCCTCATATACAAATGCGGTCATTGCCTCTCTGCATCTTTTTTTTTTTTTTTTTTGGCTGCATCTTTTCCGCTCTTACTAAACTGTATTTTGGGTTTCTTACCATTCCTTCTCTCTCTTACCCTCTATCTCATCTTTACTTTTTGGTAAACGGTTCCTTTCATCCCTAGCTGTCCATTTATCATTAAACTCTGAATATCACAACAACAGCTGTCTGGGAGTGGATGGGATTTTTCTCTGCATATCATGCCTAAACAATCAACACACTTCTTTTCTGGAGCAATCATAACAAGGCCGAAAGATTCTGGGAAACACCTCCTTCTCATCTGGTTTATATTTCCTTGTCTGTTTATTTTTTTTTTTTCTTTAGCTATTTATCTTTCCTTCTTCCTTTCCCTTCTGATTTTATCCCTCTGTGTCTCATGCAGAGTGACTTTGTTTCTTCACAATACACACATCACACACACTTCTATAGGAAGGAAGGCTCATGCAAAGATATTTCAGAAGAAAACTGAACCAATTTCTGTGGTAACTACCAAAAGGAAATGAAAATGACAAATGTATTGACTACAGTGGCTTGATTGATACTGATTTATAGCTCTAAATTGGATCAAGTGCGTCCACATGCACTTTCTCCAGGGACTGAAGTGAAGGCAGACTGCTTCTGTCAGCATTCCTATATAGTGACGCTAACTCTCCTTGTGTCACATCCTCTCTCCCTTTCCAGACCTCTCTTCTGTCTTCTGCTTCAATAAAGATAGCTGTTAAAATACAGGTGTTTATTGCCTGATCTCAGGCACATAACGTAACTTTGAGGATGGTTCATTCCTTATTGCACGATAGAAGACAATTTGCTGTTGCTTTGCTGCTAGGCTGTGAGTATCACACCTCTCCCTTTGAATCAGTGTCTGCTATGGACACTTGTAGCTGCCTTTCCAAATCAGCTTCCTCCTCCTTATGCCCTGCATCCTACTAAATATACAGTTAAACTGAATGGCAAAGGAGAATTAGCAGGATCTGCTAATCTGGGTTTGATCTGGAAGTCTTATTTATGCTAGTAACAGTTTTGCAAACCTGCACACAAGGTATTATTACTCTTTTTTTTTAGGGCTCTTGAGGGAGTAGGATTTGTAGGACAGTGCTCCTGCCTAAATTGACCTTAGTCAATTCATTCTTGAGCAAAACAGAGTGAAATTTAGAGGCATCACCATGCACTAACCTAACTGGTCTGCCAGAGGAGAAAAATAAGAACCATACCATTTCCACAGAAAATATGGGAAAAAAGATTTCAAAATCTGCAAACGATTTAGGAAGGAACATTATTTCATGTATATATTCCAGAGCGTCAGGGCACTGCCACTGTGCCTATTTTGTGTGAGGGGCTGCTTTAGTGCTGCTGTGCAGGGAGTAATTTCTGTGGACAATCTCCATCTGAGCCATTTCTCTTACAAAGGCGTTATGGGGCTGAAAATCAAGAGATAAAGCAGCCCAGATTTCTCCTTACAGTGGTCCTTCAAAGTGAGGTCTAAACATTGCTTATTGAAAGGTGAGCTGGGATAAACTGAGCTAGAGTAAACTCAGGCTACCTGCAAAGGACCTGTGACAGTGAGGAACAAGGTAAAGTTCACTCCAGGAGGCAACTGGCTCAGGTAAGTGGTGCAGTGCTGATATAACCACAAAGGGACTTGCTCAAGGTCACAAAAAGAAGTTGTGGCAGGATAGAAACTCACTCACATTTCCCAAATTCTGGGCTACATGCTTTACCTGGTAGACAATCCTTCCTCCTTTGTTCTAATTACCATGTTGAAGCTCTGGGGTTGATATGAAAGGCAAAAGTTTATTGCTGGTAGGGAGTGGGAATTTTCTGTGAGCTGTTAGGTGGTGATGAAGTCCATGGAAATGTTAATGCACTCTTCATCCAAATGAATTAAGCCCTAAATATGGGCTTAATTTGTTTTAAGTTCTTAAGTTGAAGGGCTTTCTTGCTCTAAAAATTGAGATCCATTGGGTAACAGCAATCACTGGACAATTAGATTTTGTATCATAATAGAAGGCAATTCCCTCCAGGGATAACAAAGTGACAAACTTTAAAAGGGCAGATTTTAAAACTATGAGGAAAATGGTTAACAGCAGGCTGAAGGGCAAAGTAAAAAACTTTAAAACCACAGAAACAGCCTGGAGGCTATTCAAGAACATTGTGTTAGAGGCACAGATGGTTTGTGTATCATTGAGAACAAAAACAAAGTAAAATGGTGAAAATAAAACTATAGTTAAGCAAAGAAGTTTAGGGCTTTATTGAGGCTAGGAAGGCATCCTTTAAAAGTGGAAAGGTTTCCTGAACAGCCTAACTAGATCAGGCCATCACTTGTATGTACTAAAAAGCAAACCAGTAATGAAAAAGGTAGTCAGGAAATGATCAACTGAAAGATAATGGGGATCTGGTGAGTATAAACACAGATATATAAGTACTCGTCCCACACGATTTTATTACTTCAAAGTTTGCATCAGCAGTGTCTCATTGCTTCTTGAAATTGCTTTGAATTTCCACTTTTTTTATTTTTAGAGCCTATTATCAAATCACCAGGATGAAAATAGGCTGCATGGCACAGGTCATAAAACAAAGAGAAATGATTCTGCAATGATGCCTCAGTGGTCCCAATAGTCCCGAACTTCATATCCTGGCTGTCTCCTGTCTCATTCTCCTCTCTGAACGGACTCCCCCAGGCCCACCACATCTTACCTGTCCCATTGAAGAAGGGGAGCCCAAACAAACTCTTGTGTAATGAGCATGACATTTTGCTCTGAAATATTCTGGGTTTGACTCACTGAGAGTTCCCAGTTCTTTCAGTAACAAACATTTTGTAACCAACTCTGCTCTGATATAGGGCATTAATTATTTGCTAAGAACCATTTCAATCAAAACAAGTTTGTTAGCTGAATGTGTCTTCGTATAAGAACTGCATAGCTGATTACCATAATAACCTTCAAACACAAAGAGGAACAATTAAATATAAATTTGGTAAGAGTTTTATTTCCCCAGAAAACACAAAAGAACACCTTATGTACCAAGTCAAGGCACTGACAGAAGCAGAAGCTACCAAAGGCTTAATGTGATGATTTTATGCATGGTAGTTAATGATGATTTCTGAAGGCAGCAACATTAAGAGATATAATGACAATGCACAAACATCAAAAGGTTTGAATACAAGAGAAAATCTGTGTGTTGCAGTGCCTGCTCAGAAGAAAATTTGGGGAGGGAAAGCTTCATTGGAATATTAGTTAATTTGATTTAATGTGTTCAGAAGAATCTGTTATTTCAACTTTATTTAATCTTCTTATTTGAGAAGGGTAAAAAGAAAAATTAAGTGGAATAAACATAGAGATGCTGAAGCAACATCTCTTCTACACCTTTGCAAGGTTACTGGAATGGGAGGAGAAGATGGTATTCTGTAACCATCTCACAGAACATCTCCTGAGATTGTGTTTGTCCTTTCCCAGAGCAGTTTCTGGGAAAAACCCACAGTCAGGTACTCCTCACAGCCTCAGTCAAGAGAGGGACTTCTGAAGAGGAAGGAACGTTTTTTCTTGAGTAAAGGAGCATAGACCGAGCACAAAAAGAGGGCACTGGAAAACAAGGGAGTTGGAGGTAAGGTTTGGCTTAAGGAGTTGTGAAAAGGTTTAGTTTATATGGGCAAACTTGGAATAAACATTCAACACTGCTGACCTCCAAAACCCATGTGTACTTCATTAAACATCATGTACACGAAAGGAAAATTTCAGAACATCTGCTGCCTTCCTGAAGGTCTCCAGTGTATAAGAACTTCAGCCTTTAATTCGAAATCACTGTGAACTTTAGAACAAAAGTTGAGATTGAGATCTGCATCACTCACAAAAAGAGACACTCTACATCTTATGTCCATAGCAAAGGATGTCTGGGCTTTGTTTTGCTTTCCTAGTTTAAAGGAGAACTGCATGGCACTAATCAGCTATGGCACATGCACACACATACACTATTATATGTGAACACTTTTCTAATGCTACTTTATAAGAACCTTGAACACTTCAGTTTGATTAATACATTGATGAATCACACATTTTCCTTGAAGAAAGTAAGGCTATGGGATTTGTTAAAATTTCAGAAAAGGAAAATAGTGTGAAAGGATTTAGTTCACTTCTAGTAATACATTCCACTTAATGTAATATGGACACAAAAATATTAGGCCCCTTGAGATATTAGAATGATTTTGTTTGATCTTCTGTGAATGCATACAATTATATTTATATATGTTTATATATATATAGTGTATATATGTGCATATATACATATATATAATGCTGTTATGTATATCCATATATATGTACACACTTATAAACAAACCCATGAACACAAATCAGCTCAGTAGAAATAGTATATAGTGGACTACTGTACATCTTTATTTAAAATACATAAGATGCCAAGACAGAAAAATACAAAAAAAGAAATACGTATTGTTTTTGAAGCTGAAGCATCAATATGGTTGTAATTTTAATGTTTCTTGCTGGAAAAAGGTCATCTCTGGCGAGGTCGGTTTTTTCTTAAGGTCATTTCACATTGAGATATCTGCCTGCTTTTGACATTTCATCTAGAAGAGGCACAACTATTCTGACACATGAAATGGGTTCTTTACAAACCCAATGGCTATTTCTATCAACATCTGTTATTCTTACACAAAAGGGGAATATGCATTGATTGCAAACAACGCTTCACATTTTTTTGGAGAATATTAGTGTGTGTATATATATACATATATATAGTATTTAAAGGTACAGCAATGTCCATCTGAAATAGAAAGAGAAAAAAAAAATGAACTATAAAAGACTGAAAATAGTAACCACGTAGGTGTTGCCTTTTACTCTTAAGTAGAATTAAACAAGTTAAAAATGTTAATTGCTGTTGGGAAATGGTAACATTGCTTTTTGAAAAGCAGCAAAGCATTCAAATTCACTAAGTATTTGTGTAATTACTTTGTGATACTGACACAGAAAAAGCACAATAAAAATATTTTCTTTGCATTTTGTTGCATTTATTGTAGAATTTTTAAAAGCATTTTTTTTTTTTTTTAATTTCTGTTCCCATTACCAAGATAGGAAAAATCTGATGCCTCACAATGGTCAAAGTCTGTCTTGTGTCCCCACATTTTTAACCTGCAGAATTGTTGAGTATTCATGGCATGACATCTATATAATTAAAAAAAGCTCTAAGTGACATTCATAGGGGCTATTTCATTTTTTCTGTAGTGCAGTAAACACCTGCCTGAATACTGGAGTAGTTCAAGGCCGTTTAGCAGAACTCCTTGCCTTAAGACCAACCTAGGGAATAACAACTTCATTCTTGCTCTTGAGTTTCACACATCTCAATTAAGCCCTGGACTATCCTAAGCAAATGCATTTAGTTGATTATTCATTAGTTAGGATTTGCTATTTGTGTGTTGTGACCTGTCACGTGGCATTATTTCTGTTCCCATATTGGCGGTCTATTCCTCATAAGCCATTGCTTTCTCCTAAAATGAATGTCATTTTACCAGAAAACAGGTTTTGTTTTCTGATTATATTCATCTGGCAATTGTCCAAATCTGCTGTTTGTGGATATTTGTAGGAACATAGCTTTGCTCACATGAGTATTCGAGAACAGTGAATAATCAAGGACATGAGCAGACTGAATTCAAACGAAGTTCTTTAACCAGGGAAGCTGTGGGTGAACAATTTTTGCACTAACAATCTCTACTGGCTCACTGAACTTCCAGCACCAGTAAATTCCGTATGTTTGGAGCCACAGCGCTTCCCTGCTTGCTAAGTGTGTCAGCTTAAACTTCTCTGCAGTATGAGGACGTATGGCAGACATTCACAGAGAACTACAGGTGCTGCTTTTCTGGATTGATGCCATATGTCCACAGGGCACAGAAGAGGTTAACATCCAGGTGTAAGAGCTTTACTGTTGGAACATGTTCTGTGTTGCTTCCAGACTCTGGCCTCAAATAAACACCTTTAACATATTTTATTAAAGTGTCATAATTAGATTTATTTAATGCACTGAGATCCAGAGCGTGTCAGCTCTGGGGATGACTGGGAAACACTTCATCAGGTTTTGATACCTTCACAGGGCAGCAGGGCAATCAGCTCCTATTTCCCACTAATGCATCTCTGAAAACAGGACTTGAATGTTCTTAGTTTGTGCACTGACTGATAGAAGGAAAAGTGCAAACACTCCAGTGTTCTGCAGTGTTGCATTTGATTAGAAAATAATGCTTGAGGTCTGAATATGCTAAAATAATGTTAAGAAAACATTAAAGCACCCTTAACTCTGCCATTTTGTGCCTAGGGCATTGCAGTTATCATACAAAATGTGTGGCCTTGCCTTAAACAGTTTCACAAGAGTAGCAACTGCTGCATAATGGCACAAATAAAAATAATGCTGCAACATAAGTAGTGGCTCTGATAGTTATTCCCATATAAAGCCAGCGATGGCAGCATACATAGTTTTCACATTTCTACTATCATCTCCAGTATGATATGACTGAGGTTGGAAGGGACTTTCAGAGATCATCTAGTTCAACCCCCACAGAGATGAAAAGAAGGATAAAACATTGGGAGCTTGGGTTATGCTGTTTATGTAAGCACAAACTTCAAGCACCTCCATTTAAGTAGTACACAGGGAAGTTAAAATAAGTAGGAGCAACAGGATGGCAAAGACTGTGATAAAAAAAAAAAAAAAAATCAAAGCTATGTTCATACCCAACAAAGATTTATCATATAGGACAGCATGAATATTGCTTTTAGTCATCAGCTTATGGCTACTTATAGATAAAAGAGGGCTCGGGGGAGATGTCATTTGATAGCTAATGTGTTAGTTCTATGTCTGGGCTTACAAACATGGTGAGTCTTTTATATAGTGGTTAGGTAACCTAGACAGCATTAAAGGGAATTTCTCTCATGCCTCTCTTAACGGGAGCTAACAACTATTTAAAAGTAGAATGGGTCAAGCTTTTTAAAGAGCCAGTTTAACTACATCCTTGTCTGCACAATTACATTCTCTAGTAATAACCCTCATTGCTTCTATACTGGAAGCAGGTTAAAGGGTCTCATCCTTCTTCACATTGCAATAGGATCAGATTGAATGATGAATGACTGCCCCATCTGAGAAACTGAGCTTTATTTTTGCAAGGATGAGCCCAATAATGGGTCATACTTATTCAAGCAGAAATAAAGATCAGTCAACATATATGGATGTCATTTGTTTCCAAAAGGAGTTGATCAGTTGTTTCACTGGGCAGAAGATGCACATACATGTTCATTGCTGAGGCAGCTGAGCTCACTTGGAAGGGCAATGGGCCCAGTGCTGCTTGCTTGTCTCTATTCTCCTGCCCTAACCAGTTGAGACTAAAATGTGCAAAAATGAGGGAAAAAAAGGTATGTATACACTTGCATTGATTTGAATAGCAGGATGATAGTTATCTTCAGTCACTGAGGTGGGTGGGAGCCTGACACTGAAAGAATTTGAGGAGGAAGTGCTGAGTGAGAGAATCACTGCTTAAGAGAAGACTTGCTTGCTTTGTACATGGAAAATATGTGCTTTGTAGGTGGGTATTTAGTAGACTGAGGTAGAGGCAGGAATATGCAAGAGAAGAATAATTGCAGAAAAAAAGTTATGTGGAGGAAAGAAAGATGTCTGACTTGACTGAGTTTCTCCTGGGAAGACAGCATGGTCATTGCTGCTTGTGCTGATGCCATAGCGTAGTGACCTATGTCTTGGCTAGAGCACCACATTGTGGTTTTAAGCCTTCCTTAATCCTTTTCCTACAGCCTTCTATTGAAAAGAAGGAACAAAGAAATCATTCTGAATATCTTTCTCATCAGAAGACAGTGATTCAGATTTTTTCTTCCATTTTCATCCATTGTTGATTGAGTTGTCAAGCACCCAGCCTTGGCAATAGAAGTCGAAATGAGCAATGTCTTCATAGTTTTGCCATGCTGTGTCAGTACTGAATAACTGAGCCTTATCGACTACATGCTGAGTCTGACATTCAGCCGAGTTCCTTTGGAATTTTTATCACTAGTTTTTATATGACACTCAGAAAGGCCTTATCCATGATGAAGTGTAAGCTATCAAATTGTGCTTTTTCTAGAGGCTCCTGAAAATCACCCATTTCTAGAGGATGGGTTCTGCCTGTATCAACAAATATGTATAAGCCTGGGCATTTCTCAAGGACCGTGGACTACAAATTGCACTACATTATGTCATAATTTCTTGATGTCTCACTGATGATTTACTGGATATAAACTCTTACAGAAAAAACTAGTACCACTGCTCTATTACATGTATTTACTATTGATAATCCTGATGAGGTCAATAGAAATAATAGTGAAATATTTTGCGATACAAAGGCATCTGTCAAAATTGGACATTGAGATAACGTAAGATTATTCTTGCAGCAAAGATATTGATAATTCCAGCAATGGATGGAAGAAAACAATTTTATCCACATCCAGCTTATTTGTGCACAGGATCCTGAGGCACAAAGAGGTTTATTCAGATTTGAATCCTTGACTACATGTGTTCCCTATAATAGTACTGTTTGATGGGCCAATTTCGTCTTCTGTCAGCTCCTGATTTTTACTGAATATTAATCTTTTTTTTTTTTTTTTCTCCTTAACGGAATCCAAGGTTTTGATTCCTGATCAGTAAGTTACTGATACCTCAATTCACTGAGGCAACCATATCTAACAGTAAAATCCCAACAAATATTCTCTCAGCTTATTTTGCCCTACACCAACATCAGATGCATAGGAAGGGAGAAAGAAGGGCTAGGAGGAGAGAGGGGAAGAAGTCCCATTTCAGCTGGCTGTCATCCATTTTAGATGCTTCTGGATCTGATGCCTCCAGTATGTTTCCCATCACAGCTGTTTGATATGGCTTATTATAGCAGTCTATTTCCTCTACTATTCAGAAAAAGCAAGGCTGTTTACAGAACAACACAAAATGTCTACGTGAAGTACCCAGATGATCTCACAGTTTTGAAGTCATCCTGATATGGAGATACACTGCAGGGTCATAGTTACCTAATTTTTGGAATCCTTCTAGCCCCATATGTTTTCACAGTTGCTATAAGCACATTAATCGAGCACTTGAGGGCACACCAGTTTTGCATATAATTTTACCTAGACAACATTTTACTAAGTTATCAAAATCTAGCCTCTTTTAGGGGAAACAGAGACTATCTATTATACCTCTTAGGTCAATCACCTCTTCTTCATTAATGTATTCCGGTCATTGCTCCTACTAATGTATATATATTTTTATCTCTCTCTTTCATTACAGCTATGAGAGAGCATCATAACAAACCACCTCTGGCACCTCATCTTCAATCAGAAGAGGAATGACTACTCTCCAGATTATTAATATTCTGTCCCTGCCTATCTGCGCCTAACCTTACCTTATTTGTTGTTTATGAGAAGGAGTCTTTCCTCTTTCCATAATGTTTTGTAAGGAAAAGGAGAAGGAAAAGAAGAAAAAGATATAATCATGTTGCTGATTCTTCCTTTGTAAGCAAAAAGAGTTATTTTTAAGAGGCTTCTTTTAAAGCTATTAAAATGCTACTGAATTGGGATAAATTCTCCTCTGGAGTAAACTTTCTGAGATCTGTAGAGCTGCACGACTTTACAGTTGGAAAGATCATGAACCTGTATATTCAGTTATTTATATATTTTTATATAAATATTATATAAAAAATATAAAATATATATTTATTCAGTAT
>VZSV01000014.1:7758830-7776330 GCA_013398735.1 Nothocercus julius
GTGATTCTGTGATTTTGGCAGAGTGAAAAATCAACAGGAAAACAGTGGACGAACCCCTAATGTCATAAGCCAGACAAAATTATGTGCTTCATCTTCTCATCGCAAATACAAAAATCGTATCATGTCTGTTAAAGAATTTGCATGCTTCCTCAGTATATTCTTGTTGTAATGCTTAAGCCAGAGCCCTCTGAAAACTGCTCTGAGAATTATGGAGTTCCCACATATCCTTTTGAAAGAAATAAACAGGTTTTACTTTAAGGAAAAACAATAAAATCCAATTGTTTCAAAAATATTATTCCTCATCCCAAATGCCCTGCCATCATGCCTAATGGCCATGAATTTCTTCAAGATTTCTTCATTTTAAAATTCATAGAAGTAAACCCTATTAAAATAGATGGTGGAGTTGAGCTTGAAGCTTTTTCCAGATATTATTTTCCCTGAAATGCATGTATAATAAAATTGTTTATAAGTGTTTTTAATAACCTTGAATGTATTTGCAGAAACAAGTTAAAATATTTTGCTTTCATCTTAAGATTTTATTTAGAGTTTTTTTTAAAGTTTAGGATATAGGATTATCAGAAGACAAGTCCCACAGCAAGAGGTCCAGAAACTTTCTTTTCATAGTGTATATGTTGTTATTATGTGTGAAAGATAGACACTCTAATGCTATGTAGGTGGATTTTACCTGCTGATGTGCCCCTTGAAGTTTGTGGCCAGAGGCTGCCTGATTCATTTTGCTAGTAATGGTGGCTTATTTGTGGTTACTGAATCATGAAAAAAAAAAAAAAAAAGTAATTCTTGCTATTTTTAACATATTGTTTTGCATGCATGGCATTACCACTGAATTGCATAAACAGTGTTAGTGATTCTACATATACAGGAAGCCTGCCTTGTTTCAGCTGTAAAATAGGATATAGCTATGCTATAACTGGGTTTATACTTACTTGTGGGCCTCCTGCCAAGGAGAATTGGGTCAGTGCGTATTCTATAAATAATCAATGTTATTATTTTCATTGTACTAATTCAATTTTGTAATACACAAACAGATTTTAAGAGGATAATTAAATAAGAGATTTTTTCCTTATTTTTTTATCCTATCACAACTTCACTGTAGAGTTTGTTTTCTTGCAGGCTTCCTTACTTACAGAGCGGGTTCTCCTTATTCTGCATTCTGCATTCTGTGTGGTATGTGCTTGATCTAACTTCCATAAGATTGTTGAAAATATATAACTAATCCTACCCCTTCTTGCTTTACTCAGTTGATGAACCAAAATATGACATGATCACAAGATGCATCCTCTCCAAGTTTTTCTTCCAAGCTGAAGTTAAAGTAGAGAGGAGTTCTTTGAAATAAAGATTTGGTGTACAGATAGATCTTTTTCAACGGGGAAAAACACATTATCTGTTTGGATGTATTTGGACAGTTTCAGGCCACAACGTCTAATAGGAATTATTTTCCTTCTTAGATAAATGAACTGTAGACATACTGGATGCAAACTGGGAAATGTAGGGTTTTTTTCTCACATCTTCCTCCCTGCACAAAGACAAAAATCCTACATTTTTTTCCATGGATAAAAAATTAATCTTTAGTCATTCACTCCTGAGTCTCTGACTAGAGAAAAAGAATGGTTAACATAAATATTGAGGAAAAATATTTTCTGGAAACAGCTGGAGATTTTCACATATAATTAATCCTTTTGTTTTAAAAATACATCTCGTAATTCCAGAAAAATCACTATCATAAAAAGTATTATCTTGGAATACAAATATAAAATAATGGCTTACATTGGAAATTCAATGAAAATATTCAAAACGAACCTAAAATTTTGCTTCATTAAAATATTTTTCCCTCTTTTTAAAAAACTTCAATAGTTTTCATTGTTTCAATGCCTTTACTTACTTAGTTTTTACTGTACTTTATTGTTTTACTGGAAAGACATGGAAAGAAGACATGGAAAATATTTACAAAGCTATTGTGAGGTTTAAAATATGTTTCAGATTTTTAATAAGCTGTAGTCATTAATGTCCTTAGACAGCACACACCATGCTTTTAATGATGTGATTATTTTCAACAGATGTGCAGAGAAAATATTGCTCATTTGTAAATACTGCCTTTTGCTTGATAAGTTATAGGGTTGGACTGCTGTTGAAAAAGTTCAGTAGAGAAAGCAGCAGTAGCATAAATATTCAGCCAACACTCACTCGGTATTAATGTTTTATTGGTCTGATCTGGCTTATTATACGCTGCAAAGCAGAGCAAGTCAAGAAACAACTTAAAAAAACAAAACAAAACAACGACGACAAAAAGGCAAGTGTCTGACTGCCTTAACTGGCCTGGCATTTATGTGCTTTTGCTGGTTGTAGAGAAAAATCTTCGGATGCATCTTCATGACTAGACAGCAGCACTGACTAAAATTTCTTGATTTGTTTTTTTGCCAGGAGAATGCAGTCATTCCCTTTGGTTGTTGACCATGCCATCAAGAGCCATATATTTGTCACTTGATGTCACTTCATACAGGATCATTCTAACAGATGTCTTAAAAACTTAGATTTGTACATATGTTTCAACAAAGAGAACTCGTACAGAATGAAGTTTTTCATTTCATTTTGTAAAAAAATTCTTTTAGAGCACAAATTCCAGTGTAGGTGCTGTTTGACATAAGTTCAGAGAAAGTCAAAACACGTCTTGTGAATAAGCTAGCAAGTAAATATAGATTTTTAATCTATCTGTGGGTTATTACTGATTTTTTTTTTTTTAATCTGTGACTCATTCCTTTATTTCCAAGTATTCTCAGAGTAGTTTAAGCAAACAAATTTCACTCTATCAATTGCTTGTGAACTATTCACACCAACTATTGGCTAATTATTGCTGATAGTGCATGATTGCCACTTAAATCATATAACATTGCTTCTTCTCCTTGAAGTCAGTGGAACGACCACTTCTGAAAATGAAGACACTCATTAGAGTGCTTAATGTGGAGGAAGATAAGTTTAGGCATCATTTTGGAACATTTAGTGTGTGAATTTTCTTAAAAGCTATGAAGCAGGGTTCATTAAAGACTCACAGCTGGGATAAAACAATGCATTAAAATGTACTGTAATTAGCTTATATAGAATAAATGATTAAATATTCATAGATTTCCCCAACTTTGTCTCCTCTATTACTACATTACTTTAAAAATACCTACTTTTCCTTTTCCTCAGTCAACCTGTAATCACTAGTATGGCTGCACGCATGATGGCTGCATGCATGACAGGCAGTGGTTATCAGCTCGCCGCTGTAGTTGACATCAGCTCCAACTTGTTTTTCGTTCTATTAGGATTTCCTGATTATGCAGCGAAAAGATATTTGATTGATTGTAGAACAGAAGACATTTGAAGAAAAAAAAATTAACTGAATTCATGCCAGTGGGGAAGGAGCTACCTCATTAACAAAATAATTGAGCTGTTAGTTAATTTTACTTGTTATCTGTAGAAAAGGGCAAAAATCTTCCAAGGAATTAATATTCTTCCCTCAAATGATTAAAAGAACAACAAAAGGGTTTGTATCTTAGATGTATTTAGTAATTATGTTCCTGACACCTTTTTTTCTTATCATCCAAGGCAGAAGAAAAAAAAAAAAAAAAAAAAAAAAAAAAAAAAAAAAAAAAAAAAAAAAAAAAAAAAAAAAAAAGAAACAAAAACAAAACAAAAAAGCTAATTTATAGGACATTATAAAAGTGTCAGCTTTTACTGGTCAGCTTTTTTCTATCCCTCCCCCAGTCTTCTTAGCAGCAATTTCTGCTATTTGGTAATTGATACTTTTACCTGTGTTAAAAGCAGCTACTATTGTATTAACACTTCCAGTCTGATACGATAAGTATAGCATACTATTAGTGTAAATAATGCATACAAATAATCTTGAAAAATGAATTTTACATTTCATTTGTTATTGCCTCTATTTTATGGTACTCTACAGTCTTTGCTCTATATATGTCCAGAAATATTTGTAATGAACAAAACATTAAATCACTATAACCCACAGTTCAAGGAAATAGGATTTGGCCATCTGAACACAGGGTTAAGGAGTGTTATCCAGGTGTTACTATCTACCACGCAATGCTGGCAAATCACTCCAGAGCTGCCATATAAAACAGAACAGAGCAACCACATACTCTTTCTTTTGCTTACACTCATCTCCTTTCAAGGCTCAATTAAACCAGTGATACACCAGTGTGACTAAACCAAAGGTTATCATTTTACGTACACAACAAGACCTTACCAGGATTTCAAGGTGAGGAGTTAACTCTCCACGAATACATTTTAACTTAATATAATTCAAAATAACTCAACTTCTCCTCTACCTGGAGAAGGAAAGGAAGAACTGTTGTCTTTGCGAGATGCTGTTAACTTCTTTTTACTAAGAACTGCCACACAGAAAGAATCTCACTAAAATGCTGAGAACTGAAACTTTATCACCTCTACTGTACCAGAAAAGGTCTCAAGAAGAATTATGTACGCTTGGCATAAAACTTCACTTGAACAACCAGCTGCCTCCTGCATCCTCTGCAGTTTCCATATAGTCTGAAGCTGCAGCGGATGGAGGGAACTTCACAGTTGTCAAATGCCAAGTGTCAAATCATGGGCAACTGTAGTGAGGTCTGCTTTGAAGAGAATTTTCTCAAGTGCTAACAGAGTAACAGGAAAAGAGAAAAGAATCTGCTTATCTAGACTTTGGCATCCTGGAGAGTTAGAGAACTAAAATTGCTCCACAGTGACATGCCCAAATGGATACCTGGATTTCGGAACTAGGTAGTCTAAACTTCAGCAATTATTCTGGTTTCTTCTCCCTCTACTCTGTTCCCATTGTTTCAGCTTTGTAAAAAGTGAACATCAGTGTATTCACTATTCTCTGAGAGCCAGAGTCATATCGGCATGGAGTCATCCATTCTGCAAACAGAGCGAAACCGTCTTCATGGAAACAAAGAATCAGACAGCATCAGTGTACAGCAGACATATACCTCTATATATTTTCCTCCTTCAAAGAAATTTGTATATCTAAATCCCACTGAAGAATTGTATTGGATAACATTGGGTTCTTGTCATAGCAAAATGATCTGTACATTACTTGCATTTATCCATACTTATGCAGAAATGGGTAGAAATAGGATGATCTACTAATATCAGAATAAACTCTATAGTTTTATATCAGAAGAACAATATATCTTACTATCACATGAAAGAAATAGAATTTACACTAAATAGTAATGCAAAATTCAACTATCTATTTTTGCTAGGTTTTGACATGTCTGACTGGTATATCTACTGTTAAATACCTTTGCAGTTCAAACTGACTAACTTGTAACAGAAATGTATTTGGCTCATGTTTTCTGGGAATCACTAGAACCATCAGTGGTTCATCAGAAACATTCTGTTCAAGGATAGTAGCTAATAGGCACAAAATTGTTGTTAAGGGATTGTAACTGGTTAATTTGGGTGGGTATTTTGCATACAAGACATCATACTGCTCTTCAACCTGCTGAAATACAAAGTGCCAATTGGCATAACACTGTAAAACTCTGCTGCTAATGTGAAACATATTAAGCCAAAAACAAGCAAGTTCTAGAAAGGAAAATAAAGCAAACAGAAGGCAAATATCCATTTCAGAATAAAAGAACATGACCAAATTAGCAAAGTATTGGTAACATACCAGACAAAAATGAGAAAAATTAAACTCAAGCCACAAAAGAAATAGAAAAGATTTCCTGCTTACATGTTTTTAATAACTTAATTGCAATCTCCTTGGGGTAAACCCATGTAATAACAAATGAAAACACACTGATTACTGAAGATATTTGCTGCTTCTTAGTTCCATAAGGTCATCACCTTCATCAGCATTTGGAGTATTTCAGTGAAGTTCACTGAAGCTGAATGGGAAACAATTTCCCTTTCTACAATTTTTTTTTTTTTTTTAAGATTAAGAACTTTTCTGTAAATAAAAATCCAAACTTTTGGAAGGAAACTGAGTAAGTTGAAATGCATTCTAACATATTCAACATGTTTTGCCATTCATCATTTTTCCCTTCTCTGATATAAGTATACTTGCCTTGTTAAGTGAAAAGTAGCTTCAAGTAGCTTCAAAAGAGAGTTCTGAATTTCAAAATATTTAAACAAGTTGTTTCAATCATTTCTGTTTCTTTTGCCCTTAATTTTGGTAGAAACAGAAAATTAGTCAAAACCAACCTTTATTTTCCTGCTTAAAATCTTGCTGGAAGTGAACTGTCATTGTATTATAAAGATATGTTTCATAAAAACCCCTCCTAAACAGATTTCAACAACAACAACAACTACCAAAAAAAAAAAAAAAAAAAAAACAAAACTTCTGCCTAGCATTGCAGGCTGAACAAGGATGCTTTTTTTACCTTTTCGACTGTTTTCTTTTTACAAAGCCAAATACTCTGCAAATCAATACCTCATTGTCCAGGGAGATGTTCTTTGGTTCAACACCTTGATTTTGTGTTGCTTTTTAAAAAGACAACTATTTCTGGCAGAGCTGTTCTTTCCTAGCTGGTCCTTCTGCCAACCATATGCACATACAGTGTAGGCTTTTTTTTTTTTTTTTTTTTTTCCCCTGTAATGCTTTATTTTTAATCATCTTGAACTTCCACTCTTAGATGTGGTGGTGAAGACACCTATGCGTGCATATAGTCTAAAGCAGGCTCATGCCATCTTACCTTGTCTTGTTAGCACTCATGTCCAAACAAAAAATACCTCATATGACCTAGCACCATGGTGAACACTCCTGCTGTAATATCTACATGAAGAATGATTTTTGCATCTTAATTCCAAGGTAGCAAGTGGTCATGGTTATCCTTCTGAGCTGCATCTGCAGGGCAGTCTAGAGATGATGTGAGGGGTGTCAGGAGGGTGCTGAGAGCAGTTCTGTCTTTAGTAGAGCTTATTTTCTGTGGTCTCCTGCCTGCCACTGCTTGCTCCCACCTCCAGCATTTGTACCCAGGGTGTGCAAGATGGCAGATGCTTTCCTATCCCAGGACTCCACAGACCCAATACTCAAACTCAGATGGCTTTAGTGCCTTCAGTGCCAGAGACTGAATGCACACATGGATAGTAGAGATAAACAATATCTCTACTATTTTTAGTAGTAATATTTTCAGGCCCTTTTGTCTGACTGTTGTACCCACTGGGAACTCTCTCTCCTGAGGATATTGCAGTGGTCTCTAGGCTTTTACTAAGCACTGAACATACTAACAAAAAGATATGGACAACAAAAGAGTGCTCTGAACCTCAGCAGTTAAACCTCTCTTACGTTCATTGGATCACGGATCGTATGAGCAAATATTCATATACTGAAGCTACTTAAAATAGACAAAACCAATGGGGCCTGTACAAAAATAGGAGTATAAATAAATATAAGCACATTTCATTCTCCTGTTTTCCAGAACAACATTCTAGGACTGCTTTACATTTCCAAGGGGACCTGACTATATGGAAAGTACGATATACAGTAGAATTAACTTTTTATTATTATTATTCAGCCATTTTTGCTGTTCTGTACACAGGTCATGACCTCTAACCTCCTGTTTATTTCTTCCCATGTTGACCTTTCACTGAAGCATAGGGCTAATTTTGTGCTCCAGTGACCAAGAATAGGAATTTGTCACTTTATTCAAAATGGAATGAATACAGGTATGTCTGGCATTCTCAGCTGGGCTTAACCCTCTGTGCGCTGAAAACAGTCAAATAGCCAAGTGATCTCTATTAGGAAATATCTTTTCTGAAGTTGTGCTATTTTTTATAACAAAAGAGCTTTGCTTCTTTTGTCTGAAAAAAGGTTTTTCTTTTTCTGTGCACAGCCGGGTACAGTTTTCTTTGTTGCAAAATACAATGAACCAAACAGAAGAAAATGACAGGTTAGAGGTCCATAGAAATTTGCAATGGTTCTAAGGGAGAACTTTCATTAGTGTTAGGAAATAACCTCCATCTTAATTGTCTGCTGTACAAACAAAGTTTTACATGTTATCTTTGACTGAGAAAGAAATAACTAATTTCTCCAGTAAGATGCCAGTAATGAATTCTTATGGACTTATCTTAATAAGTATGTGCAAAGTAATCTATGCTTCTCATGTTGAGTTATAAAATACAATTCTTTCCCTTATGCAAATACTTTCACTGGTACTTATCCATCTATTCAAATCATCTGTGCAGTGGGGCTCCTTTCTCAGACTGCAAGTTCTGTAAAGGGAAAAGATGTCAGTGGATCCATGCGGGATCTGAAGTCAACACTTGAAGTCCTGCATTAGAATTACAAAAGAGAAGGGTGCTAGCGAAAAAAAAAAAAAAAAAAAAAGTAGGTCTCCAGCAAGACCACCTGCAGATTCGGATGCTACCTGCCAACATGAAACATGAAATAAGTTGTTCTGTGAGCAATGGACTGTCAGCACCTCTTCCTGCAAATGTGTCCTTTCTGCTTCTATGGTCTTGCTGCATTAACTGCTGTCCTTCCTTTTCCTTCTTTCTGCTTTCCCTTTCCTCCTGGTGCCTTTAATATTAGTTCTCCTTTACAGTATTTCCAGATCTTCATCAAGTGCTCTGATCGTTCCTCCTAAATACACATGACCACTGTTGCCCTCCCCATCCTTAAGTGTGATCGTGTCCTTCCGTGTACAGCACAGGCCTGGCTGCTCGCCAGCCATGCACACGCTGTGCAGGCAGCCCGTGCACGGCGTGGCCGTCCAGCGGCGGGGCAGAACGGCTGAGCTCTCCTCGCTGCTTTCCCTGCAGGGGAAACACTCATTTAGGTTGTTAATTTCAAAGAACCTGTCAAGAATTAACATATCTGAGAGCTTTGGCACCTTAGTCTGACTTACTGAAATGAAGCTAAAAGGTTAACTCGGAGGAGAGAAGGAGACACAGATAGCACAATATTATATTCTTCCTAAGGCACAGGACATCAGGCTACAAGAGTGGCTTTGGACTCTGTTACAGCACACGGATTGATACAGTCCAGTGCCTTCATCCAGGACAGATATCTCCCAAACGAATGTCCAGGTAGGCCAGTAATTTGGAAATCATGAATAGATAATTTCTGTAGAAATTTTTCCCTTTTGGTTTAAAATTGGTAGAATGCTATCATAACATAAATTTGCATTCTTTTAACCATGCCCTTAAAAATCTCTCTAAAAATTTTGATCTTCCAACAGTGTAAAAACTGTGTTTGAAGAAAGGAGCAGAGAGATAAACTATAAAATCTTCTGTATGGCCTGGTTTCTTCTCTTCGGAAGTGTGCACTTTCGCATAGAGATAAAGGCTTCAAGAAAAGAGTATAGACATTTCCCTACAAATGGTTACCAAATGTTATGTGTTACTTTTTAGATCTAAATCTGGGACCCTGGGACAGGCCCTGCTCATAATTTTGCTGGTATGAATCTGGACTTTGGCCAGCTTTTCTCAGTACCAAGTTCGTGGCTGTCAGCCTCGGTGCCGTTTGACTTCGGAACTGCCACATGAACTAGAGATGCTCCAAACCATGCAGTCTGAATCTGTCCGTGGGTGGGTACGTACTCCAAGAGCCGTAGGCAGAACGTGGGATTCAGAAGAAATGCAGTTCGTTCGCTTCTCTTTTCAAATCTCTTGAGTGACTGCACTTATTTCCTATTCTGAGAATAAGGAAATACAGGTATGGGTGAAGCAGAGTGAGACACATTTGTAATAGCAACCACAGTAACTGTCACCTTAACACCAACGACAGTACTCTAGAGAGGCGCAGCATATTTCTGCCCTTCTGTTAGCTGAGAAGTCCCTACTTTACACTTTCCAAAGTGAAAAACTAGATTTTTCACTTTGCTAAAACACAGTTTCCAGATTCACCTGAAGTATGCCTATATATGCGTATGTATTTGTATATGCGAATGAACAGATATTATCTCTTTATTATAATACTAAATTATACATATTCTCTCTATATACATATAGATATAAATACATAAATTACTCATGTGACCTAACAGAAGAAAGGTGGATCCTAAAGTCAAGGTGAACTAATTTCAACTTGTTTCAGCAAACATGGCCTCCTGCCAAACACATATAACTTTTTCAAGAGTGTAATTCCATGAAAGCACTAAAGTACAGCAGAATCTAGTTATTATAGCAGCTACTGGCGGCTAACCTTTCCCCTGTTTTGGAAAGTGTCCATGACATCCTGTATGGGGTATTTTAGTCACAGCTAGGAGCATATTCCTCCTCCTATAGGGAACAAACCATCAGGTTTTCCTGGTTTGAGTCCTCAACTCTCGAAGTGCAGGGTAGGATGCCAAGGCAGTGGGAGTCGGTGAAGAACACATACTTCTGGGCCAGGAGGCCTTTAATAGCTTACAGGATCATTATAGAGGCTGCAATTCATCTAGTTTGCTGACAAGTTAAGGATTCAGATTTCATAAACTGGAAGAAGCGCTCCTCACCAATGCCAGCAGAGAATCTAGTTTTTATCTGTTCATCAATAGCTATATATATTTTTTCATAAATGATTCCTTCCTATTAGGACATGTCAGTGTTTATTCACATAGGTCATTGCTTCTTCCTGACCTGCACTCTCCATGGGGCATTCTGATACAAGGACCAGAATAACATCA
Organism: Nothocercus julius; assembly: GCA_013398735.1. Taxonomy (NCBI): domain Eukaryota; kingdom Metazoa; phylum Chordata; class Aves; order Tinamiformes; family Tinamidae; genus Nothocercus; species Nothocercus julius. Next base: position 7,769,459 of record VZSV01000014.1, read on the forward strand.
GTATCATGTTGGTCTGATCAGATGCTCTGATTCCTTCCCCAAGGTGTAAGGCTTTACACAGCCACAGAACGGTGAGCCCCCAGCACCAAACTATCCCTGCTAGTCCTGGCATTTGCGTACTGACTGCTTCTATGGTGACCACTTACCTCTCAAATACTGGATGCTGAGGGAAAGAGAAAAACAAAATGAAACAGAACAACAACCCTTAACAGCCAAATGCCGTGCCTTCTTGCCCTATCCTCTTTTACATGAGAGTTTTCTCTCTGTGAGCATGCACATGCTCCAGTGTTGATCTTTTAAAATTTCTGCATCCCTTAGGATGTATTCTTTCACTCCAGAACAACTCTTATCGTGGTAGATGAACTGGAACAAGTGTGGGCTTCCTCACAGCCACTTCCTGTCAAACTGCCCTGTGCGAAGCGGCAAGCTGTTCACTCAGATGGAAGGAAGCACAAAAGTCCACTTTTCCCTTATCCCTTCCCCATGGCAACCTGACCAAGGACAGTGACCCCTCAGCAGCACAGCTGAGGCCTGAAACTGTGCTGAATTACTTGCAAAGAGCATCTTGTGACCCCAGCCAGCAGAATCCGATGGGAATATGTGACCTGTAACTGCAGAGCCCCTTGTCCAAAGTTGTGTCTATACTCTGCACAGCCAAGATGGGTCAGACCCTTTCATGAGGCTGGCTTAATGATCCTCAAATGTAATTTCAAGTGAACCAGTGAACCTAGAACTATTCAACAGACAGGTTCTGCAATTAGAGGATTTGCATTAAAGTGGTTTTAAAAAATAGAAATATTGCATCTCCCTGAATTAAGTATTGAAACCAAATTCTTTTTTCATGGCTGACCTTTGTCAGTTACATGTAAACCGAACTGATGATGAGTCATTGAGCTAGCAAATTATCTTCTCGTAGTTGTTGACAGGGTTAGCAAGAAATCTACCACATTTTTAAGCAAAAATAAAATGATCTTGTAGGTATTATACATGACTCGCTATATGCATGTACTTCTTGTCCTTAATGACATTCAGAAACCATTGGAAGCAAGAAGAGGAAAAGCAAGAAATCTTGTGTTTTTCATGCTATTATTTGCTAAAATGAGAACTCTCTACCAGAGATATTTAACATAAACTTTGGTTAGAGAACAATCACAATAGTTATTTGTCATGCTTTCATACATACATAACACAGTTGACATCTAAAGTAGGTAGAGAAAGCCCTGTACTCTCTTAACTCCCCTACCTTGGCTAGTGTTGTTTCACTACAGCTGCAGCTTACGCTACCCTGCTTGCGTGCAGCTCATTCCTTGGTGTGTGACAGCGAGGTAGACCGATAATTTATTACAAGTACATTGGTCCTGTGATTAACTCTTATGGCTGTGTTAGTGACTTGGAGTACAGCTAATCAGAGCCCTGAATGCATTCTTGAGTGAGAGCAACTTGCAGCTAACAACTCTAACGAATGTATCTGAGCAGTGTTTTAATGCTGGATGGAGCTCAAAGGTGGCTGTTTAGCAGATTCTTGGCTTGTGTTAACAACTGCCTGCTTAGCCTACGGGCTGCTCCTGAGCTAACGCCCGTTGGACCACAGCTGATCAACATGATGAACACATTGCTGTGGTCATTATGTTGTTTAGATGAGCTATGTGATTAAAATTTGTCTTGGTCATCCCAATTTAATCCTTTCTTGTAGTCAAAAATGCCTCCATACAGCTCTAGTGTGCAGAGCTGTGTGTACAGTGGTCTAAACTGGTAACAAATATTCTGTGTTATGGAAATATTTAAGATAAGAAAATAATTCCTTAACAAAGAAAAGTAGTTTTTTGCTACAAACATTCTTAAAGTAATAACCAGTTTCTCTTTTCCTTAATCACTTTTACCTTTTCTCTTCTGCTGAAGGCCTTTTGGCATTTGTGCTGGTCCTCCGAATCTAACTATTTTGCCTCTCTTCTAGCATGTTACCCAACTCTGTTGTTCCTTCCAGTATTTGGCATTTGTTTTGGAATTATGTTTGTCCATCTGTTATTTGTCCTTTTGGTGATGTGTTCTGCTGATTCCCATTTGTTCCTCTCAGCTTTCTCAACAATTTGAGCTTCTGAAGTGTTGTGGCATCATTCAGTTCTATCTCGGCCCAGGAGGGCATTTGCACAGCATGACAGAAGGAGGAGAGGGGCTCAGAATACTCTCGCTTTTTCTTTGGGAACTAGCAGATTCTTCTTGTACCAGTGGTCATTCCCATTACCTGACTTCATTGGTTCGGGGAAAGTGTTGTGGAGGGCTTTTCTTCTGTTGTGACTCTTGTTCCTTCCATCTTTCTGGATGTTAATAAGCTGTGAAAAGGCTACGATGTCAGCAGAGAGTGTTCCAGTCTAGACTGAAGTTTCACTTCTCCACTATGTCTTCCTTTTCCTCTGTGCACACATCCACCTCTTTTGTTAACTCTTTGTAGAACTTATTGGCCTGATCTGAGCAGAGTCACAACTCCACCTATTCCTTTTTTTCCCAGTTTTATCTTTTTTACTCTTAAAAAAAAAAAAAAAAAAAAACCCCCCCCCCAACCTCACACGTTGCCTGTGTACAGCAGCGTGGCATGACTAAAGTGATGCTCAGCTATTGATCATTAATACGGAACCTGTTTTCTTCTCCATCAGATCTCTGAAAGCCAATTTTAAGGTCACACAGTGACCAGCCCTGACATACTGGCCTTAGCAATTAGGCTACAGCTTTGTTTGGTAGCCAGGCTCTGGATAGGACTGTTCTCTTGTATATACTTATTCTAAGTCGTTTAGAATAAATATTTATTTATTTAGACTAATCTGGTAAAATTATGGCACTGGAAAAACAAATTGCTTGAGATAACCCATTTTTTATCAGTGAGGATTTAGTTTGTACGAGTGGCCCTTTTTGAGAAGCTAATGGTGTAAGGAAGTGAAAGATATTCACATCACTTTATTTTAAACTTTTAAATTAGGCAATAGTTAAATTGTTAACTCGAGTGCACTGCATGTCCACGAAGGATCATTCACATAAGCCTGGGGCACAAGCTCGACCCCACAGCAACCTATGTGAGTTTTGCCAAAACCAGCAGGAGACAGGTATTCACTAGCACTTTTCAGAGCAGGCCTGTTTTTAGAAGGCACTACATTTTATTTTTCCGTTTCCCCTTCCTATCCCCAATCAAAAAGCCTCAAACCCACAGTTTTCATTACATATGTAGCAAGTATTAATGATCCTTTATTGCAATGTTTATGATATGAGTACAATGCTGGTGTCTTCGGAAATTTGGCACATTGGCCAGATCTCCTCCATGAGCCCGGGTGCTGCCCTGGTGCTGCCGCAGAGGCAGGCAGAGAAGGCACAAGCTGCTGGAGACACCAGGGCTGGCAAAGGAAGCCACGCCGTGGAGCAAGAGGACAGCAACATTGGCATTATTATATAACAGGCATAAACGTGACAGGAAGGATGAAAAGAGGTAAAAACTAACTGCAAATAATCTCTCTCTGATTGGAACCACTAATCGATTGTTGCTCTTTGATACTTTGATTGCTGATGAATCGATTCTAAAATCATAAAGTGCATGCCCACAAAATACCCTTGGACACTCAAGACAGAGAAAATGAGGGGAAAACATAAGTGCTAGGTAACACATTTACAATTGCAAGAAAGAGGTGTGAATCGTGCAGTAACGACAAATGCATGCAGTTAATTACAGTTTCAGTGTTGACCATAAAAGACCTTTTGGAAACAAAATTAATGTAGCGACTTTCAAAAGAAAGGCCAGGTATAACCAGATAACAATTGACCATTTGGTCTAACATGGTCAGGAATCATTAAATCATGCCTCATTCTTATTCTTGTAATACATCCGTCCAGAAGTTGCCATCACAGTGAGGGATGTCGGCTTTTGCAAGTACTAATCAGCTGATAAATGCAAACATCATTATTACATACACTGCAACGTACGGGGAGAGCCACATTGTCTTTTCAAATGCTTCTCCAGTGAGATGTACAAATCTAATAATTTTTCTCTGCAGGAGGCTGGTTACCTTATATCATTGCCTCACAAGACTTAACACTTTTAAAATAATTAAAACATTTCCAGTTGCAACAGTGTTACATTTAAACAGCAGTGGTTAGAGGGGATTACAGCCATGGCCTCCTGTACTGCATGTGGGTTAAATTCCAGGGCTTGCTGACTGAAAGCCAGTCAGAAGCATTTCAAAAGTAAGATTTAACTTTGCTGTTCTGTAACGGGGAAAACAGAGGAATCTCCACAGAGTACTAGCCGCCTACGGTACACATTGTTAGTCAAAAGAGAGAATGGTAATTCTGCATTATAAACAAGAGCACATTCCTCTCTTTTTATTCCTGAGAGCTACAATTAAAGGATGCAAGTCATAAAACAGTGTATTATGTGATGCATTGTTTTTAATCTCACTGCCTTGCATTATATATCAGCTTCATATAATTCTTCAGACAGGAAAAGGCGTGTTCCATAAAATTACAAACTCCTGCATTTGAAATATAAGTTCACACACGAGCAATGTATATATCACCAAACCAGCAAACTAACTCACTCACTTAATACACTAAACTTCAGGTTCTTCCTATATTATGTGAAATGGCTTGAAACAGGAGGCAGCTGCCAGGAAACATCACTGCTTCTTTGCTCAAGAGAGACAGGGGAAGGAAGAATGAAGAAAAAAAATTCCCCCGATGGATGCCACAATAGCATGTCTTTCATTATCGCCCTGTGTCAAGGCACTGTGTAATGTTCATTGTGCATGCATAGTAAATTACTATTTACCTGCCAGTGCCTTTGATAAGTCAGTCTTTTCTCCCTCTTTTCGTCCACACAGCATGGAACAGTGAAACCTCTTTGCCTATAATTCTTATTAAGGTGATACCTTTTCTGAATAAGAAAGTACACACTTCCAAAGGAGGCATTCTCTTGGGTTTTTAAGGGCCATTGTTTTTATTGTTTTCCTTTTATTTCTCCCACCCTGCTGTGTTTTAATGCTATAGTGACTTCTGTGTATACAACTCTCATATTGAAATGTCTGCCGCAGATATATGCAATATTAAAGAGTGCTTATGAATTTTTGACATCTAATTAGTCGCTACCCAGTTAACATGTCAAGACTCAGAGGGATTAGGGAGTCAGCCCTTTCTGAATAAGTTAAAGCTATGCCCTGTCCTTTTCATGTATTATTCTTTAATGTAGGTGGTGATTATTTTGCTGTGATTAATTGATGAAGCTCATTGGTCTGGCAAGTGTTACAGAATTCACCATTCCTCACTTTTATTTCCCTCTGTAGGGCTTTCCCAGTTATTTGAAAGGAATTGGTTCTATTCGGTCTGTGAAGCCTCATTGTCTTTCCTCAATAGATGCACGTTGGCTTTTCTTAAGATTTTATCTATTTAATTTTATAACTTTTCTACTATAAAGGAAGAAAAGGATTAATAATGCTTCATAAGTTGCATGTTACAAAATAGAGTTTCTGTGAAGCAGTATTTATTTTTATTTTTGATATATATTTTACACAAAATTATAGATGCATATTTTGCAGGATAAAAATAGATTTTTATGTTTTTTGAAATTGCTTTTTAAAGTCTCCTCCATTAAACAAGGCTTGGAGGATTTCAGGTTTTCTGGTCACTGTCTCTAGCCAATATTTCACCCGGGCAATATATATATATTTTTTTTTTATCATTTTGAGTGTTTTTCTTAGAGATGATATAATATTCTCTGTTGTCAGTTAGGGTGAATTATATCAATTTTAGCATCCAAATGGAAGCCTTAATTATACAATCTCTGTTTTCCATGTGCATATTCTTTTATAAAAGAAAAAAGAAAGGAAAAAAAAAAAAAGCAATGTTGGGGCAAATCTTTAAACACCTGTAGAAATCTAAGTGATGCATATTAAAAACAATGTGATCACTCATAAATTCAGCAGTGTGTCAAGGTTCCTGCTGACCTGTGGTGCACTCCAAAGGAATGTTCCATTGATTATATACAGCTGCGGATGCTCTGAAAGAAACAGCACATATGTGTGCTTCATGGTCTGATATATTTGTTATATCCCCCTCTGTGTAAGTGATATTGGGTTCTATATAAAGAAACAATAAAAACGTATGCTGAGCACATAATGGCTGTGCCGTTTGCCTACACAGGCACCACACCACCAGTATTTAACCCAGCGCTTTGTGAAGCACTAAAAGATCTACATTAGATATGGAAGACATGGTTAAAACACACACACACACAAAGTTCTGGTTTTTTTGTTTGTTTCTTTTTTTTTTTGCTTTTGTTTTTGTTTAATTCTGTAAAGGAGCATCCTGCTGCATTGCATTGTTTTTTGTTCATGATTTCAATGTAGTTGGCTCAGGAGTGTTGGGCCTTACAAAAGTGTAACCCAGTCAGGCAGTTTCCCTGAAAGGAAAAAACGAGAAAAGGAATTTGCAGAGCACAATGCACGAGGCAAATGCATAGATATGGTTATGGAAATATTTAATCATTCACTGTGGCTACTGAGAACTTTCTTCAATTTCCCTACCTCTCCATAGCAAAGGAACTGAACAAAAGGCTGTTGCCATCCGAGTTCATTTCTGCAGCCTCCTGGTTTTATGGACAAATAATTACTTTTCACAGAGCAGAATCAATCCCATTATGAACCTCCACTATTCAAATCTGTAATTGGGACAATAAGAGAGCTCCAGCCGGTTTATCTTCTTTTCAAATGCACAAACTCATGCAGTCCCTCCTAAAAATTGTATCGTTATGAATAAGCCTTCCTTTGCACAAACACACAGAATTTTTAATTACAATCCTAAGTGCCAATCAGGGTTTGTGCTTCTTAATGTACGTTTGG
>VZSV01000014.1:7778253-7800889 GCA_013398735.1 Nothocercus julius
GCTCCTGGCCGTGTCCCCGCTCCTGCCCGTGGCCCTGCTCCTGCCTGTGCCGCTGCCCCTTTGCTCCTGGCCCCTGCCCCTGCCGCTGGCCGTGTCCGCACCGCGGAGCCTCCGCCTTGCCCATGCCCCTGCCTGTGTCCCTGCCACTTCCTGGGCTGCTCCCTGTGCCCCAGTGCCCTTGCTGCTGCCCCTGTTGCTGCTCTTGCTTCTGCCCCCTTGCACCTTCTCCTGCCCCTGTCTCTGCAGCTGCCCCTCCTGCTGCACCTGCCTCTGCTGCACTGCTGCCCTGTCCATGCCTCTGTCATTTCTCCTGCTCCTGCCCCTGCTCCTGTCCCTGCTCTCTGCCTGCCCCTGCCCCTTACCTGGCTGCCCCTTGCCCCGCTCCCTGCCTCTTCCCTTGCCTCCCCTGCCTCCCTGCTTGTGCCTCCTCCTACCCCCCTCCCTCGCCCCCTGCCTCCTGTAAGGCACAGCCAGGGCCCTTCTGGTCTCCAGCTCGCTGCCAAACCTGGCCAGCCACCTTGTTCCCATCACAAGGCTTAGACTGGGAAAAAACCTTACCGGGCATGGCTTGGGGGTCCCTGGTATGTTCCTCTGCATCCGTCCCAGTCCCCAGGCCACAGCAGTTGCCACTGAGCTGTTGGCCGTGTTGCCACGCGGCTACCCCACCGTGCGCAGTGGCTTGGGAAGCAGGTTTGCACACCGCGGGGGAGGGCTGCTTGGTCCGTGCCCGTGTCGGAATTATTTCCTCGTGGATTATGTGCCTTGTATCATCTTCTGGAAGCTTCTTATCCTCTAGTTTTGTATCAAATTTTCAGCTAAAATCTGTGGGCCAAATTCTGAGACAGGTATTTTTACCTTCCTCCCTCTTTCTTTCTCTGGCGTATCCAGCATCTCCTGGAATTGGGTTGCGAGGGACTGGTCTTCCATCTTGCCTATTGGGACAGCAAGATCTGGGCGCATTATCCTCAGTAAATATTACTTGCACATTTGGATCTCCACTCATTTCCCTTATGACCCTTGACAGTCTTCTCCTAGGGTTTGATTATAAGTCACTTTAGTCTGGACTGGGCTGGAGCCTCCTAGGGCTTCGATTAATCCACCGCACCTAGCATTTCTGTGACTATAAAAGGAAAAGTTATGATCCTGAATAAGCATCATGCGGAAGAAAGAAGCAAAAGCATAAAGTATTAAACTTTCATCCAGCACCATAGGAGAGATGTAGTTATTAAATTTCAGCTGCTTATCAAACTGATATGAAAGTCATTTTGCATGATTGCTTTGCATCCTCAAATCTTCTGCTTTTATTTGCAGTGTATCTCTGTGCTTTCTTATTAGAAAAATACTCAAAGGATAAAAAAGCTGATAATATTATTCAGTTTTGACAATTAGGTAGAAAAAACATTTTAAGAAGTGCTTTTTTTATTGCAGCTAGTAATAATAGTGGTGGTCCTCCTGGTAGCAGTCTCTTCTGATGCTACCCAGGGTGATGCTAGCTTTACCCTGTAATGGGTAAAGCCCTGATGGTTACGCTGGCGAAAAAAGTGTGAGCCAAGATGTCATTCTCAGTATCGCAAATGGTTTACACAGCCACAACTTATTTTGCCTCGAGAAAGGTCTGTATTTCATGGCTTTTTCACACCCCGCTTCCCATTTGCGGCTTTTACAGATGGTCTGTGGATGGTACCTGTGCCGAAAGGGCCGAAGGAGCAGCACCTTCCCTGCTTCGCACACCCCGTACAGACAGGACCTGCCTCTAGCTGCTCTCCTTCCCCTTAGGGCTGCCTGGGCACTCGCCCCTTCAGCAAACCTACCCCTGCCTGTTTATAGGCCACCTCCCACACACCAGAGCTGCCCAGCAACTGCCTTTAACCATTGCGGTCTCTTGCAGCTTGGTTTACTCTGCTCCTGATGTATGTGAATTTATGCAAAGCTGTGAGCATCCATGAGAATGTGGAGCCCCTAACTGATGGGAGCGAGCCATACCATCTCCCATCTCCCACAACTCTCTCCACCGTGGATTTCCACAACTTGATTATTGTATTTTTTTTTTTTTTTTCCAAACAATGTTCCGGCCATTGCTTCAGCCCTCACCCCTCCTTCCCATTTTCTGTCAGTGCTCCCCATCTCCCACTGAGCCTTACTCCTCCATGATTTAACTCACTCTCAGTGGCTGTCACAAAGCCGATTGCTCCCTAGCATTTATCTCTTTATCTTTGGTCGCTACCTTCTGTCCAGTGCTTTAATCTCATACCATCCATCTCACATCTCTGGCCATATGTCTGGCTGTAAACTTAGCACAGCAAAACTGGAATCTCTTCACCTTCCTTCCTGAACCCATGTTTCTCCATCGTACAGAATTATTTCTTAGTTGTGGTGTGCTCTAGGGTATTAGTGCATACCTACACCCTGTACTTTCTCTTCCAGATACTACTTCTAGGCCCTCACAAATCAAGTCACCATTTCTCTGGTCTTCGTACAATGTAACTCTGTAATACCATGTTCTCCTCTCAGAGCTCTTTATTTTGTGTGCTTCTACTTTCAAATTAGGGAGGACTACATTTTCTACCATGTATATGTCTACAGTTAGAGAGGGCATATTTATATTTTTTGATGATGATAAGATCTAGGAAGGACAAATTTTCCTCTCCAGGAGAGGAGTTCTAATCACCGTCCTCAAGTGGTGCATGTCTCAGACTCTGGGCTGTCATAATTCAGAGTAGGGTAATCCAGACTGTAGCTCATGATTTCCTTTAGCATCCAAGGGTTTTCAAATGCTCTCCCTGGTGCTCAGGTGCCCACACAAATCTTGGACCTGCGTGTGGCAGTGGCTCTCAGCCCTAGAGAGCACCACAAACACCCATGGAGATGCAGAAACTGAAGAGCTTTGGGCTGGAGGAAGGGATGAGTTGTAAAAGGATTTCATTATCAGAAGTGAGGGGAGGAATGTTCATTGAATCAGGAAAATATTCTAACAGTGAGCTGTACTAAGCTGGAAATGAGGACATTTTTGCAACATTGTTTTTAATATTTTTATTGCTATTTTGTCCAAAGCGCTTTACAAATGTTAAGATATGATTGTATCTTACACCTTGGCAAGGAACAGAACAGATGTCCTTACAAAAGACAATTTAATCAAGGAAAAATAACAATTAGAAAGGAATTTGCCAAAGGAATCAGTAACAGTAATTCATGGTCAGCCCCAAAATTATTTTGGCAGGGTAAAAGCAAGCTGGCTGAATTTTGTTGCACTGACCTCTGACTTTTCAAAGTCTGCATTTAAAGCCTATATGGTTTTGGCACCAAATACTGCTTTAAAGAAAGAAAGTAAAAACATTATCTTATTTCACTGGTTAGGGGTTGATATTTTCTCCCTGAACACTGATAGCCTTCCATTTTAAACACAAAAAACAAAGGCAAGTCACATGTTAAAAATATATACAATGTCTTCTGCAGAGTGCTTTAACATGCCCAACAATATATTTCCACTTTATTCCTAGTAGAGTAAAATTACAGTGTGTAGCAGGGCTGGCACCATGCTTCCATGCTGTGCAGACATTAGAGCAGAGGGAATAATTCACAATGAATAGTTTAGTCAGTGAGTTTAGCCTCTTTTCTGCTTATGAGATCTCTATGGGCAGACTAAGTTTTCCTTGAGTTTATTATACAGAAGAATTCAACAGGATTCTTTTTCCTCTCTAAACATTTTTAATTTCATGGATTGCTCAGGAACACTTCTCTGTGAACATTCAGCAATCACTTTTTGGGCTTTGTTAGTTATGACTGCTTTTGATGAGTCACGTGGTGTTGATTTATTTTTCCAATGGGTTGAGCTTGCAAAACTTCTGGGACACATATTCATGTATGTGAATCTAAAATCCATTTTCCATCAATACTTATGCATGCTGTTCTGAAGTTCTCTATGAATAGCAACAATATTAACTGAATCATACAAATGTCCCTAGAAAGCAAACACAACTAAAAGACAGTGTGGTTGATATGAATCTGTTTTCAAATTCCAATGAAAGCACAAGTAAGATATTTTTAATACCGTTTACCCAGCTTTAGTAGATTATAGGAATAATGTTTTAGTCTCACTGCTCGCCTTTCATTCCATCCTGTGTTTTCTTTCTTCTCCTAAAGCAGTAGTGGGAAAGAAATAATGACTAGTCTTCCCCCCAAAATCCAGACTTAAAGTAAATTTCTTAGATTACCAAATAGCTAGCTCTCATTTTTCAAAATCAGACTAATACATTGCAACTGTACCATTGAGGTCTAGTTATTTTAGTACAAGACTGTCTTCAGAATGAGGATTCAGGTAAGAAATAGAAAAGATAATATGGTGCAATAGGGCCAAAAGTAATTCTGAAACTCTACCTAGGCTTCCTGTGAATAGAGGAACATTTCTTTGAAAGCAACTTTTACTGTTAAAATGCAACTGTTTTCTGTGCTGTGATCCTCCATTTCATATTGTGGTAGAAACTATATAATGGCGTGTAAGAGCTAATAGATGACAAAAGTATAATTTCAATGTGAATTTCCCCTCCTAGCTACAAGGCTCTACCCTCAAGAACCTCACTGTAATTACCAAATTCTACTGAGGCATTAATAGCCTTCCACCCCTATGTGCCATGGCTTTTGTGCTTTTCTAGAGAAAGCTCAGGCTGTGCCTCTGTGCTCCCCAGCCCGGTTATTGGGTGGTGGGAATAATGCCCTACAGTCTAAATCTGATTACTTGGTTCAACAGTCTGGCAGTGTCCTATCTTTTTGGCATGAGGCCTATAATAGATTGACCAGTCTTTAGGTAGCTTCCAAGATTGGGAGCATTCATGCCTGTGCTTACACTGGCCATATCTATGTCTACACTGGATAAACCTCTCTCAATGGGCTTTTTGCTTCTAAAACTAAGTTACGCTCCTCTTCGTGTTGTTGGTCAACAACACTACAACAACAACAACATGAAAACTAATGAAATTTGTGACAGAAGAAAAGCACAGACCAGATCCCTCATTAAAACTTCCAGCTTAGTACTACCCTGAGAAGTTATAATATATATGAAACTAGTATCTCAGGACACAAGGTATAGATCATCTATTTGCTGTGTCCTGTACACTGCCATTGTTACTGCGTTTTTTGATTTTTTTTCCTCTGGCAACATAACCCTTGAGTTACAAGGTGAGAAGATAGTTAGGGACATAGGGAAGATAACTATTTGTTGGGAAGATAACTAGAGTTGGAAGATAAGCAAAATGAGGAGAGCAAGGTGGACATTTGTGGACACTTTAGTGTAAGTTCTTGTTTCTTCATTATGTAGGCTTGTGAAATGAAATCCAGTCCATCAAATCCTGGCAGTTACTTTACACCTCTGTCTTTGGTAGCTATTGAAGCAGGGCTCCTGAAGCATAGTGCCAAAATTCCCTATCTTATAGGGAAACAGAGAGAGGGAGTTGCTTCTGAAAACCTCCAGAATAATTCTAACTGCATAATTTCTGGTTCCTAAAATTTGTGTTTCAATTGCCTAAAGTAGGTAAACTGGACCCCTAGTCTTAGCTGTACGGTTAGATTGTATTTTCCAAACATTCAAAATGCCTGAGCCATCAGAAGCTGCTTTCCCTCCTTCTGACTCTCCTGTAGCCAGTACAGACTTCCCACATCCTGCTGATGTGACCCGTGCACATCCCTCAGTAGGGGAGATGAGAGCACAGGAACTGGTCATTACCTGGTGAGCCAAACTAAGACTGCAGGAGCAACTTTCTTCTGGGCATTTCCTAGTTTTTGAGTGCTGAACTTTGCAATCATCTCACTAATGTAAACTTCATGGATGTAATTCCCTAGTGTTTTCGAAACACAGGAATTGAACAAGCAAAAATGTCATTGTAACTGTTCCCATCTCCACACAGAAGCAGTAGAGGGCTGTTGTCTTTTGTGTAACCAGCTATTAGACATGCGGTGGAAACGAGTCTAAACAATGGGCATTACTATTTTGCTAGAGAGCAGAGTGAAATCAGGACTCAGCAACAGTAAATTCAGTTTCAGGACCAGTAGCAGTAGGTAGGCTAGACCTGTCCTAGTTCCTGCTACCTGTACATTCTTTTGCTCCTTACCTCCTTTCCTCTCCTTTCTGGTAGCACTCTTGCATACCTTTCTTACAATTTCTAACTCCCCCATGCACTACTATCCACGTATTTGTCTAGTCATTCTCCTCACAGCTGTGGTCAGTGCTTTCTTCCTCACTCCCTTCTATTCCCATCTGCTAAGGCTCTTGCCTCTCCAAAATCTCAATGTTGACATACTTCTGAATGTTCTGGATAGTTCTACTACAGGATGTTCTGGGTCCACTTATTTTTTTTTCCCTATTTTCGGCTAATTGTCAGTTATATAACACATGCACACAGATTTGTGCCTAAACATTAGCTCTATGTCCAAAGTGATCATTCTTTCTTAGTGTTAAATAGCTTTGTCAACTCCTTAGCTCTTACATCAATTTCCATGCTCCTTATGTATTTTTCCTTCTCCTCCCCTACTGTCTTTTTATATCAAACTGAGCTTTTTCTTGCACTTGAATATTTCTTGGACTCCAGCGGCAGCACAGGAGAAAGGAGGTCTCTGCTCCCAGTTCTGGCTATGGAGACTCGGTGAACTCCAACTAGCAGAAGAAGCAAAAGCTTGTTCTGGTAGTGGGGCTATGTATTGCAGGGTAAAAGGTACATCTGTGCAGTTTGATTGACATGTAGAAAATCTGAGACACAGATGAGAAAAAGCTTCTAATGAACATTAATACATTTTTTTTTTTATTTGTTTGTTTTCCAAAACCAATATTCCAGTAGACCAATATTGACCATTTTTCAAGACCCAGCTTTAAATTATAGAGCTGTCAATAAAGCTACTGAAAACTGTACTGATTTTTGAACATTGGGAAATAATATATTTTGCCTCATCTTGTTCTTAGAAGTAAGAACTTAACTTAGAAGTTCACTTGAAGCAGAACCCAAATGTGGAAAATTTCTGTCCAAAGTCTTAAATTCTGGCAAAGCAATACCCACTGGAAGCAAGTTTTGCAAAAGAAAACTTAAAGCCACCTTCACTATATATATGGCTGCCCCCAGTGGCACAGGAAAGCTAAATTTCACACTAAACAAGGTTGCTGTATTAATATCCCTAGAAAATTAAGGAATCTCATTAATTATCAAACATATTAATATATGCAGTTTTAGTATTTCCCAACTCTTGGTCTATCAGTGTGTGGCATCCTAAAGAGTGAATTTCTATCCACTTGGACTTTTAATATGTTGGTTTTTTACCATGATTTGGCAGAAACGTGAACAGTTCCCTCCTACATATTGTAGATCATGCAGCATTCTTCTGAGAATATCTTTCTGGGCATTGGTCACTGCCAGTGAATGTTGATTTCAAAGAGGAGAAATACAATTATCTCCATTAAAAGGCTATACAATTAACAATACTTGCCACACTGTGGCATATAGGTTACCATGGTATTGCCCTATGCCAAGAATAGGAAATAACTGTGGCATATCAGATTCCATCTATGGTAATTGCTACTTTTTACTGACCACCCATGCAGCATTAAAAGTCTCCTGCCCTACTATTCACCTATTTTGAAGCATATTATAGCTATATTTATTCTCGGTTCCACCTCTAATCACTGTTATATAATACTGGGTTTTCAAATGTCTCAGAATGTATATTTATGTGATGAGTAGGAAAAGGAGCATGCAAGGTGCTAGAAGAATATTGCAAAACAAGACACATGCTGGGGGTATGGAGTTCAGGACAGTGCCTGAGGTGCCTCTGTGGAATGATGCAGATGGGAAACGGCTGAAGGCAAATGTGAAATGTGGTAGGATTAGTGGTGATTTTCAGAATGCAAAAGGATGCACTAATGTAGGGGACAAAAAGAGTAGATTCAACAACGTAAGAGATAAACAAGATGGTGAAATTGAGGTTGACATGGTGATTGAATGACCAAGGTGACTATCTCAGAGCTGAACAGAAAATTTCCATCCCCCTACTTCTTGAGACCACAGGGAAATAAATCCTGCCTCCCCTTGTGAGGAAAGTAAGGATCTATGTGAAAGTTGGACACATGTTGGAAGAGATTCGAGAAGAGAAGGAAGAATGTGAACAGAAGAGGTAAGTGGGGAAAAAACACTCCAAAAGAATGGAGATCAGACAGAGGGGATAGCCAGAAGGAGGCTGAGATCCTGGTAAGTGAGGAAAACAAAATCCACCTCTCCTATTAGATGTGTTGGGGCAGGATTAGTGCTGTCTCTGTGTAGTCAGTCAGAGAGGGGTCTGTATGCATCTTGAACACGAAATGACCCTGTGTTATCTGTGAGCAGGTTCTAAACAACTCACTCCTGAACATTCCAGCAGCAAGTGAAGTGCTGTGATGCTTTTTAAAATATATATCAATATATATCAATATCAAGCTAGTTAGTTCCCCTGTTAATTTTCTTCCCCACAGATATAGAAACTTTCTGGACTTTGGGGTTTGCCTATGGTTTAAATATTACTTTCCTAAAAAAACAATTTCAACTGAAACATGTGTGTTCCTCTGAGATATCCTGTTTTCAAGGAAGATTTTCCAGAAGGTCATCTTTTTAGCATCTGGAGTTAACCTATGTGTGATATCACACAAAGTTATGTTTGGGAATGCCCTTATCAATGGAGAAAAGAGAGTTTAAAAAGCTACAGTAGAATTTGCCTGATAGTTGAGCGATTCAGGACATATTTCCAAACCTAATGTAATTTTCACTTCAGCTTTACGGTTCACCTTTAACACATACCACCTTTTAAAAATATTTCCACAAGCATCATGCGTGGTACCATGCACAGTTAAAGCGTCAGCTTTAACTGTGAATTCACTGGCTTTGTTATCCGTTTAAGTTTAGCTGCTTATCACTCCCGTACCACAGTGGTGGCCATGTTACAATGCCCAGGTAGGCAGGCATGTAGGTAGTCTGATTAACTCTGATTTAGCCAAATATCTGTGCAATCGCCTAGCCCTGCATGTCTGAGCGTGGTTGTATATTGTGCCTAGTATGGGCTTCTGCAGGATTGGGCCCACAGTCAGTTAAGAGTGATAGGACAGACAGCTAAATCTAATTTGGACTCGCAGCATTATTTAATGTAGCCCTTTGTATTTATAAACAGCAATATGCTGCTGTTGTAAAAGCTATTTCATTTAATGCCATCCTACATTCAGCAATTTAATTATTCTCTTAATTATTGAAACATTCATCATAGTTTTCCAATTGATTCATGAGTGGCTGGCTGCATTTCTTTGACTCATTAATATAGTGACAAGGAAATTGACAGTCCTCTTGCTAACCTCCTGTCTCTGAACAGTAATACTGGGAACACAAGTCCTTGATTTTTTATTTATTTATTTTTAAAATTTGTATTGTTATCACCAGCAATAACTATAGTCATAAAAGGCTCATTTAGTAGCAAAAGAACAGAACGATATATGAGGAAACCGTAATTATCAATGGTTTTGACAGTAAAATCTGCAAGCTGATATCTTCCTGAGACCACATTTTTATTATGGAATGGATGATAAAGCAGAGATAATTCTAAATCCAAACACATAGTATATGAAATAGATAAACCCAAGATAAAAATTAATAGTGACCTTGCATGCCTGGATATAAGCAATATAATCAAACATATATATCAGTTGCAGCTGGAAAAGGACAGAGAGATGCCCACAGGTGAAAGATTAATTTACGCAGTTCTACAATGTGATCAAAATAAAATCTGTAGCATATCTCTTCCCTGGCCTGATTTCGAGTGTTTTCATAATTGCCTGTCTGCAAAACAACTACCTTAAAACATTTTTCCAATTTGCATTAAGAAGAAAGCTTCTCCCCCCCGCCCCCTTTATTTACAGGCTATCTAAATAAAGTCACAACTCTCTGTCCCACTATATATTTTTTGCAAGTATCTCTGCTACTTATTTCATATTTTTACAGCTTCTAAAATGTCAGGTGCTCCCCTCAAAGACTTCTCTTGTATCATCATTTTTCTCTCAGGAGCAGTCGTCCAGAGTTTGAGGCACACAACATCTTGCCTTAAAGCTTATGTGAGTACTGCTGCCCTTGGATATTATTCTCATCTTCATGATACTATGCAAATCAAGAGCTACGTCCCCATGCTTTCAGCTAAGACTTCTGACTGTAGTGCAAGCAGCTGAAAAATAGCTAAATAAGAGATCGAACATCAAAAATACAGAAGTTGAGCTCTGAGAGTGCCTATATGTGTGTGTTTGTGCATCTACAGACATCTACGTGCCTGTAGATGTGTGCACTAGTCATATACTGCAGTTTGAAAAGTGAATCTGTGTAAATCAATGCATTTATTTAGCTCTCTCACCAACTCTCTCCCTGAGTTAACACCCCAGCACACACAATGCTAGCGAAGGTGATTATCTCTGCTAGCATAATTCCTCCGTAACATCTGCTTTCGCCCATAACACTCCACTAATTTTTCCCTCATTTCATTACACATAATTTTCTTTCAACACAATCTACATGTATTAAGTGGTAATGACTTTCCAGTTAAGAGCAAATCGACGCCAAGGGACCCCCCCCTCGATTGCCTGCCGTGCCTGACTCCGGCTATTAAAGATAAATTTGGTGCCTCAGAAAGCTGCAGTAAGCTAATCAATCAATTAAGCGGTTAGGACATACATTATCAAAATTCCACAGTGCGGGGGTGCGTGAGAGCATGCTGATACACTTGGTATGATTTTAGGAATAAAAAAGGAAAAAAAAAAAAAAAAAACTGCAAGCTACTAATGAATACAATTTGAGGTTGAAAGTCAGTATTTAGTGTCTTCTGAAATGAAAACTCCATCTATTACACTCTGCCGATACTCACTTCGGGGTCTGTGCTGTACAGTTTCCCTTGCAGCTTTTATACCTAGCACAGTTTACTAGTGATACCAGAATGGAGCTGATGACACAGTAAAATCTATTTTTAAATGATATGAGAGTTCTGGTGCAGAATAAAGCAATGCCATTCACAGTTAAGCTGGCTGTTCTGTCCCTAACTTGTCAGTGTGTCTCTTGATACCGACACACTCTGAAAACATTGATTAATATTCTGTATTATGTTTGTTGCAAAAAGGTGGTTTAAGGACAGAATGGCAGCCATCAAGTCCTATTGGGTCGAGTTTTATCTCTAGCACTGTTTCAAAATTCTCCTTGAATTTAATTTTCTTAGGTATTTAATGCTGAATTCTAAAGATAGGAAAATAAACTGAAAAATGGTTTGGGCATTTTTGCTTTTAAGGAACAGCTCCCAGTGAAGCAAAACGCATTGAAGGACAGTCAGAACAGCCTAAATCCAATAATTCAAAAAAAGTTTCCCCATAATTGAATTATACAGGGAAATAGGATAATTTCAGAAGTATGCGTTATATCACTAGCAACCTCTTCACTCCTATGCTTTTCTTCATTATCTTTGCTGCTCTTGTACTGTTCTTTGTATTGAAAACTGACTTAACCAGTTTGAGGCAACTTTTAAAATGTAAAATATTTTATGTTGCATTGTGCTGAACCGCCTGCATGCCAATATTTGGTCAAATGCTAAGAAAATTGAAGAGGGAAAACCCCACAGACAAGTCAGAATGATGTTAGTGATCTTCCTTTAAAGCTCTGCCAAGACCATAGTAAGGGAGTTAAATAGCATTTTTAGCAGGATTGCAAATAGGACAAACTATGACAAAAATTGTAGAACTTATATTTTTAAAACAATCAGTAAATATATAAAAAAAAATAAATGGATCTTTACAAGGCTTTGCCAATTATTTTTCCTGTCAGTATTAAGCATTTTGCCTAAAGCTTTGTTATCGTAGTACTGTAGTTATCTGATGAAACGACATGGCAAAACTCCCTGCTTACTTTTCCAGAGCATTTTCCCTACTTTCTGCAAATTACATTGGAGCATATTTAGTACACATACTAGTAGTAGTGGAAAGAACCATAACATCCTTTTATTATCTAAATAAATATTTCTTAGCAAAAGAGAAGCAGGTTGTGAAAGACAAAGAGGGTTGTTTTGCTTTGTTTTAAAGTATAATACAAATAAAGGAGGCAACTCAGTGACTCCCTTCTGATATGTTTGCATAAGGCAAAAAAGCACCATGAATAAACTCTAAAAAGAGCAGTATAAATGTACACAATACATGCAGAACACTTCATCCAAGCCCCGCACATAAAATACAATTATAGAGAGTTAATAAAGGCAAATATAGTGAAATAATAAATGAAAAAAAAAAAAAACAAAAAACCTACCCACTGAGAATACACAAGTGCATCCTTCAAAAAAACCTCAAACCAGCATGTTTCAATAACGTGGCTCTGTCCTTCTCTTAGCAGCTTTCTCCATTGACAAATGAGCTAATGAAAAGGTGTCAGGGAGGTACGCAGTCTGCACAGTCTAGATCTGTATTTTCTTTCTTTCTTTCTTCTTTTTCTTTCTTTCTTCTCTTTCTTTCTTTCTTTCTTTCTTTCCTTCTTTCTTTCTTTCTTTCTTTCTTTCTTTCTTTCTTTCTTTCTTTCTTTCCTTCTTTCTTTCTTTCTTTGCATTTATGGCTGCTTTCTTGTCTTTGCTCTGTATGGTATGAAATATTTCAGAGCTACATTTTCTTGTGAGATGTAGGGCCAGATTGGACTTTATTATCATTACTGTATGCAAGTTCAAGCTTATTTGGTTAAGAGAGACACAATGATGTTTCTCATCCTGATATTGAAACAGATAAAGTGGCCTTTATAGGATTTTTAGTGCCGGCTTGTTCATCTGTCCTGGCATTGATAGCTATTCAATCAGCTTGGATTTTTGCTTTCTTCTTTATCCTTTCTCTTTTTGGAAAATTTCATTCTGATTTACCAAAAAACACATCAAAACATCTTTACCTATTCATTCTGAACACAAAATTCCTTTAGATTTTTTTTTTTTTTCGGGGGGGGGAGGAGGCAGAGGGAATGGAGAAGATATCAATCGCAAAGAAAGCTCAAACCAAACCTTTTTGCTTTCTCCTTTTGTGCTGTACGTGTAATGACTGAACTTTTGACTTTAAAGTTTTTCCCTGGTGCAGTATTGTGGAAAAACAAAACCAACCAACCAACAAACAAACAAAAAAGGTCCCCTTGGTGCAAAGACCAGTGTAAGGCAATACCTGCTGAGTGGACTTGTGGACTTCTTTTTTTTTTTTCTTTTTGTGCTTGTTGTTGTTTACTTGAAGCAGATAAAACACCCACCTTAAACCCGCCCTCTATTCAGTTCAGCAGCACCTCCATACTCCAATAAACCGTTTTCATTCCATCTGGCGTGCGTTTGCTCTGAAGACATTTTCCTGTCAATCTCTCCTGCCACATTAAAAATCTGTCATTACTATTGCATTGCCGCCTGGCTCCTGAGATTTGTCTGACTGCTTTATTGCTCCTCTCATTTTTTTTTTTCCTGCTACAGCCGAGAAGCAGAAATAAAGGTTTGTTGTTGAAACATGGCCGCAAGGAAAGTAGGAGGCACACATCTGTCAAGGTATTACCTTTCTTCAACCAGGGATTAAGGTGTTTTACTGCTCTCGCTACTGAGCAGTCACACTGAATAAATTTTCTCAGTAGAACATAAAAATGAACTCATACATTTTGAACCGAGTTTCATTCTTTCAAGCCAACCCATATAATTATGCAATGGCATCAGTGTTCAGGGGGAAAAAGAAAAGTCGGAAAGGTTTGTGTGCCCCCCCTCTCCTGCGCTACCCTCCACATTTACATTATTTAAATGCTTATTAGGAGGACAAGACTGAAGCACATCAGTGTTGGGGAGAGAAATATTTTCTTCCACTCTTCTTTGCTGCTACTGGATCCCTGGCAAGGTCAGATAGGGTACAGGGCTTTACTCCCTGTGTTTTGTCCCTGCTCACGAAACACGCCTGGCTGTGAACATTCACTGTTAACTCACAGAGAAGTTAGTCACTAGAATTCGGATTTCTGAAACGCTTTCTTTTTAAGGAAACTGCCCAAACCATTAACTGCTACGTGCCCTTCCCATTCCTGCTGGGGGCGTGTAGCTAGCCGGCCTCAGCAGAACAACGAAAACAATTTAAATGGAATAAAAGCTGTGGGGGTAGATGTTACGCCAGGGGAGAGCATGCCAGAGAGTCCTTCTCCACCGTCCTCCACTGGACATTCCTGGGTCATCATCTCACTTCAGTTATCTATGTCAGACACGCCAAGCAGACAGGACTTAATGTCAGAGTAAACTTTAGGTGCAGGTAAATGAGGGATCAAGGCGAGAATTTCTGTGATGGGAGCAGAATCTCTGATTTTGTTTTCTGAAAAAATAAGGAGGCTTTTAAATCTGAAGACAGCCAAGGACAGAAGGACTAATATCAGTGTAAGAGACACAAATGTCTCTATCCTTGAAGGAAAAAGTAATTAACAAAGTACACCATATAGCCAGAAATCATAGCTCAGTCTGAATAAAGGCATCTAGACCTCCATACTTCCAAGAAATCCCACAGCGTGTCCCCACTGCCAGGCTGGCTTTGCCCTAGGATCCCCATCTCCAAAATGTCCACACTGCATCCTCTCAGGCTCCCCTTTGAAGGGAAACAAATACCTGCTGCCGGAGATGCTAACTTGTGTCACCGCTGACTGACATGTTTATTTAGCAGTGAGGGAGCGCGGTTCAACAGAGAAATATTAGGGACCTGCAGTTCTACTGAAAAACTGCTGCTTGAACAAAAGCGGATGAGCTATCCAGAGGGTCAGCAGATAATCTGTCACTCACTTATTCTTCACAGTGTCCCAAGAAGGTCATAAATCACCAAGATATCAGTTCACTTCTCTATTCCCATATACCTTCTGCCTGGCTATGGCTTTTTTCCATCTATTTCAACCCAGTGGTTGTCGAAAAGCAAGCACTGCTTTCCCTGCTCGCACATCCTTCCCAGAGCAAGGTGGACTGAATTTGCAGCGTTCTTACGCTCCGCAACATGGTGGGATGGGGCAGAAGGCAAAGCACCATTCCAAGGTGTTTCCATGTTTTAGTTCTTCAGGGAAAGGCACCAATTTTTGTCCTGTGTTAGCACAACATGTAGTACAATGCAGGGTTTGGGGCTGTTGTACAGTGATCAGTGCAAATGATTAGTAATGAGCCTGTGGAAATGCAGCTCTTTCCATTGCCCCCTTTTTTTTTTTTTTTTTTTTNTTTTTTTTTTTTTTTTTTTTATGGCATCCATCAATGGACCCCTCTGGCTTAGATTGTGTCAGCCAGAAGAAGCAAATATACAAGGTGGAACAGTTGGTGCTGAGGAACCCATGTCCACACTTTCTGTGTTCTAGGGTGTTTTGCTGCAAACTAGCTCTAGTCTAGTCCCACAGACCAGATGCCCATTAGCAGGTGAAGTATATTAGGTGTGCTCGCAGAGCCCAACTTTGGGCTTGATTTCATGTGAAAGAGAATCAGTCTGTGCTCCTTTAGCCTACTTTGCAGTGCAAGCCATTGCACTCTCAAGGCACTGGTGGAAATGCAGCTGGTGTGTTCCCTGGCTGCTCTCCTGGTCCCAGAAGTCTCTTTGTGACTGATGCTCCTTCATGTACCTCAGTTAAGTGTGCTGCATAGTGGTAGAGGGAAGCTTCATGTTAATTTTCTACACCAGCTGAGTTTGTAACATTTGTATATTTAACTGAATCTAAATCATCTGCAGATGTCCGCCAAAGAAGAGACAAAGGCATATATATATGCATGTGTGTATATGTATGCATATATATGTATACATTTTTTCTTATTCTTTTCAATCATCTTTTTAATAACACCATCAGCTATTTTGCCCATTCACAACCCTCCAAGAAGCCTGTAGCATTCTGACACTTGACTTTAAGTTCAAATTAGTTGCCCAGGTGTTTTAGTTTGTAGACTTTCAAATCCAGGTTTAAAAACTTCCTCCAGAAAAAGTGTCTGCTGGTGGTAGCCACTTACCTACAGACTCCTTTCCCAGCATACGTAGTTCAGACTTCAACGTGCTGTCAGTGGCTGTAGCTTCATTCACAATGATTGTCTGAAATGGCCAACTGCTTTATACCTTCAGGTGTGTTCAAATTGCATATCAGGCTCCAGATCAAACCTGGCAAATGGTCTCTTGACAAGATATTTTCAAAAGTTGCTCATGATCGTAGGAGACAACCATAAGGGGCCAAATATTAAGAAAATGGGAAGTTGCTACCTGTTCTTTTGGAAATTTCAGAGTCCTTTTTTCTCTTAAAGAAAAAGCCATGGTCTCAATTTGTATTTAAACAAGAATTCAAATGAGAAGAGTTGGAAGCAAAGGGAACTCCATAGCTCAGTCTTCATTAGACTGACCACTTCTTGATTTTAATAACCAAGGAAAAACATGGCAATATTTTCCCATGGATGGGGAGCCTTCATATCCAATCAAGGCAGCTTGAATGTTTAATTTAAATATGCATAACTTCTGATCCACACAGGGGGAGCTACTTGACTTTGGGCAGCATAGTTTGATCTGGTTCTTGGTGCTGTCTGTCTAACTGTGTCTGAATCTCGTTCAATCAGTCAGTGGTTATCAAAACATCACATTGAATCCCCAAGGAACAAGGATGCAGCGAGCGTTATCTTCACTCGGGAAACTGATTCCAAATACGCAGAGCTTTAATGAGTCAAGGAATTGTGCAGCCCACAACTCACTAATTAATATCTCCCCTCAAAAAAAAAAAAAAAAAAAATTAAGCTGATAGATAATTTTAGCCTGCATACTCTCATCTCAATTAACATAAAGCCTCTCCCTGCTCTCTGCATTTAGGTCATTCCATCTTTACCTATTTTTATTCTTCTAGTATCAATAAAATTAAGTTAGCTCCACCCCAGATAATTAATAAAGACTCATTCTCTCAGTAAAATTTAATATATTCATCTTCTTCCCAACATGAACAAATAATTTACTTAGCCCACCCTGATAGTTGTCCCTATCTTGCCTCTACAGAGTTCCATAGGTTAGTGCCAGCTACCCAAGGGCAAATACTGGTTTTACTGATGGAAGGAAGACAGATGAAACCTGTTCAGTCAGCAAATTCCGGGGGAAAGAAAGGCCATAGAGTCTCGCAGGGGAGAGCCTACCAGTCACGGTTTAGTTTCAGATCTTCACTGGTAAAAGTAGCATCTTAGTCTGTTTTTTATCTTGTTTTTTGTTTGTTTGTTTGTTTTGATTATTTTCTGTTTTTACTTGTTTGTTTGTTTCCCTTTTTTCACCTGTTTCTGAAAAAAAAAAAAAAAAAAAAAATGTCCACTTCTCTCCAGGTTGTCAAACACCTGAACCAGAGCTACAGTGAAGAAATGTCATCTCTTCCAGCATGATTAGCTGCGCCCTTTTGCCCAGAAGTCTGTTCAGCAAAGATGCTGCTTTATCACTTTCAGGCAGATACAGATTTGCCAAGGGAGTTAGCAACCCCATAGGGAGTTAGCATCCCCATAGGGAGTTAGCAACCCCATAGGGAGTTAGCAACCCCATAGGGAGTTAGCATCCCCATCAGCTCCAGCCAGCACGGCACCCACTCCGGGGTTCGGTCAAGTTCTGTTCGGATGGCTGCTCCACCCATCACTTGATTTGAAATGCAGCAAGACAAACAGAAAGACTGCAAAGAAAGGAAAGACGTCCACTGGCCAGCAGCAACCTTTGGGAGAGCCATTTTCTACCGTAAGTTTCCTGTGTCAACTTGAGTAAACTATTCAGTGTCTGTGCACTTCTGTTCCCCATCATTAAAGCTTAGGTTGGCAGCACTTTCTCTGTCTCTGTTGTCTCTCAGATACTATGGTAACAGGCCATATGAGCACCTAGGAGAGGGTACTATAGCATAAGTACAGTGGAGTATATTTGAGAAATCTACATAGGGAAAGCTCCTAACAAGATAAGTGTTCACATGCTTGCAGTTATTCATATGATGAAGCATCTCCTCTGTTATAGAGTCTCTCCTCTCTCCTCTGCCAGGAGGGAAGTTGCCATGCAGGATAGATATGGGAAGCTGCAGGGAGCTTGCTTCCCAGTTGTTTGCCCTCTTTGTGCTTTGCCTTCTCGTTGCTGTCTCCTTGACTGCAGGCGGAGGTGATTGTCCAAGAGCAGATCCTTCTACGTGGGATGACTTTTTAGTGATGATGTGCAGAGCTCAGCACTATAGGTCAGGAAATTTCAGAAAGCTAAATTGCAAACTTCATGGGGAAACGTCTTACAGAGTCCTCCAAGGCTAAGAGCTTGTGATTTTTTTCCCCAATATTCATCAGAATTTATATCAACTCTTTTCGTAGAATATAAACTCAAAATTCAGTTTGGGAAGTTAACTTTCTAAAAAATTCCAATTAAAAATTGGACAGTTTTGTTCATTGCTTTTTTTGTTGTTTTTGTTGTTTGTGTTTTTAGCAAAAAGCTAACTTTTTTCCAATCTTAGCTGGCACAGTGCTTACCCTGGAGGCACTGGGAAGGTGGACCAAAGGAAGGGTGACTGATGAGGCTTTCTGCCCTTAAGCTTGTCCTGCACTCTGAGGTTACCACTGAAAACTAGCCTTCAGCACGTGTTTCATTTTGAAATCTATGGAATACTTGTGAGTCCAGAGAAGCACAAAGAATTCTGAACCCCTTACAGGGTTTGTTCAGCGTCTTCTACAGCTAATCAGATAATTTTGCATTTTCATATATAACCTGCAAGAGGAAATTGGTTTGCTCTTCTGAAAAAAAAGTGTGAAAGTGCAAAAGTCTTACTGGCCACTCTGATTTCTGTACCTGTACGTGGCAAGAGCAACAAGTTTTAATAAGTTAAGAAACCTATGCCCAGAACATATGGGTGAAATGGCTGCCCTTGTGCATCAGCTCAGGCTGAAGCAAACTTGGAAAACCTGAGGTCAGTCTATGCAGGGAAATGAGCCCTACACCACAACACTTCCCTTTAGAGGGTGAGCACAACCCCTCACGAGACACTGGGGCTTGGTGGTTGTTTATCTGCATTCTGTGATGCTGTGTCCTGCAGGGCATATTAAAGTCCATGAAATAATGATGAAGCAGAGGGGTAATTAAAAGCCACAGTGACATTGATCTGCTGAAATTTCAGAGGGAGCTCGGGGCACGCAGGGAGACGATCCATCTTACCTCACGCAGGGCCAGCTTGATTGGCCTACTGAGTATTGCAGATGGCGAGGTTCCTCACCTGTGGCCAGGAGGACTCCCAGTGCAGCAGCCCTACTGGCTTCAGATCTTTGCAAAACAGGAGGCTTGGGGAGAGAGTGGTCACAGCTGCCACCGTCTGTCCTTGCTGAGCTGCAGAAAAATCATTTAAAGATACAGATCTCCTTTCCTTTTTTTTTTTTTTTTTTTTTCAATCTGCACTTGGTAAAATCCATATTTTTAAAAAATTGCGGTTTCTCCTACTGAGAACTCTTGGGCTTTCCAGTGAACTTGTTTGCTGTATGAATTCATCACCATGTAGCATTATTTCACAATTAATTCTCTTTGGTTAATCCACTTTTTATTGGCTTATTTTCTTCTTCATTCAAAAAACTTCAGGGCATATTCCACACCCATCTGTACATGGTTTCTCATTTCATTTTCTAATTCACTGAGGCTAAATAAAAGTTAACTTGTGGTAGATGACTTTCCTTCAGATAACAACCCTTCTTCCTCGGTTTTAACTCTGAGTATTTGGGATAATTTCTTAACCTGTAGCTTAAAGATAAGGGGGTTCAAACCGCTTCAGAAACTTCTTTTATGTCAGAAAAGTGAGAAGTAGGGTGCTCACTAAACTAGCAGCGATGCTATAGTTTTCTTTGGTAGATGGCATCTTCGGTACATCATTATATAATCACAGATTTCTACATTCTTTTTTTAAATCCCAGCCTATTTTTTATTCTTTGCTTCCTCCCACTTCATTTGCTACTGACAGCTGCTGCTAAAGTTCCCTTACCTCTCTAAGGGAGGAAGTAGGTTAAGAACAACAAGAAGAACCCTATCAGATTAAGGCAAACATGTGGGCCCTACTGAGAAGTGATGCATCTTACAATAGTACAAGCAAAACAGCTTACTTTGAAGACTCTAGTGCTAAATATATCCAGAGACTTCTGTGAGCAGAAAGCATCTGTCTACTGCTTGTTTTCAGTTGTTAAATTCCTGATGTCCCAAATAACAAGAAGTCTCATAAAGGGCTGAAATTGATGCAATCAGGACAATAAAATCACTCTGACAATACTTCAGTTTATACTTAGTTCATAATTAGGAGTCTGTTGTCTCAGGTTAAGAAGCTGTAAAGTTCCACTGAATTGCTAAGTTATTCACAGCATGGTGCTGCTACTAAACTAGGAAAATATAATGTCCTAAAAATATCTTCAAGGAAACAGATTAGAAATGGAAGGATGGGAAATCCAAAAAACACACTGGTGATGTATCTTTTGCACTGGAAAATGGTAAAAAAACTTGCCCTATTTAGTTGCAAGATGACAAGGTATTATGATCTTCTGAAAAATTAAGTGAACTAAAATCTCAGCTGTCATGGATTTCCTCTATTCTGGGTTAATTTTTTACTAATCAAATATTATGTGGTCTGTGCTTATGAAGACTCAAGAATTTACTCACTCTTACCAATCTTTTTATTCACTTAAAGATAAATAAGCAGATCCCTTGTGACTTCTCATGTGGAGGGCAAATTAACGCAGAGTTCTGATTTTGGACTGTAACTCTAATTCTGCAAGCTGCTCTGCACAGATACAATTATCTGCCTTCATGGACCTGTTTGTATACATCTAGCCAAGATGCAATTCTCCTTGTCATTGTTTTCAGTCTAGAGGACATCCTACTCTTTTTAATATATGCACACTTTGTTCAACTCAAAATGGTTGTATAACCCCCATTCATATTTGCCTGTAAGGGTAAAAATGTTATATATCCCTCCCCCACTTTAGCGAGAAAGAAGTATTTCCATAATTACCCACTATCAAGGCCAAAAATCTGAAATAAAGTCAAAATTGAAGGAGGCCCTTATTAAAGCTAATCTAAATTATTGTCAGTGATAAAATTACATTAAGCAGACTTTGGGTATTTTTGAGCATGAGAAAGCTTTCCAGGCTTAAGTCCTATGCAATTCTATTGTACTCTGAGTGCTTTTATAAAGAGGCAGATTCTAGAAAGAGCTTTTCTAAAACTTTCCTCAAGAGTCTACACATTTTGCAAGAACTCTGGATTTGAAGTAGAATAAGTGGATAAGCTATGGCATTTGAGGATTTTTGCCTTGCATGGAGGAGAAATATAGCATTTCCATGGATCCAAGACTATTTTATTAATTTATATTTATTGTAAGTTGCATGAATCAGAGACACTAAAATAAATAATAAAGTTTTCACAGTATCTCCATCACTCCCCCACTAAGGGAATTTCTATATTACGCTCAAAATTGCCAGCCCTCAAAATTCAATCTGGAATCAGCTCCCTCAGAATTGTGAAACTGGTGTAGAAATCATAATATTTTTAAACCTCATCTTAATATTGTCTCTTTTTAGATTTATCTGCTGAATATTTCAAGGTTCTACTTTCAAATTTTTCTTGGTACATAGGATAGAAATATTCATATCATTAAAATAAAATAAATGAGACCTTTTCTTTTAATCCTACAGGTGTTAATAACACTAAAGATGACATGATGCCATGATTCCTGCTGAAAACCCCAAAAAAGGCTATGCTTTTCAGTTTTTCTGTTGAAGGGTGACTGCTGCCAGTGGAATGGCATGCAGAATTGACCTCTACCTGGTGATGTTGTCTTGTTTTGTTTTTGCCTTTTAGAACAATGGCCCGGAATTAGGGACCTGAAATATAATTAAAAGTCAAGCTCAGTGTTTTGGCTGGTTTTAGATTCTGTGCTGTGTGTCAAATCTTATGTACAGAGCTAGCTAAGATTGCTGAATGTGCAGATTTATTTCAATAGCATCAGCTCACTGCCTTCTTTTCCCTGATGCTCCCAGACTCTTCCACTGGCACTGTGTACTGTGTGTTCACCGGCTGGTATGTGAGGAACTTTCCTCTGAGGATTTCTTTAATCAGTTCATAAGGGGAACTTTTCAGGGCCACTAAAATATGCCTTTATGCAAGCATATTCATCTCTCAGTGGCCTAAGACAGAGATTTCCAAACTCAGCCATAACCATTTACTCCCAGGTGGAACCCATGGGACATGTTCAGTTGCCTGGAAAATCACTTTCAAAATGAGCTTGTATGCTCTGAAAGATATTTTGTGTGATATCTTTCTGGCCATATAAGAACGGAAGATGGAAACTATAAGGGCCATATCCGACTGTGCTGCACAAGAAGAAGCAAATAACCGTTTTCCAGGGATGGAGAAGAATCTATGGCCTTAGCTTGGAGCACAGTAGTAGTAGAAAGAGACCAAGGCTGTCTGTGTAATAGGACGGAAGTCACCTGGAGTACTGCGTCCAGTCCTGGGCTCCCCAGTTCAAGAGGGATGTGGAGCTGCTGGAGAGAGTCCAGCGCAGGGCTACGAGGATGATCCGGGGCCTGGAACATCTGCCCTGTGAGGAAAGGCTGAGAGAGCTGGGCCTGTTCAGCC
>VZSV01000014.1:7801129-7812057 GCA_013398735.1 Nothocercus julius
TCTAGGTGACCCTGCGTGTGCAGGGGGGTTGGACTAGATGATCTCTAGAGGTCCCTTCCAACCTTAAGCATTCTGTGATTCTATGATTCTACCTCCAAAAGGAGAAAATGTACCCCAGGTATGGCCAATCTTCATTCTCAGCACTTTTCACTGGAGCAAAACTGGTTAAAATTAAGGTTTCATCTTTGCAGGACTGTCTTCTCTCAAGGGAATTTGACCAAAGTGCCAGCTTTTCTTGCTGAGCAGCTGAAGTGCCTCTAACAGTGACCTCTAGAGAGAAGCATCTCCTTTGGATGAAACACATCCTTTGGATGAAAGCTCCAGCAGCAAAAGCCAGAGCTTTTGTATATCATTTTCTGGTATACTTCGTATCACTTCAAGAGACCCCATGACACCTCATGACTTTTACGTTATCTGCTATACCATAGTACTGTACCACCATTCATAAATGAATAAGAAATATCTAGCAGCTTATACATTTTGTATATATTGGCCAATATATACATGGCCTATGTAAATAAATTAACAAAAGAATGCAGGGGTTTTTACGAATGTAGGGTTTTTTTGTTGTTGTTTGCTTTGTTTTGTCTTTTAACAGTGTTTTGTTCAGCTCAGTGGAACCAATGTTAAGAGGAAGCACAAAAAATCAAGATATCTGAGCCCTGTCCTCTCTCATAAACCGACATTAAGACCATGGTCAAGCCACCAAATTGCTCTCTGATTTAGAAAATCCCCACCTATCATCACCTGTAAAATTTTTCCAGAAGTTCCATAAAGATGCTAGATACTAATAAGTATGAAGTGATTCATAAACACTGTGTCTTTATTAACACAGTTATTTGCATACATTGCTGTCCATAGGCTTTACTGAAGTGTGATAGACTATGCATTGAGAAATGCATAATTCTATATTGTCTCAAATCGTTTGCAAACTAGGTTGGAAAGAGACAAGTAGGAAAATAAGTCCAAGGTTTCACTTGCTACCTCACTGAATAAAACCCTCACAGTTTTGGCTCTTCCCCCTCCACTTGGCTGTCAGTGTGTAATATTTGCATGACAAATGCCAAGAGTTTAACGCCTCAGTGACCACAGGGGCATCAGTGAGGAAACTGTATTTACCATATGGACAAGAACAAGTTCCTCTCACAGGGAGTGAGGCTTTACTGCCCTAAGGATTTCTCCAGTGCTGATCATATACCACTTCTGTGCTTCCCTTTCCAACTGTCTTCCCCTCAGGGACCTAACAGGAGTCTGAGATTTCTTTCCCAGGATCATCAAACTGACTTCCTAATTGACCAGGGGAGCCAGTCTGAGCTACCTGTGTCTTCATCCTGTAAATGAGTCCCTGTGGTTACAGGAATCCTGCCACACAGATGTAGATGGAGGACTGAGAAAGAGGCAAGCAAACATTTTTGGACTGGTCTATACTCCACACAGAGCAGTGTCATGTTTGGTATAATCTCTTAGGTGTTGACATAATCTCTTAGGTGGAGATGGAATCACTAAAATTGGATTTACTAAAAGTTAAAATTGCTGCACTTAAAATCACTGGAAACCTACAATTTCTTCTCAATATACTTTGATCCTGGAGGAGGGGAGGTAGAGAGAGAAAGGAAACAGGAGCAGAAAGACACCCAGATGGGAGCTGAACCTGGGTATCTCCCATGGGAAAATGTATTTCAGTCATCCAGGAAACAGACTAGCCCACGGAAAGAAAATTGTTCTTTCCAGCTGTTATGCCAAAAGAAAATGAATAAATAAATAAATGGACAAATACAAAAATTGAACATATTTTTATCACTTTTTTAATAAATTAGCGTTATTACATTCATGTTACTTATAAGGAGTCATTTTTAATATTTGAAGAGTCATAACTTCCCCAGAAAGTGTTTCCTGAAAAACTGAAACCATTATTATGTTAAACTCCCACACAGTTTGTTTTAAAAATATCTTTAAATATTATTAAAGAATAATCATTATGTAGGTTTATATCTTAGGAATAGGAAGCAGGAACCATCAGTGAATCGTATTATTCCTACAACTGTAACAACAGCATGATCAGCTACTCTAATAGCAAAAAGTTTATGCTGACTGTATATCTGTTTTGCAGACAGTTTCCTGCCTTGCAATCTACATAACAGGTAAACTGTGGCAAGCATAATGTGCTATTTCATTTTCATCCACTCTGCGTAGCAAGGCATGCTTAGTCTGGTGCATTGCTCTTTCTTTAGGTGCTGCCGGGTAAAGTAAATGGCATCCCAGGACAAGCAAATAAAGAGACTTTTGGGTCAAAAGATGCTATGACTTAAGGATTGATTCCTAAGAAATGTTGGCAAATATGCAGAACTAGATATTATAATTATTTTGTTGTCAATACCACTTGACATTGTTTTTGTTGAATGAAATTGGTTACAGAAAGTCTTTTCGGTAAGGCGGTGCTTTGCGAAAGGAAATGACAATGGCACATAACTGAGGGAAGAGAAAGATTGCAAGTGACATGCAGAAACTACCATGGAGATCAATATTTAATCTATAATTAAGAGTGTACAGTATGTACTGTGCATCTTTTAAATTTAACTTGGCTTTTACAATTACTCAGTAGGAGGTGAACAGATACTGAGAGCCCTGGATAGCAATCATAAAAAGTATGTTTGAATACACATTTTCAGGAGACTTATGAATACAAGAAGGAAAGGATTATAATACCTCTGATCTTTCTTCACATTGGAAAGTCTGAGAGTCTTAACTGAGAAATTTAATTTCAGGTAGAAGAGTTTGTAAAAATAGTTTTCAAAGTCAACATTGCATAGTATTGCAACATATTTAAAAAAAAAAAAGTTGTTGTCACCCTATTGTTGTAGTAAAGAAAAGATGTGCAGTGCATATTTCACAGTGGAAATACTGATGGTTTAAAAGAGCTATAAATAAATCCTATGCTACACCTCTGTGTGGGAAAGCCCCCATCCTCTTCATTGGTTTCTGTCAGGAAGCATGCAGGTAGTACAGACTCTAATTCTGCTCAAACAGTGCTAGAAGAAATGACAGTATTCATTGTGAATTTAAGAATGCTTTGACTGTATGTATATACATATCTGTGTGCATATGCACTTATATGTGTATTTATATGACACTTCCATTTTTTTCTG
The DNA here is from genome assembly GCA_013398735.1 of Nothocercus julius. Lineage (NCBI taxonomy): Eukaryota > Metazoa > Chordata > Aves > Tinamiformes > Tinamidae > Nothocercus > Nothocercus julius. The sequence goes on from VZSV01000014.1 coordinate 7,804,276, forward strand.
AAGGCGTTTGAAGATAGCAAGCCAGAAAAGCTTAGTCACTAGAGGGAGGAAAATTATTTAAATAATTTTAAAATTATATTAGCAGGTATCATCTGCTTGTTAATGAAGCTTCAAAGTTATTTCCAGGGCAGAATTCTGCAGATTGCTCCAGAGAAAGAGTCCAATGCTCTATCTAAAGACCTCGTTCCATCATTAATGAGTGCTTAACCCCAGCATATTTGAACTTGGACTACATGACCAAGTAGTCAATTTTCACTAACAGTTCTTTTTTTGATCCTGAAAATCTGTAGCCGTGTCATCAGCTCCTTCTTAATTATACCGTATTCTTTACATCTGTCCTGCTAAATAACTCTAATTGAAATAGCACCGGCGTGAATTTTCGTAATGTTCCCCCCAAGACATCCCGAAAGTGACTCACACGAGAAAACAGACTGAAGTCACAGCTGGAAGCACATCAAGGATCATTTCCATTTTTACATGATTAATTTGAATTTAATATCTTAAATCAAAACCTGATTAATTTAAATAAAATTTTGATGGTGCCCTGCTTCTAATATACATTGCAGTAATTAGATTCAGCTTAATGTGATTTTTTTACATAATTAAAAAAAAGAGTAAGTCAAGTGTAACAATGCAGAGTTGGTACAAATCTGTCCATATACACATATACATACACAGACACACATGGGATTTTGTTGAGACATTGCTCAGGTACAGGAAAGATCACAGCTGGATGACTATGTTAAAGCTCAGCTTACTGCATATGTACAATATTCTATTTCTACTTCACTGCAATGTGAATTTTTTTCTTTAAAAAAATATACATCCCAAAGAAAAAGGGCAGCTGAAATCAGCATCAGTGATAAGCTAAAATACTAGCAATTCAATAACCTGGGTCAGCTCAGCAGTCTTAGTACCTTCCAATTTCAAAAGATTTTTTTTTTTTTTCCAAGAATTAGCTCTGCAGATCATATAAGTGAACAATTTTTCTCCTTCCATCCGCAGGGCAAAAAAACCCCAAAACTTTATAAAATAAATTGTTACTACATTTTTATAGGTGCTCCCCCTGCCTGTCTCTGATTTTACAAAGTGCTCCCATGCACCATATAAGCAACAGAGTTAGCAAGAAGCTGTTCTTGCGCGCTGGGATAAGCAGCCTGCAGCCTGCCTGCACTGCGTTTTACTGGCGCTGGCTGCAGTTTATGACACTGGCTGAAAATGGCCAGTGCTAGTGAGCAAAACTCTGCAGTCTTCACCAGCAGCTTTCACGGAAGCTTTTCAGCTATTCCAGCTTCTTTTCAGGAGGAGAAAGTACCAAAATAGACTGAGCAATGGGTTCACCTGCAGCAGTAGATGGAGCTTCAATGAAGCAGCAAAATGATGCAGGTAGGCTGGAATCCTAGAGAATCCACACTTGGGGTGGAATATTTGTAGACACAAGTCGCTTTTTTCATTCCTATCTGAAGATTTATGTAAAATTTATTTTCGTTTGAGGCTAAAATCTGCCATCCATTCCTGAAAATTATGAATCTTTAGGGCAAAAATAAACCAAAACCAAAATAAAATATTGCCTTTAAACATTGAAAAGGAATGGAGGCACATCCTTCCTCTAAGGAACAGAGCTGATCATCAGATTGCTCTTAATATGTAGGTTCTCCTTGAGTAAGAGAGTGAAACATCAACCCGATTTTCCAGTATGGAGTAATTCCAGCATCCTCCTTGACTTCAGTGGGAGTCTTCAACAGCTTTAAAACACTAGGCTTTGCTTAGATGAGGAAATCACTGTTGAACAACAGTGAATGATGGAGGGTGAAAAACCCCTTTCCTGCCTGGGGCTAAATGCCTAGAGAGATGCACACACCATTCACCCTTTGGTGAAGGCAAGAAAGATCACTCAGGTTTATTTAATAGCATTCATCTTTGTGTGCACTATATCTTAAGTTTATCATAAAGACACATGCTTCACTGTTAATTTTAATATTTCTTTGAAAGAAAATTTCTTTTTATTGGTGATGAGATGGATCTTTGCTGGTAATTCAGATATACTTAGTGGTCTAAACATCATCCCTGTCTTTAAAACAAACAAATAAATAAAAAACAACAGCAAACCAACAGGGGACAGGTTCCAGTCACAATATTCATGGGGTAAGGTCAGGTTAGGAGAGGTTTTCAACAGAAAAAAGTTACAAGAGAAATTGAAGAACTGGGCAAAATAAACACAACCAAAGTCAAACTACAGGCAGTAGATGGAAGGGAGGCTTTGCTTGATAGGCAAAGCCGTGAGCCAGATCGAGTGAAAAATTGCTACATGTAATAATTTGCAACAACTGATATTTCTATTTTTCAGACTCTCAAGTACTATCTCTCATGACCGAAATTATCAAAATGACCTGCACCTTGTTCACAATTTCATTCTGATCCTTACAAATACAAGTCACTGTCACCACAATTTCCTGGGTCTTAATGCTTGGTCTCTTGCAGTTTACCAATGTTACCTGTGGCTCTCTAGAAATATGTAGATGTCAATTAAATTCTTCAACTTGACCAATAAGTCCTCGAAGGATTTTAGTCCTATGACTAGTTCAGCCAGTTAAGCTGAATACTGATTTCAAGGAACTTGCTTATTTATTATTCATCACACACAAGTAATAATAATAAAATACCACTTTTTATCTAAGACTTTTGATGACAATCAAGTTTTGTTGTTGTTGTTGTTTTTGTTGTTACTTCTAAATTTAGGTTTCTCTTTATATCAACTACAAAACAGTCCAAAAATAACAGCATAGTTGCTATCTGGGGAGAATGTACTTTACTGCTTATATTCTTATTCCAAAGTTAAAGTCAAAACAAAATTAATCGGGAAAGGTTATCTATAATGAATCACCATTCATTTCAGAAAGAAAATATCTTTGCCAGCAGCAGAAGGAAAATACTTTCAAGCAGTTACATTAGACTATAGACTCCAAGGAGAAGATTACAGATCTTCCATATTCAGCAACATGAATCAAAACTCTTAGGAACTAGTCTAACTTTCTTTTTTTTTTATTACAAGGCAGCAGGGATTGCTTTTTGTATAGGCTATGATTTAGATGGCTAATTGAAAGTAAGCAGTGGTGAGCTGCTTCCTTGGTAAAATATTACCAAGACAATCTTATCTGAGTTTACAGAGTTATTTTCAATTTGTAAATGCTGTATTCATTTCTACCAGATAAAGCACCTTTAAAAATCCTAGACCCAGGCATGGCTGGATGGCTGTTGCAAGCACTCTGCTCTGTTTCACCCCACACAAATGCTTTCCACCCCATACACACACACACATATATAATTTTTGTCTCCTTATGAACAGTGTTACTAAAAAAAAAAGCCCTCAATCCATTTTATTGTAAATAAACTTAATGATATACTGAATCCCCATAACTTTCAGTCGATTTCAATCTGCCATTTACCTACTCTGCACAAATTCTCCCTCATTAGAGCCTATAGCTTTTGGAGTCTCACCTTTGCAAATTTATCTCTTCCCCATAATACAATGAAAATCCTGGGCTTTGTTTCGCCATTATAATAGATGTAAATTAATGTTTTGCCATTGTTTGTTGCTGTAATCATAGAGGCAAGTATATATTCCTAACAGCTATCTTATTTTCAATTTGCAAAGCATACTGTGCTTAATCCCAGGAGGCAGCCTGTGGTTCTAGATATGAATTTAAAAAGGTAATTAGACCAGCGTGGGGGGTTCTCCCAGAGATAGAAAAAACAAGCTCCTGCCAGGTCCAGAGGGGTCTTTAAGAGGTCCCAGGCTGGTCACAGTTCTCGTCCTTGTTTATTACTTGTTTCTATTGTGTGAAACAACTTATTTGTTCATGTAAATTTAAATCATGTTGATACTAGTACTTTTTTTTTTTTTTTTTTTTTTTAATCTGGAAAGGTCACTGAGTCTGGCATAAAGCTATTTTTTTTCCCAAGGATCTTTGCATTTTTACAGTCAAATAGATAGTAAAAGAGACATATTGATAAAAGTTTTAATACATCTCTGGTGAGTGGCAGTAATTTTAAATATCATACAATCATCATTAAATCATTTATGTAAATTAAAAGCACTTGGCAATCCTTTATATCGCAAGAAATTGTACCAGTTTCTCTATTTCTGGTTTCTTTGTCTCTTCTTTCAGCTCGTTGCTGGCTGTGGCATAGTGCATATTGTACATATGCAAGAACTACTTCCTCTAGGCTTTTTATGAAAACTTTCTGTGTAGAAAGGATTACATCCATGTGAGAAAATGTGCAATGACGAAGTAGTAATGGGACACAGTTAAATTGTTCTCTCATGAAAAATGCCTAAAGGTCATTTCTCTAAGCTGAAAGTAGTGTGATTTTTTTTAAAAGCATTGGTGAGCTTTAAAAAAAAAATTGGGGAAGACCTGGATTTATGCAGGACTGGATTCCGTGGGGTGTTACCCCATCCCCAGTCTCACCATTTGAAATCTGGAAACACATCTGACTTTTGAGGCTCCATTTCTAGTTTGCATCATGTGAATTTCAGTTTGAGTTGATGGCTAGTTTCAGGTGAGACCATAAATCTCTCCTCAAAACGAAGGGAGGGGAAAGAATCTGATGACTCTCACAGGTTTTACTTGCAAAAAAATTGACATCTTACACTGAGCACTTTCTGAGCAGGAAAAACAAAGGCAGTCAGGAACTAAACTGGTTTTATTTGCCCAGATGTCTGATAATATTTAAGGGCCAGATTCTGCCCTCAAGTCACTTTGGTAGGCAGTGTGAGCACTCATTCTTGGGAAGATTCTGTCCCTAAATGTTCTCACTTCTCAACACATTGTTACCCTCCCACATATATACTCAGGCAGAAAAACAGAATGGTGAACCTCCCCCAGGGGTTTTAATGCAAGTCTGTAGAGTTACATTCTCCCCCTGCTTTTTAGATCGAGTTAGAGGTATAGGATTTGATTTGAAGGAGATAAGAATGCCAGGAATACAGGAGAAAAATCCTACTTGTGGGCCAGCAGGCAGAATGTTAGCCCTATCTTTGTGTCTGTGCATAAAGACAGTCTCTGAACCTCCAAAGGTAACTGGACAACTAGAAACACAAAGCTCAGGGATGAAAGACTGGTACAGCCTGTTCTGTGATGGGCTATGCTTCTTGCTTCCCTAGCTGGAGTTGGGAAGTGCCCAGAGTTAGCTGAGGCACATGAGCATTCGTGCAACTACATCTGCACCAGTAGATCCATAGCAGAGGATTTACTTAATTCCCTGGCCCCTTTTCTAGTTCTTAGTCCATCCCCTCCTGGTTAGCACATACCTATGGCCACCAGAAACACCTGTCGGAGGACCCCAGTAAGAGCCACTGCAGGAAACCATTGCAAAACTACATTTCCATGCACAATATGAACTCTGCAGGCTTATTCTGGGTTGAAGCTCTCTAAAATTTACACCACTCTCCCCGGTGAGGAATGGCACCACAACTTCTGCTTCCTTACAGAACCTTCCTTGAAACTTTCTTTGAGGATCATTTCCCATAAACACCTCCCAAGGATGCTTATTAAAGAAATTAGAAACTATAGTGCATCAGGCCAAGCATTTGTTTTAATTGAATTGAATTATTTATTTACTGAAAGCTTGTATTGCTTGTAATGTCTAGGGCGCCAGTCTTGCTAGATTTTTCACCAATGAAAGCACCATTCACTGTAATGGACATATTCCTGATTTTTGTCCAGCAATCAATAACAGAATATGGATCTGGGTAGCTCACAAATACAGGTGATAAGAATCATGCATGAAAATGAGGAAAATTTGAGGAGCTTCAAGTAGCAAGGTAGTTGAAAGTCAAGTCAGTGGCTTTGGAAGGATTATAACCAGTCCTTGTACAAATTACAAGATTTATATTAGGCTCATATATATATGTATATGTTCCCTCTTAGGTAAAGGCTTGTCAAATAATTAATAAAGAAAATAAATGCCCAGCCCTATGAGAACTGGTAAAACTGACTTCCAGGAAACCAGAGGTCCCATGCTGTGAAGGGTCTACCCAGGAATGGGCGAAAGATTAGTTCACTGAGTCAGAACAGGAAAGGTGATATCTCTGGCAACCGGTCCAGAAACCCTGAGGTATTTTACAGATTCACTAAGAAAGAATTGTCGTGGCTCAGCATGAATTTACCCCACTTGGAGAGGCCCCCGCCCAAGCATATTTTGCTGATTGCCTCAAAAAAGATACTATCTGCACTTGACTCCCCCTGTCATTAAGGAGATTTCAGCATAGATGCACCAAAATGTGCTTACACATTTCAGATATCCACAGCACACTGTGGCTTATGCCAAGCCTTAGCTTTCTTTCCCATGATGGCCACAGCTAGTCAGAAGCAAAAGTAATAGCATAAAATAACTCTTAAATTCTGTCTGTGGATTCCCCACAGCTGCAGCCGGACACTGTCATACTCATTGCTAACAGTGCAGCTGCCCTCAGGCATGTGAGGTGTTAAGAAGTTACTGGGGATGAAGCAGACTGTTGCTACACTACTCCAAATCTGATGGACTGATCTTAAAAACACAGCAGAGGCTACTGAGTAGCACTGTACCATCTTGTTCCCCCATGCACTGTATTAAGGCTGGCTAAAGAGGCAGTCTCAGAAGTTAGGAAATCCCCAAACAGTGTAATCAATCCTTCCATGCCTGTGGTGAGCAATAAAAGTTTATATGAAACCTACAGCACTTCACACTGAATGGCTGAAAAATAGCACACATTTATCAGAACGCCTGAAAACACACCCCATTCTGGTAGAGCAAAGCAATCAGGGAAGCCATTCTTCACCTAAAAGATTTCCATTCTGTTTTGCTAACACACTATATTCAGTATTGATGCGTCTCTGTGTACAGTAAAGAGCAGACTCTGCAGTACTGGGACAGCTCATTCACATGACAGCGATATCGCAGTTGGGCACCGCTCTTGCTTCACCGTGTGGCTGGAGTTCCTTTATTAAGGCAGCACCCAGCAGTGCTAACAGTCGAAAAGAGCTTGTCAGTGTTTCCTCTAGAGGACTTCATTTTTTAAGGGGCTTTACATCTGGCTGTTTTATTATGGACAACCCGGTCCATAAATGGATGCTAAAAGGATTAAACAGAATTGTACCCTCCAATATCCCTAATCCAGTAATTGTGGATGGGGCTGGAATGAAGGAAGCAGACAGGTTTGTCTGATTTCCCCAAAAAGCATCCCTCTTTTCCACTGTTGGGGAGAGTACGGGGCAGGACAGACTGCTGGTCTGGCCCCATAGTCCTTTCTTATGTCTGTCTTTACATAAAGAGCTATAAGTCCTGCCAGGGCCAGATCCACATCCATATCAAAGTGCAGAATGATTTTGAATCTCTTACTATCTCCATCAGAAAGATCCAGAAAACTCAGCTCAGGAAAGTCAGACTGTCTCTATGGTTGATGGTGCTTCAACATGGAACTTCTTTAGGCTCCATCCTTGCTCTTAGTAGGATCGGCACTAGTAAACCTTCAAAAGGAAGAAGAGTTCAGAGTTTGAATGAGCAAAAGCACAACTGAATTTGGGATACTGGCATATTATTAGTCCTTCTCATGAGATTTTGTTTTCCCATTCTAGTTAGAAATGTCATTAAGAAGATGTATTTCATGGTATTTTGGCTTTTGTAATTCTGTTTAGCAGCTAGAAGGAGAAGGGATAATGAAAATGGAAAAGAATTTTTCAGACAGTTAACTGAACAAATCAAAAACTTAAAAAGCTTCATTCAAGATAGTTTTTTTTT
>VZSV01000014.1:7814132-7855541 GCA_013398735.1 Nothocercus julius
GTGTTATCCTCACAATCCATCTGCATCTTGTCACCCACCTTATCTCTCATCATACAAGGCTCTTCTTTTGCCCAAGCTCTGACCCCTTTTACTCACGCTGGTTTTTGGCCTTCACAGATAGCGGTACCAGAAAAAGAAACAAGGAGCAATGCTACACCTACCACGTAGGTGTAGCAGGTTTTTGAGACACCTTCGTGCTTTCCTTACTCTGTGTTGACTTGGATGTTGGCAAGTGATAAAACAACACTATTCTGAACTGCCTGTGGGCAAAGCTCTCTGTCCAGAAGTATTTTCATGCTGCGTACTCCTTGAGTGCATCCAGGGCATAAATATACCAGCAAACGCACCCTGCAGGCACCACCCTGCTTCAGCTCGGTACAAAACACATCATTCTACAGATGAACCCTGCCAGTTATGAAGGAAAAAGGGAGAATGATATTGGTCAAGGCCCTTTCTTTGCAATTACTTCGTGGAGACATTATCTTTTCTGTACCCTTGCTACTATATCACAGACTATCACATTTGAAAAAAATATGGTTGAAAAAATGTTTTAGATAAACAACCATGGTTTCCTGATTTCTTTAGCAAATTTTTATTACTATATAGAGATAGGCTAAAAAATATGTTCTTTTTGTTCTTTTGTTCTGTTTCTTTCTTTCTTTCTTTCTTTCTTTCTTTCTTTCTTTCTTTCTTTCTTTCTTTCTTTCTTTCTTTCTTTCTTTCTTTCTTTCTTTCTTTTTCTTCCTTTCTACTTCTTAATTTTTCTGATTCTTCAGCTTTTTTTTGCTGCACCCCCGACCTGCCTAGTGATACTTGACTCAATCATTGATTTTCAGAGTGCCGAGCTGTATATAAATTAATTCTGGTACCTTCCATGGAAAGGCAGGAGACTGGTCTCTGGTCAAACAGCCAGAGGAGAGTGGCTGGTAATTTGGCATCACATGAGTCTCAGTATTTCTGTGTTGCTGTGTTTCTTCATGCCCAGGCTTTATTGTGCATTATGACAACTTTTTTTTTTCTTTGTCACTGCCAAATGCAATTTTTCTATCATAGGATTTCTCTAGTAAGTTGCTTTCCAAGCTGGAACGTTAAATATTCCTGAGGCGAGGCAGAGCTTGTGTTTTCTGGTAATTAAAGAAGGCCCCCACAAAAGGAAAATAAAAGATTTTCTAAAGTATCCACTCGTAAACATGGCCCAGCAAAGTCATAATTTTGTCTAACTATAAGAGCAGAAAAAGACATTGTGTTATTCCTCTGAAAAGAAAACATTAGGTTTAGTTTTCTGCTGGGGTCAAAATGCACTCTCTCTATTAGCTCCGTATGTTCTGCCTCGTCTTGGTGGGACTCAGAGGACTTGTCCATGTTTACACCACATGAACACCTCTGCTAATGGCAACAAACTAGAAACACTACAGTAGACACCTTAGTATGTTATTACCTGTCTGAACCTCCTTTCTAGGGTGACCTTCTGACTATAACACTTATGGCTAACACAAGTTTTATTTAACATTCCTGGCTACCACAAGTTTTATTTAACACTCCAAGCTATCTTCCTACTTTTACAAATGGGCAGAATGGAGGAGGAGAAAAAATACTAACTCACTGAAAGAATAGCACTGTAACCCTTATGAGAAAGGACTCATAGGAAAATACAAAAAATCACAAAACCATTCAGAATGAACAGATTTGGGGATGTTAGAACACACATTTACCTCAAAAGTCCTCTTTAAACTATGAGTCTAACTGGATTAAACCAAATCTGATTTTGCAAAGTGAATGAAAAATTAGAAGTACTAGGCTAAAAAGAGACATTACTTAGTTTTTTATCAAATGACAACGCTGAATATATGCTATAATATGGTTTAATGGATTGTCGTTCTTTAAAAAAAATATGTCTTGATGCAAAAATTTTATGTATTAACTTAGGAAACATACTGAGAGTTGTCAGGATTTTATCATGAGCTTTTTATTTTTCTAAATTCATAACTCCTATATTCAAGTGATTTCAGAAAAATTTCATCTCTCACTACAAAATAAAATGTTTCTGTCATGTACTGTATAAAGATATCTTTAAAATGTGGTCAGAATAAACATTAAGATCTCAAAAAATGTAAACAAATTAATCTTCTTATTTTTTAAGACAGACTCATTTCTTAGGGGCCTAACACAATTTTGGAGTGCTTGATTTGTCTGTTCAGGAAGTACCAAAAAAAAAAAAGGACCAAAACATATTAATGACAGTACTTCAGTACTACCAAGAAAGTGGAAGAAGTAACAAAACTGAAAATCTTCCACTTAGTCTGAAGCTGTTCTGTGAACACAGCGCTGTTTAAAGGAAGCATGCCATTGGATCGGTGATTACAGAGGAGAGAAATCTTGGTTAGACACTGAAAGCGAAATAAAACAAAATGCAACGAGCTTGCAGCACCACCTGCCTTGTGACTTCCTAAAAGCCTGAAAAACCTCAGCGAATGAGACTCGTCTCCTCCAGGTGGACACAGGCAACTCGGTTCTGCCAGTGCTCTTGGTGCCGGTGCCACCGGGCATCGCGAGCAGGAAGCGGGACCATGGCACGAATGGCATCAAGAGGCACCAAGAGGCATCGAGAGCAGCGGCAGCAGCTTCCCATGGGTGGGCAGGGCCTCAGTCGGTTGCTCGCCCAGGTTCCCACAGTCAAAAGCTGACAAGCTTGAAACCGTTTGGGCCAGATAAGGCAAACTGTAACAGAGAGGAAGGAAGGGCTTTGAACACCTGGGGCCAAACCCTCTATCTGCCGTTGATCTCAGTTGGGGTGAAACAATCCGTAAGCCCAAGAATCGTCTCCTGGCCTCTCGTGTGCATTCTGAAGCCCATAAAAGTTGACCGTGGGGTATTTTGAGTTTTCTTATGAGACTCTCCTGTAAAAAGCACAAACGACACTGCTACCCAGGTGGAGATTCAGTTCTGTGCTTGAAAGATGTAACTGAGTGTGACTAAAGCATTAACTCACACACATGCACACTCAGAAACACATAATCACGGATCGTGCTCAAAGGGCAGAGAAAAGAGACCATTTATAAATAAAACAGACCAATCCCAGGTTAAATTATAGTTACCAAGCGAAATGGAGGCCTAGCACAGGCCGTGGCAAGCTGCTGAGAGTAAAACCTGCTGAACTAGTAAGACAGCAAGTGTCCTGTGGCACCGGCAGGTAAAAAAATCTCATATCTGATTTCTCTTTCTCTTGAAAGAAGCACTTCATCATGCAAACCCTCTTTTTTTGTTTGGTGAGTGGGCCTGGACTGCCACTGTTCATTACTACGGGAGTCGATGTAGAAATCAACACAGTAATGCCTTTCATCTCTTGTATTATGAGAATTCAAATTCAATTTTTATTTTACAGCACAGCCACACAATACTTCACAGTATGGTTCTTGGTTGCCTCCTTCCTTTAACAATAGCTTTGAAAAGAGATATAGAACATAAAAATAAAGCCTTCTTTCCCCCTCAGTAGCTTGTTTCATTTTACAAACAATAGCAATTCACTGTCTAAACCACACAGTAATAGTAAGTAGAGTCTATTTAACAACACACTCTTCCTAAATGTCTTTCTTTTTTTTTTCCTTTTTTTCATTTGACTACCATCATAGTTAGCTGTTCCACAAAACCAAGATCTACAAATTTTGGCCAGCTGATTCATTTGTCAACAATGTCCTAAGAAGCTGAGGGTCTTTCTTAGCTCATGTGTAGTGGGTCACGTTGCGTTTTTCTCCTGTAATCCGCTGGACTGTGCTTTAGACCACATAGAAGAGGCGCTCAGCCCTATCGTGTTTTACCATGGGCTTCATGGCCTCACAGTTAAAACGCTCTAACGGGTGCTGCCTGGGTTCTTAATGCGTTGTTTTGGCTTGTATGTCTGCATAGTGTTTTTCAGGTTTTTCCATTTGAGGGTTTGAAGATAACATGTGTGTGTGTGGTTAAGTGTGAAAGCCATACCAATACAGCTCAATTAACTTTTTACAAAGTTACTTTTAAAATTGCCTGGTTCCTCACGCTCTTCATCACCACTACTGCGTGTGCCTCTGACTGAGACACCCAGCAGCTAATGGTTAATTCTGTGGTCAAGAGACTGTTTCATAATGTCCCTTAAGGTATGTCATAAGCCAGGTGGCCCTGTGGATGTTCAGTTTGGTTTAAACGCAACAAAATCCCATCAGTCTCAGCAGTAAGTCACAGTAACAGAAGAAAAAGAGCAATGCATGAAGTATAAAGAGGGACTTTCCCTAAGCTATCTGGCTAGTGCATGTTAANAGAGATAGAGATACGCTGGATTCCTACTTAATGCCTATCAAGCCTGAAATGGACCACTAGAGCTCAGGAAAATTTATCTCAAATCAGTTTGAATGATCCACACTTCTTGACTTGGAGAGTCCAGAGTAGAACACCATGAAGAGAATGTGCTGACATTTCCTACAAAGAACAAAATTAAACCCCTTCAAGTCAGGGAGAATAGTGGTATAAGGGACATGAGAATCAGGCCCCTTGACAACAGAAACAGATCTTGAATAGGGCTGGACATTCCCAGAAAGTCTTCTGGGAAGTGACAAACCCAAGGAATCCTTCTCATTATCTCCTTCGTAGCAATTATGATCCACAAAATTCATACAGGAAATGTTGGACATGCTATTCCTTCTTTTTCTGCCTAGGTAATATGTATCTTAGGTTTATTTTGTAGGCATGACATTAAATAAAGAGCAGTGTTCTGATGTCAGCTGTGGACTGACAGGATAATTCTGTGCATATTGAAGCTTATTCAGAATAAATGGTCATAAATGATTGCCAAGACTTAAGTGGTCATCACAGAAATCAGAAGAAGGAAAAAAAAAAAAAAAAAAAGGATAAGGCTTACCAAAACCTCAAGAAAGTACTTCAGATAGTTCTTTCATTGGCAAGCAGTGAGGGTCAAGTGAACTATTATTTAGAAATAGTCACCTCCTCAGACAGTCACAGGCAGCTGTAACATACCCACTAGCAGCAATTTCCACTTGGCTGTATTAAGAGAGGGGAAAAGTACCAGGAGCTGCATTGTTTATAATTCCCTCAACCCCAGGGGTAATTCTGTTCACCAATTACTTGAAATTAAAGTTAGGTAATTTGACACGTCTGTTTGGTACCCGACCACAAGCTACCTCTTAAGCAAACCAGAGTTGAATAGTTTACTTCCACAATGCTCTACAGAATTTCGTTATTGCAGCCATGACAAAAGAGAAAAACTGAGAAGTTATACAGATTTGTAAGTAGCCGGGGCTTGTTTTTTTTTTTTTTTTTTTTTTAATCTTATTTATTTATTTATATATTTATTTTCGTTAACTGTTAGCACTGTTACATGATTCTGTGATCCCCAATAGATCCAAGGAGGGCGGATGATGAAAAGCAGTTTTCTTCCTGGAACAAGTGTTCCCAATCAAACACAGCAAATATAGTAAGAATTGAGCAACAAGAAGCCTCTGAGTACAGTATTTGACAGGAAAGCATGCCATTATCTGCAGTTATAACATTTCATACCCAATGTCTGTGGATGGAGTTACATTACCCAGAAAAAAAAAAAGGCTATATGCATGCAGAGAATTACTTACGTCATCTACAATGGATGATTTTTGATCTTTAAATTACATAATTGAATCTTGAATGAGATTACATCTTGACTTGGAAATTTTTTTAAAGTCAGGAAAACCTGTTAAACATTTCATTGGTGATGAGTTTGTGTACATACCACTTGTGTATCTCTTTGTGAGTAAAGATTGAGCTGCCAAATATCATGACTGAACTGCATGACTCACTCTACAGATTCATTTACAGTCTGGTGAAACCAGTAGCTGGTAACACCTATCCTTTGTTGGAACTTCTTAGGTGTTGTAGCTCTACAGATGAACACTTCTTTTATTTTACACAAAAGATTAAACTGATATAGTTTAAAAACCCAAAATTCTTTCATTTCTACATTTTATTAGCCATATACCAAAGTGTTCAGCCTAATGTCTATGAAGTGGGCCTAGTTCTTCCTTTCATCAGTATAAATCAGGAGTAATTTCAAAGATGACATTATCCTTAAACAGTATAAAACAAGTGAACAAGAAATACAGAGCCACTGTCTTTTACTAGTCAGAGGAGTCAATTTTTAATTGTGTAATCTCATTCTTGTTAACATAGCTTCCTAATAGGAAACTATAGTGCCATATAAGTAGCAAGTGCTTTATTTTTTAAGTCTGAATATGATTACCCTTTCAACCACATTCTGCATTTCATTTTTACTATAAAAGTTGTTCGTTGTCCAAATTCAAGCTGAAAAACTATAAAAGTCCATTTTGACTTCGCTATAGCAGAACTAAAAGATTTTTTTGAACTAAGATTAAATTGATATATCTTGAGCTCCTGTCATTGTAATATGACATTAGGAGCATAGTCAAATACTAGCTTTGACTATAAGTGTCCTACTAAAGTAGTAGTCTACTGCAGAGTGCTTTTTGATGTATCAAAGAAATGGTACTATCTTTCAAACTGCATTCATATTCTAACCTCCTATCATCAAGGTAAAGTAATATCAAGACTAAAGCGCGAACTTTTTTTTTACATTTTCTAGAAGTCAGTGCTATAAGGAATTTCCTAGTCTTGCACTAGATATTCCTGTTTAAATGAGCCACATTTAGGCTTTCTAATCTACAAGCTACGATAGATTTTTTAGATTTTGTCCTTTTCTTCATCTTTTATTTTAGGCTTCTTCACCCTCTCCCATGCTGTCATTGCTATAGCTGCACTAATGACAAGCCAAGTAAACTTTTTTTTTTTTTTTCTTTTTTTCCCTCTAGTTAAAATAATTTTGCTGGAACCATACACAAATGGTTCTGCATAATGCTGATGGCCAGTGACTCCATTACTCAGTGGGTAGATACCATTCTACTTCATTTCCTCTCAGGTATGTCACCTCCAATACAGAAGGTCCCACTTAAAAGCCTCTTGTTTTTATTTTGCAAAAGGCCTTGGTTAATGGATAAAGCGCTTCTTTAAACAACTCAATATTTATAGCTATGGCAGACAGACAAACAGACAAGCAGCATATGGCTATGAAAAAATAAGAGCAGCACTAGTTGTGAAGGGTCGTTAAGCTGGGCACTGCAGTGTATCTCTAATAGCAGATGGGGTACTACAACAAGATAGCAGAGTCTGAGTTCCGTTTCCCCCATAACATTTTTTCCTTTCTTTCTTTCCACTCCTTTTTTCTTTTTTTTCTTTCTTCCATGTTTCCCTTGGAAATAGCTGCTTCTCACCTGGGAATGACAGAATGAATTCTCAATTCAAATTTTCTTTTTGGCCCAATCTGGGACAAAATATAGAGCTCCACATTCACAGAGCAGAACTTCCAAAAGTGTTTATTGAAAACAAGTAAAATCATACATTTGGTTTGATTGGTTGAGTGGTTTTACTAAAGTCAAAAAGACCTTCACTGAACAGCTTAAAATGTTATAATATTGAATATATATACATTTATATGATGTACATGTTAATTTAGAAAAAACATAAATGTTGAGAAGATAAGTTTTGGAGAGAGAAACAGCAAAAATGAATTAATCTATGTTGATTTTAAGTCACTGGAATGTTTCCATTAAAAACATTGTTAAAATAAGCTTGTCCTTATGAAATATTTAAATGAAAGAGCCAAGAGCCATGCATATGCTGTGTATATTACATGGGCAGCCTCAGATTAGATGAAAAAAAGAAGAAAAAGAGAGAGAAAAAAAAACCTCCAGCATAGCTCCAAGATAAAAATGAAGATATTAAATTTTGCTGCTGCCGAGAAGCTTCATATGGACAGACTTCATCTGACTGGGACTGGCTAAGAAAGCACTGCTACTGAAGGAAAGCATTTGAGATTTGTTCTGGACGGCAACCTCTTGGACTGAGAAAGCTGGCTGACCTTTAGATCCGGTGCTCTGTTTTCTGAGATATTCAGCCAATTCAACATACAATAAACAGGGTTTCAGAAACATTTCTTAATAGGATTGCATTTACTTCATTGAATTATCAGATGATCGTTTCTTTCCTTCAGTGCTAGTTCAGTTTATAGTGATATTGAGTTATATTAAGTTATATTAAGACACTTCTTGAGCTATCCAGCTTCTTCCATCTTCTTTTAGGTGCACCGATCAAACCTTCTGAAATTCTAACTCCTTGTCTCAGTGAAACATGAACATAGAAGCACAGACGGATTAGGCTTGAGCAGTTTATAATGTGCATATACTAACATTTCCAGATACGGTATTGAATATAATAATAGTGGATGCTATATTGGCTCAGTTGACCCTGTTTGTTGCCAAAATTCATTGTCACACCAGAAACAGAAAATGAAAAATCAAGAAGAAGTGTGAAGAAGGAACCTTCTGGCCAAATTCAAATCACAGCAATGCTATCATCAAGTGGATATAACAGTAAAGAAGTAAATGGAGTAAAGCTGCTCCTGATTGTTACTGAGGCAGAAAGGACGAGAAAACACTGTCAGGCAGCTCTGCAGTTCTCTGCCTGGTGCTTCCTGTGCAGCTCACATGTTCAAAGTCATGCCATATGATGGTGAACACATGGCAATCTTGTCCCACTCTCCTGATTCACATTGTCCTTACATGTAGCCCTATTTTGCCTGCATAAATAGGGAGGAATTTCCAATTCCATGAAGATACTACAAGTTTAGTCATGAAGATAATTAAGTCCTTTGGGCTTGAACTACCCAAACATTTCATACTTGAAAGAAATTCAGATATAACTCTGAATGCCTGGACTAATGCCATCTAAACAGTTTGGATTCATTTGTGGTTTAAGATTAGCTCCAAATTCTTCTTCACATCAATTCATCATTTGGATATTTATTATTCCTATTAGTAGTATTGTAGAGTGAAATGTCTAAGAAAGACATTGTACTGCCTACTTTTACCTATACATAATAAGAGCAGGTGTCTCTTTCAAAAACTTCAGATCTAATCGGCAAAGAAAAAATAAGTGAGGAGACAAGGAGAGAGAGAGGAAAAAAAAAAAAAAAAGCTTTATTATTAACATCCTTTTACAAAAGGTAACCTAAGCATAGAAAAAGTCCAGTCACTTGCCCAGAGAAAAACAGAGTTCATCAATTGTGCAGCTGGGAAAGGATTCTATGGCTACTGGCTCCCAAGGCAATAGGAGGCTTAGTCTCCAGATCACATTACTCTAAACATTTTGTGGCAATAATTATTTCTAAATGTTATTGTTCACTGTAGTCAGATTAAATTATTTTTAGACATTCCAGAATGTTTAGAACTATAGCATTCACATAAATTTATTCTCTCTAAAGGATGGATATTAATAGGACCCTATGTTTGAAGGCACTTACAAAAATGAAGTTACCTTCTAGAACTACTGTGGTGCACAAAGAGAAGTGAGGGATCTTGGTATAGAAACAGGAGCCTTTCTGAGCATGAAATAAAGAAAAAAAAATGCAGATAGAGAGCTCTATCCTCAGCATTAGGGAACCTCTGGAAGATGTCTGAGCCACATTTTTAGCTAAAGTTTGTAATTCTACATATAATACAAAATAGAAAACCTGGTTTTCATTCTCACATTTTCTATTGAATTTCTGTGTGGAAGTTTAAATGGTAACATCAACCATTTATTTATAGTAAGGATTTTCTTGATAGTAACACTGCCTTGCTTAAAACAAACTATCTGCTGTGCTATTTTACCATTTACTAAAAACTCTTGAAATCAAATGAATAATCTGAAAGTAGACCTCTCTCTTTTGTAACTACATTTCTAAACTTCACTTCTTTCCTGAGAAGATTTTTCTGAGGAGGAAATGTCTGTGGTGGGGGGGGGAAAGAGTGGGGGTGTCATACAGTAAAATATGTCAAGTAAAATTTAATTAACAGCTCTGATGAGACAACAAGAACGACTGAACTCATCTGCTCAAACTGTAGTAGTTTGCTGTTGCTATTGACATCAAATTGCTTTACTGACACCCCAGAAACAACTATATTGAGCAAAAATGACGTGGTCTTTACAAGGGTGATTTGGGGCTAAATTTAATTGTTTTTTAAAAAGATTCTGTGAAAAAACAGAAAACATCCTAAAATAAAATTTCTGCTCTGGAATCAAATTATTTTGAAACTATTGGCATTGCAGCGCCCAAAATATAGTAAAAAGATCTTCTGCTTTTCTTGAGACATTGCAGCAGCTGGGTGAAAACTTAAGAGGACCTTAAATGAAGTGAAAGAAAACATTATACTCACTGGGAGAACTCAAAAAGTAAGCTACCTTTGTCAAACTTTCTGTAGACTACTACTCCTGTGAAAGTTAGGTCTCGTGTGACAGAGGTCAGTCCTGGTGCTGGACAAGGGAGAGTCCCACCCTGCTTTGGAGGAGTCATCCTATTCAATCGTGCAGCATATCCATTCACTGATCTAGTTGATTACAAGGCAGGGGAGGTCAATTTTATGGTTATGTACTTCTACAGATGTCAGTACTGAAAATAAAAATTCTCCTAGCTGAATATACCAGAGGACTATTTGTCTATTAATTTGTACAGCCTATGACTGGAAGTAATTTTAGTATTTTATATGCTAGCATCAGCATGTGATAATGTCAGATTAATTTTAATTTATCAATTATAACAAATAGGTTTACATATATAAATATATACATCTTCTAAAAAATAATGCCGTGATAATGTTACTTCATCAAAAGGACCAAACATTTCTCAAATTGATATTATTTAGGACATTCAGTAGACATTTCCCTAATATAATTTCAAGAAACTAAGTAAAATTTGATTCATATAATATTCCAAAGTCAAGGCTCATTTTGAGCTGCCTGAAGATGGAATACCCTTCAAACCCACCATCCCCATACAGAAAATAGTGAGATAATTCAAGTGTAGCTTTCTGATACAAATATTTTCTTTAGCCCTCTGGAAAATATCTAATGTAATTAAAAAAAGAATATGGATAATTCACTTGACAGATTTAATTTTTATTTGTAGGCTAAATGTTAGTCTCAGACTAGTGCAAACACATATTTTATTGTTTATCCATTTAATATAGAATGATTGAAGATTAGAATTTGGCCCATTTATTTTTAAGACAATCAAATGAATACGTTTCTACTTTTATACACAGAAAGGTTTTCTGAAGAAACTCTGCAATGCAGTTTTGTCTGGAAAAAAATACCAACCCCAAACTATCAATACCCTGAAAATGGAGGTGAGAAAGTGCTACTGTTATAAATAATAATCTTGTTTAACTAACTTGTTTATCCTCCTATTCTCCTATCCTCCTATCCTCCTAGCACCTTGTTTTTGACTGATATTTTAATAAGCGTTCCCATCTCTAGTTTCTCTTTCAGCAATGTTTTCCTAATTCACTACTAAAGTAAGATCTGAGACCAAATCTCAAAGACCTTAGAAAGTGCGGGCCAGTTGGTTAAGGACAAGAAAGGATTCAGTTTCCTTACAAGTTTAAACATTTCCAGATGAGTCCTATGCCTACCAGCTTCGTCCTGCTGTTTTTCAACTAATCATTTGCAAAAGAGAAAAAAAAAGAAATAAGAAAGAAAAAAATAAGTCTTCTGGTAGGTGAGCCACAGCAGGGCAATTAAGATGATATGGCAAAGGTAGACATCTGCTCCTAGACAGATACTGTTCCACTGATGCTATCTATAGCTACAATCCTTCCGAGAGATAAACAACGTGTGAGAGCAATGCGCAGAAGGAAACGCCGCACTGAGAAAGTGGTGATCGGAGGCCAAGCTTGTGGCCCCTGTGGTCTGAGAAAGACAGAGGCAGCAAGAGAGAAAGGGAGGGGTGGCATGTGGGGCCTGTACCAGCCACTTGCAGGTGACAGAAGTCGTAGGACAGGCGCACATCAAGATGCAAAGTTGGAAGATGTGTGAGAACTGACGCTGGAGGGGAGATAAATTGCAGAAAAGATGAAAGGTACAACATGACCAAGACAGAAAGAGATGGAAAACCCCTCTCTAACCTGCATACATAGAGTTATGGTTAAAGTATATTGGAATTTAAAAAATAGATAATGGATGATTTATTCTACAGAATTTGGAGGCTTAGAAGGCTTCTTGGAATTTCAGACTCACATGTAGGGTTCCTCACTAACCGTCTGAACCGTGCTCTCTAAGGTGAAGGATTGCTTGTTGCTATTTCGTATTGCTGTCACGGGGATTGGCACAACAGAAATAGAATCCCCCCCTTCCCCTCCATGCTTGGTACCATACAGGCCTAAAGGAGGATACAGTATATGTATGTGGAAATGACTTTCAAGCTGCCAAAGAATTACACTGTTTTATTTAGGCAAGGCTTGAAGCAATGTCACTGTCAGAGAGCTCGCTAGCGCTGCCAGACGTGAGTTTTGCGAAGGTAAGGCACGTTGCCTCGGGCAGGGACTGGCTCTGCTGTGGCATCTCGTGCCATTTGCCACTCAGTTCCTTGTGAGGAGAGTTGCACTCGTCTGGTGCCAGGGGTTCACAGTCTCACAAAAACACAGGGCACAGCTTTCTCCTCGCTTTAAGAAACTTCCCAGAAGAAGAAAAAAAAAAAAAAAAAAAAAGAATTCAAGACCAACCCATTTGCTAAGCACATATGCCACAAATAAATACTAGGAATGTCTGCATAGGAGAGGCCCTCTGACTTGCATGGTATGCTTTTTTCCTCTCCCAGGGAAGACTTGGGGCTTGGTTTACATCAGTGAAAGCTGAAGAACTGAAACACTAAAGTGATCTTCCTATCTTGCACTAGAATCTCAAACCGATAAATGCAAGTTTTCTCAAAATATATTATAATAATGCCTCAGCAGGGCTACCCTGTGGTCTCATTTTAAATATAAATGCTACTTTTCTTGGGTGTGGGAGGAAAATAACAATTTCTAACTAAAGAGCTTGATGTAAAATCAAAGATTGGAGTGAATCCTGAGTTCTCATGCAATTTTGTGCTTTGGGGATTTTTTAAATTGCTGCTCCTGAAAGGTGCCTGCCCAGAAATCCCTAAGTTAGACATTTTCTGTTTATCTGCAGAAAAGATAGAGATGGACTTAATGTCTTTAACAAACAATTCACCTGAGGTTAGATTCTGCTATCCTGAATCACCTTATGCCCCAGAGAGGGTAACAAATTTAGATACTTTTGGTGTCCACAGGATGCTCGTAAACAAAGTGCAGCTATCTCCAATGAATTCATTATGACAAATTGTGCAATAAGGCTTTTTGTTTGTTGAACTTCATTTTTGTCTTCCTTGCTCTAAAGAGTGATCATGAACATTTAAGTGATGTAGCCATTGATTACTTTTTTTTTTTAAGATTCTCACATGTCCCTTTCATTCTGTTTCTTCTTAATTTAACATTCACACATGCAAGCTTAAACACTTCTTCCTGAGACAATAAAGTTAGAAAAACTCAATCCTGTGAGTATTCTCAGAAAGTGAAAAAAAAAAAAATTAAGTGTAGAATTCTAGTGTACTTGACCCTGAAAACTTAATTTTTAAATACAAGGCTGAAATCTCATTATTGCTTTAATAAAATCCACCTAGATATGTATTAAAACATCAAAACATGAACAGTAACAGAAAGGAACAAAGATTTCCTATTAATATATCATTTTTGGTTTTACAGTACAATCCATTCTGCATATTCAGTAAATTATTAAAGCATCTGGAGGCTGTCAAAAAAGGTCTGATCATTTGAGTTGGTTAAAAATATCAACAATTTTGGAGAGTGTGGACTTTCCCTTTTAAAATATCCACAGAGAATGCCATTCATTGCAGATAAGACCTCTAATATTCACCAGAGCATAGTAATTTTTGGACATTACAAATGATAATGTAGCTCTATTACTTCCAATAACCAGTTCTTGGTTATTACAACAGCTATGGAATGTATTCTGCATGTAATCCTGCAACACACACTTGACTGATATATTGTTTTTATTAGACTGTTCTCCCTTCTTTTTTTTTTTAAAAAAATAAGTCTGAAATATATGTGTTTTGTGAAAAAATGAACTTTTACTGTAAAAGGAAGAGCTCTCTCATGCTTCTTAATGCCGGAAAGTAGATCTGTATGCAAATTCACATGAATAAATTAATAATCATGCTAAGAACGTATTTTGGGGCATTTTGCATTATTTGATTCTAACTCCCTGCACCACTGTCAGGAAGCAGACTGTCACTATGACTGTACTTTGCCTTTTCACTGGACTTGATAGCCTCACTTGAAAGAGTGCCCCTCCTCCCTCTCTGCTTTGTTTTTCAGGCTTTTTTTTTCTTTTCTACCTTGCTGGAGGCATTATTAGGGCAGGTCACCTCTGACCAAATGGGCAGACAAACATCCATCCTCTGGAGCCACTCCCAGTGTTGTTTGGTAGATCAGCTCTCAAATGGCACTGAACTGTGACCTCTTCTTCTGTTCAAAGACTAAATGCATAAACTTGAGTTTCCACTGGTACCAAGCCTGGGAACCTGAGTTGCTCTCGAATCCCAGGTCTCCCAGTCAGCAGCACAGTGGGCAGCTCACCATGCCAGCCGGCCAGCCTGAAAGAATGTCTTTATTGTCTCTTCTTCGACAAATTGCTTATTGTTCGGCCTACAGGCTGCTAGACCTTGTGAACTGTCCAAAACTTTGCTGTTTATCTGATAACTTTCTTCTTCTTTCTCTCTGTTTTTGTTTATTAATAATATTAATTTTTACAGTTATTCATCAATATCTTTTTAACAGATAACTGCCATTTTTAATCTCTCTCTCTTTTTTTTCTTTCTTTTTTTTTTTTTTTCAGAACATATCCGCATCTTGGCAGTCTATATAAACTAGTGGAATTATATCAACCCTGCAGCTTCCTTAGGCTCCTCAGAAAGAAGGGTCTGTGGAAATGCTAAGTATCATTATAATACAGTGTTGAATGTTACACAGAGCAAAAGGAAGGCAAATGCTTCAGAGCCTTCAGGAGTTTCCAAAGATGCAAACTTCTCTGCTTTGGCCTCATCTTCTCTGCTGGTTGTATAGATAGGGAGAGCAGGACAGAAGTATATTTATTTTGGGACCTTACACTGTGGTGTTGTTTCAGGACCAGTTATATTTAAGTGGAGTTAAAGCAGACAACCTAGTCTGGCTATTCTCTAGCCTGTGATATAATTCTGGGAGAATTTTATGGCTGGATCCAGAAGTTGACCTTGTGTCTTAGGCAGGAACTTCTGTTGAAGGCCAAGAGCAATGAAAGTCATGCCTAGGCAGGCCTGTTAGCAGAGTAAGGTTGATATTGCATAATTCAGCCAGATTTACCTCAGGAGAAGAAGAGGTCCACTGTGACCCCATCACATGAGGAGAAGGACTGTGCTCCATACATAGGACCAAAATCTACACAGGGACTAAGGCATCCTTCTTCTTCTCTGTCATATTTATGACTCTATATCCAGACACGTTCAGTAGGAAGCCTTGCTGAGTGCACTAGAAATCATCTGCATTTGCAGTGTTCCTAGTGGAATCTTATTCCAAGGGCTATTCTGAACAAAAGTATTCCTTGTCACTGCGCAGGGATGGTGAACCTGGACAGAAATACTCCTTACGAAAGGCAAGGCAGCTTCAGATCCTCTCATCAGTGCTAATAAAGATCGCTTTAAATAATCATGCATTTTTCTATAATTTTTTGCATACACTGCTTAGGCAAGAAAACAAAGCTACACAGTTTTCTAGGGCCATGGATGATCTAAGAATCATAAAAATTTCTTAAATGTGCATGTGGGTGTGCATGTATGTGTGCCTGTGTGTGTATATATAAATATAAATAGATATATATAAAATTTAATACCCTTTCAAGCATGAGAATGGCAGCACAAGAGTAGAAAAATTGCAAAACTAAAATGTCCACATTAAGCTGATGCATGGTACATACCAGATGATATATATACTGCCTTATTGTTCAGTTGTGGCTCAGGAAGCTAAATGCATAATTTAAGATATATGTATAGTCTAAGGGTCAAATGCTGTCAGTTACACAAGTGTAAATCAAGAGCAATTGCACCAAAGTGACTGGAGCTGCAGTACCCTGGATTTACACAAGTGTTACTGAAAGCAGAATATGAGTCAATATGTGTCATCAATACAGCTGAGTTAGTGGTACTGAGGGAATTTTATGATATGCATGAACCTAAATCCTTCACATTTTTTCATTCATTATAATATTACATTTAAGTTCCATTTCTTGTGAATGTGTTTTTAAAGGAATAAGAAAGTATCCTCCCTCAAGTACCAAACTTTACCAGTCTCAATTCATAATGACATGATAAACATCTTGCCATAGGTGCAGAAACCTTCTTTTTCTTTCTTATATTTAAGGCCTTCTTTTAGCTGACAAAAATGCATAATTCTGAACCACAGGCAGCATGTTTCTAGGCTGACAGCCTGACTAAACATAGAAATTGTTCATCTGCTCTATTAGTGATTGTACAGACAACAAATGAAAGGATGGGAAGATATGTTTCTTAGAAGTATAGGGGAGCAGGATTTGGCTGCAGCAGGGCAGATTGCGGACTTGTCTGAAGTGAGTACGGAAACTTGGCAACTGAAAGAGGAATCAGCTGTGTGAAAAGGGCATGGGACAACTTTCTTAACTGATAGTTCCTAGGTTTGTTATTGAGAGGTTCAAGGGGGAAAAATAGAGTTGCAAGGCACACTGATTGCAAGATGCACAACTCTGGCACAAAACAAGGAGGTGTAAAAAAACTGATAATCTGTTGGGGAACTGGCAGAGCGCCTGTCAGATAAATCTGGCCTTCAATGACCTTATTTTGCATGGAGGAAAAATATATGATTTTCTGGGTTGAGAGAAGGTTTTCAATTCTGAAGGGAGGTTATGTGTTAAATAGACAGTAGCAGTCTATTCAGTAACAGAAGTCAAGTCCCTTACATGTAGAGCAAGAATCTAGTATTCTATCATATAAAATAATGCCATTATTTCTTAACATACTTTTAAATTGATTGTATTATTTTTAAATCACTTGTTTTATGAGATTCTTGAATACCTAGAAAGATAAAAAAAAAAAAAGCCCATAAGTAGATTCTCCAATATTCCTATAATCAAAAATGGCTGACTGAGGTAAGGTCACACTTCCAAAAAACATATATAGATATATATTAGATATATATTTATAGAATGATCAGCTGTGGGGATTTATTGCTACAAAAGGGAAAATAGAACAAATATTCTCGAAATTAAGAGGTCTGAATGAATTTGAACACCATGATAATAGCTACAGTTAAATTATAGTTTCAGAACATTAAGAGAAGTTTGTATCATTGTATATTAGATGCACATTTATATAGAAATAAATATGTAAAGGTCTAGAAATAAAATTATTAAATAAAGACACATTTGTGTATGTGTTCAACATACACCCACCCTTAGCAAGTTAGCATGCTGTATAGATATAGATTTGTCAGGATTGTTTGATCCCAAAAGGACTTGTATAAGAAAACCTTCTCTTTCAGAGAATGATCTCTCAAGAGGCTGATAGTGATGATACAATAGGCTGGAGTTGCTATTATTAAAAAAAAAAAATTACTACTTTTTCCATGTTTTTTTTTTTTTTTTTCCCCAGTGGGATTCCGATTCCAGACATTCTACTAGCCTGACATCCTCTGAGAAAGTGATGACACCATAAATTATTTAAAGGTTTGAAAACCACAAGAACTACTGTATATAACCAGATTGGATTGACTTTTTAACTCTTTTGATTAATAATACATAAAGTGTTAGATATGTGAGTTGGTCGAGCGCTAACCTGTTAACAAAAGGAGTAGAAGGGATGAATTCTAACATTTCTCATGAGTTATTCTACTTAACACATTGGTCAAACAAAACAAACAAATGGAATGGTCTGCCTTAGTCTTATACCTTCAATGCACCATCAATATTTGATGACTACCTAATATCTCTCTATATATGGCTACAGATGATGTTTTGATCATCTGGGTTCCCAATACCCATCTGCCTTTTTTTTTCCTGCATTCGGCAAAACACAAGTAGAAAGCAGAAACAGAGTTTCAATATCTGTTTTTTTTTTTTCCTTTTGACTTTCATTTTAACTGCAGTGACTACTCAGAAATGAAAATGATATTTCAGTCTTCAAAAACAACACACCAGGGCTAGACTTTCCTCAGTTTATGACATTTTTTTTTCTCAGCAGTATGATGAGAGTAAATATGTATGCTGCTTTAAAAAGATCTCACACTTTACCCATCCATGACTTGCTCTATTTTAATTATTATCAGGTTTTTAAGTTTACAGGTATTATTTTCTACTTTGGGTGGAGCTCGGAGACAGAAGAATTGTTCTTATTTTCTTTCCTGTTCAAGTACAGAAGGGATAGTCTGCATTTCTGAGCAACAAGATAAACTCTGCTGGAGACAGTCCAGTTTGCTTCTGGGTAACCTGCCATATACTTCAGGAGAAAACCTATTCAGTGTAACTTCATATATTGCATTAGATTTCAATACCAACCACTGTCTTTTCTGCACAATAAATAAATATTATCCTTCAGGATTTGGTTCTATTATCCAAACTAAATTTTGACTCCTTTAGTCTAGATATAAGATTGTATCTTTGATTGTCTTTAGTCATTCCTCTGCACTTAGGCTTTGTGATTCCCCATAAAATATCAATACTTGATACTGACTCCTGCTAACTGTCCAGCAACGGAAACACTGGACTGGAAGATCAGTCGTTTTTCCCTCTTGACATGGCCATGGAGCCTTCCTTCTTTGTCCCTCCTAATGACAAGTTAGGACCACCTTGACACTTCCACTTCTGAAATTTCTCTCCTATACAGTCTGCCCTCTGCCTGTCCCTCTTCATACAGTATCACCAAATGATCCCTCTATCAAATATTTTGCAAACTCTAAGATATGCATGAGGTTAATCTGCGTATAACGGAAGGAATATTTCAGTTTAAAGACACACCATGAAGTTTTTGTCAATCTGGCTCCCTGAATTTGATCAGTTATTTTGGCGTAAATCTGTGTGAATGTCATATAGTTAGCCATATAGTTGAATAAATTCAAATGAATTCACCACAATATGACCAAAATGCGAATCATTTCCCAGGTCTGAGAAAGAAATAGAGTTTGATTTGTACTAAAATACAAACTTCAGAAAATTACAACAGCTCACAAATCAGAGCTGAACTGGATCTCACTTATGATACCAATAATAAATTTAAATTATTTATCAACATTTATTAAATGTTAATGAGTTCCATCACCTGACTTTTGTATGGACAATTTTTATTTGAAATCTTTTGTCAATTTCTGTTCCTTTTCTGTCTCTAAGTAGTACCCAGCTGTTTATAGCTCCACAAATACAATGGTAGTGTATTCTCATTCTGTACTGATAATAAGACAAAAATCTTACCCACAATAAAAAAAAAAACCTTTTCCAGAGTAAAGACCATATCAATAGCAATGTAGCTACATTACTTTGGTTGTTGTTATAGTTCTATACACTGAACCATCTACCCTGTTATAAAATAAAATTCTAGTCATAGCATTATTTTCATATATTTTCTTACTGCATTTTAAGGTCTAACTAAGGGATTGAGTCCAGTATATGACTTTGCCAGAATAGCAAGTATCTTTCCTGTAGTATCTTTCAACTGTCATTAAAAAAAAAAAAAAAAATAGAAATCAGCATTTGTTTTCTTTTCCATCTGGGATTATGTGACAAAATGATCTCCTGCATCTAATCAATTATTTTTCTTCTATATCTTTTGCATTTTCCTGCAGTACCATTTGCAAGTATAACAGAAAGATCCTTTAGAGATAATCTGGTGATTATTACAAATTCAACCTCGGACGCTGCAGGCATTAAAAGATGAAAATTGCCTGAAGTCCACTGTTGTACAACAAATCTGTATGTCTGGACTCCTGTCCTGAGGTGAAAATGCAAACCAGAGAGATATTTAGAATCATTCTGACAGTTCATAAAATTAAGCAGGGATTAGGGATTCTCTCAAAAATAAATAAATAAAATATATAATGCCACAGGGCCAACACAATGTTAATCACATCTCCCTGCAACAGGTATTACTGCAACCCACTTTTAGGAAGAAAAAGAAGTCATATAATTAATTCTGGCACGTATTTAGCAGTGATGATGCCAATTTAAAATCTGAGTGCACGAATTCAACATATTCATACATATATACATATGTACACACAAACTTGCATAATTAATGTACAAACTATACATTCAGTTTAACTTTACACATTTATAGGTTCCTATAACAATGTTGTACCTCTTGTGTATTTTAGTGTCCTCCTGATTTTATCGATTATCCTGGCAATACAAACACCTGAACATATGCTTAACTTTACATAGTGAGAGTGTACTGCTGATTTTAGGATAGCTCTCGATCTCTGTAAATTTAAGCAAAAGTGTAACATGTGCTCTACTGGGAACACACGCGGCAGTGCCAGTCATTTAAAATACATATTTAATAAGAAAAGAATTGCAACTCCTGTATTAGATATAAGCGACTGAGCCCTACTGTGTTTGTGGCAGGTAAGCC
This sequence comes from Nothocercus julius, assembly GCA_013398735.1. NCBI lineage: Eukaryota > Metazoa > Chordata > Aves > Tinamiformes > Tinamidae > Nothocercus > Nothocercus julius. The sequence continues at coordinate 7,834,744 of VZSV01000014.1, forward strand.
CAAGACATTGCATACATGACTGATATGAGTTCAAATCAAAAGTGTGCAGTAGATCACGGAAATACATTTGTGGTGAGCATGAAGTTTTTCCTAGCTACCTGCAGCTCTCAAAATTCCCCACCCACCTCACAGGCTTCTCAGTATGGTGCAAAATATTTCCTTTTCTTCCCTAAACTCATAGGCAACACTGCAGTACTAAACAGCAGTGTTAGTCAACTTACAAGGCCATGGCTCCTTTCCTTGCTGCATGAACAAGCTTTAATGTGCTGCATGTAAACAGTGCATAAAATCAAAAGATTAGACGATGCTAAAAGACTAGCATCATGTTTCAATATCTTTGGAAAATCTTGGAGTTACATTAATGTATTTCTAATACTGAGAAGTTCAGAGTAGAACTAGCTGAAATGCATTAAAAACTTTTTTAAATTAGAAAAATACAAGCCGAGAGATATTTTTCAAATTTCCCTTTGTGTTCAAATTTTGTGTCTTAATCTAAGCATCGTATTTTACTCTTAATTTTTAATTTTTAATGATATGAATATTGTTCAGTAATAAACATTAACAATTTTCCTGAATCATAAAAAAAATACAATTACATAGAGCTATTTTAGATATTTGAAATGTAATTAATTTCTTATGAAAATTATTTTCAATTCTGTTCTGATCCTGAATGATGACTGGAGCTGGAAGAATACATCCCATACCACAAACATTGACTTAAATATTTAAACAAATTCACTTACTTTGGATTTACATCCCCTTTGGGCTCTACTTTCCACAAATACTCTGATAAATAAACTTACTGTAAGGAGGATCTGCTGGGAGGACAAATTATAAACAAAATTTGAAGAATACATGTGGGATATGAATTTTTGAATTCTAATCATCAATTGTTAAACTAGCAATTAAAGTTGACTGGAGGACAATAATTCCAGGCTGCATTAATTTTCAAGACTTCATGTCTTCATGTCTGGTTTTGTTTGTTTTTGTTCTTTGCTGGAGAAAATGCAAACCCTCCAGAACATTTTGGTGAAAATGCCCGCATATGTGAGCGTATGTCTGTTTGCCATAGTCAGGCAAAGACCAAGTCTGAGCTCCTTTCCCAGCTTGAATCACAGTTTACTCATTTTCATCACCGATTTTTATCTCTGATTACTCAGAGCTAGCTAGAGGAGAAACCTGATCCTGAGCTTTCTACATGCAAGGCCACTGTTCTAACCACAAGTCTGTGAGCAAAACCAGAAAGTCTGTTTCACTTACTCTCATTCTCCAAAAAATTTCCATCCAGGCTGGATGGAACCAGCCATACTAAACAGTTCCCATTCAGCATACAGGTATCAAATAACTAGAACTTCTGTTACGGGACTGAACTCAACTGTCCAGTCGCGTATCTCCTGGGAACAGAGAAAAGCCGAGACACAGTGTTCATCCCTCACCAGCCACAGCTGGCGTTGCTTATACAGCTGCATCACGTGGCACAGATGTGTCTGTATGGAGCTGTATGGCCTCCTCAGCCAGACTGGGTCACAGCACCTGCAGAAAAGCTGAGAGATCTCTTTAGAGAATCCTTCAGAAGGGCCAATACACACAAACACACACACACATATATATATATATCTTTTTTTTTTTTTTTTTTTTTCAGGTCAGAAGATTTCTGCTTTGCCTGAGAAGGAGACAGAAGAGTCATAGGAACTGCATGACTAATACTACAGGAAAAGTAGTGCTGGTCTGAGCTCCAAGTCACTTTCAGCCACCCCCCTTCCCTTCAGGGCTTACACATCACAAGCTCTGTGTGAATCTGGAGGCTGACAGGGGCTAGCTTCAAGGACAGATAAAGCAAAAGAAGTTTCAGCTCTTCTCCCCACAGTTTCCTCTGTCTGGGCTGTGTTCCTGGAACAGAGAGCCTCTTCACCATAGCCTCCCACTGAGATAATACCACAGTGCAAATAGTGTGACTGGCTGCTGCTGGCTGCCAACGGTCCCCGCACATCCCTGTCCAAGACACATTCATGCCACCCAGTCGTAAACTAACCAGTGTGAACTCTCACTTCAGAAAGCTTGGTATCCTTGGTGGAAGGATTCCTATCTCATTAACCCTAAAATTGCGCAAGACTGCATAGACTGCAATGTAAAGGCCACGATTGCAACCAGTCTTGTTATAAAAGAAGTGAGGGGTGTACCTGTGTTAGTGTATGTGTCTGTGTATGCTGTTTTTGGTGTCCTTGCTTGTAAGAAGAGGTTCAAGTAAGGTGTCCTCCTTTTGAATTTTATCACTGATTTGACAAATGAGTAGTTACAGTGCCTTCAGTAAGCAGAACCACACTTTTGACAAAGCAGCTGGTGCATGCCTAAGTAATTTTAGCCAGAAATTACATCAATAGCAAGTTCATCTTCTTATAGACAGCTGGAAAGTGAGCTTTGATTTATTTTTATTTTTGTCCTCTGGATAATGGTTTCTTACTTACTTATGTCAATGGTCAATAGCATAACAAATCCTTCATCCTGAGAACACATGTATCACATATCAGCAAACCCTGGCCTTTTGGGGTGAAATGATACACTGCCACTTATTTTCAAATTGACATCTCTTGGTTGCCAAGGCGAGTTAATTTGCAAATCAGCATTTTGCACGAAGCTCTTAAGCCAATCCAGCTATGCAATGGCTGCCATTGCTATGTAATTAGTGTCTAAAGCACTCAAAATTAGATTATTAAAAAAAATGCAAAAAGATCAGAGAGTTTGCTCGGTACATGGCCAGAGACAGTTTTCTTGACTGAATAGATCTGGATTTAGAAAATTACAGCAAGGCTCCGATATGTTTGGAAAGGAATGAAGGATGTGCACAAAGTGGCAAACTTGAAGTGAGGAATGTGAGTTTGACTGATCTTCAGGATTTACACAAGGATCAAAGGTCATCCAGCACCTCTGCTTTTCATGAGCCTGAAGTCCTTTCTATTCACCTTTACCAACATCTACCACAGAATTCAGAGGAAAGTTTACCCTTCCAACGTTTTGTTTCTGCCTCATACATGTATCCACTGCTCATGGTTGTCAGGAACACCATAGGAAGAGAGAGAGAGGTGAAATGGAGAAATTTCCAAGGAAATTTATATTATCTGATTTTGGAGTACTGTTTTGGAGCAAAACAAATGTATTTCCATACAGTAAGCTAGGGGGAGAGAACTTCCATTACAAGTGTCAAAAGCATCTGACCACTTAATACCCAGCAAAGGGAGGCAGGTTTTTCCTGAGGTAGCAGTGTGAGCATGAGCAGGTTCTGTACAGAACCCGCTGTGGATTCACAGTCTGACCTACCTCCTGATAAGCAGTCCATCTGCATGTGTTTTTGGACTCATTTTCCTCTCTTTGTGGTCTCATAAATTTTGTTATATTTTTTAAATGAAAACCTGAATCCTCAAGCCAACTTAGGTGAAGAACATCACTAAGGGTGATTCAGATAAACTCCAAAAAAGGCAATAAATATAAATGGTGTAGAAAAAAAAATGCTATAGCATGCATAATGCTGGCTGGGCAAAAAGCATGCTTTGACACTGTTATTGCTCCATGGGTGCTTGATGTGTAAATCAGATTGATGCACACAGCTGACATATCAGGGGTATGCGGAAAATAAACTGTCCAATCACTCTGGGTCTAACAACTTACCAACCTCAATGATATACTGTAAGGTTGGTGCTGGTGACTTCAAAAACAATAAATCAAATAGGCACCAGAAGGCGCTGACAAAATTAGGCAACGAAGATCAAACAGAGAGCAAAAACTGCTCTGCATAGACAGTTATCCATCTTCAGACCTTCTAATGTTTATTTGATGCCCTTATTTGGCTCTTATGAATCTGCTTTAAGCCTGTTTGGGAAAAAGGTTTATAGAGCAATTAACTCTGTAATCAAAAAGGTGTCTAGTGTTTTTCCCAAATTTCCCAAAACTTAGATTCCCTTAAAAATTCTGGGGTTGATACCATTATGAAAAATGCTGTGTTTTATAAGAATTAATTCCAGTATTTATTAAATTAAATATTAAATTTGTCAAATCCAAAAACAAAATTGATCACATCTCTTTTAAATGCTGTTAGGATAGAATTCCCTTTATTCTCTCAAAAGAAATGATGTTTTTACTCGTCCAGCAACTTGACAACTTGAAGTGGTGTTCAAGTGGACACAATGTAAAAATTTGAATCTAAATTCCAGGTTCTGAAAAAGTATAAATCAGATCTGGAAATTATGGTTTGACCCTGCTTGTCAGTATTCAAGAGGACAGCCTGAGAGAATTATGAGTTTGAATTTGGACACGGATGTTATGTATTATCAATATATGAATCCACTTTGTCTTAGAGAAACACAGCAATGGTTATTTGATATTTTTAATACTTCTTAAGTATTCCTCAAACGGGGAGTCTATATTTATCTTACAGGAATAACATCTTCCTTCCTCAAAAGAATAATCTGAGGAGATTTTTCTTCCCTGTTAGTCTCTGAAAAGTTACTCTGGCAACCACATCTCACATGAAGGGCAAATGAAATGAAAAACAATGATACATTTTAACAGAAAGGGCAGAGTTTTACTAGACTTTACTAGACAGGGATAAACAGATTATTTGGCAGGGTTATTCTAGTGAGGATTTTATCTGTCACTAGTGACTCCAGATGTATGATAAATCTGAAAGTGAGCATAAGGGTCAAGACCTTCTGTATGCACTGGGCTTCCCAGGTAGTCAAACTATTATCAAGAATTCCAGAACTTCACCCTTTCTTTTGGACTGCAAATATGAAAAAATGAAATGCAAAGACTCAGAGTCCGTGCTAAGCATGTTGGCATACTCCTTCACAATTCTATTGTGAATGATTTGGATCAAAACTGTAACAACTTCTGTGTAATATACCTCAGCTGGGCCTTTCTAAGTCACAGTGGACCTCAAGAAACTTAGTGTAGTAACCGTAACAGTATCTGGATCCCCTCCAGCGGGGACAGGAAATTGAAAAGAAGGCCAAAAAATCTTCATATACATTGTAAATGTAAAGGTCAGGTCCAGTTCTCCTTCATGTACTATCAGTGTTATAACTGCAGCCGTTTTAAATAGAGTTTGAATTGGGAAACAGTTTAGATGTGTGCTGCCAAAAGGAGTTTGAGTAACTGAAGAAGTTACTGCCTTCCCCAAGCAACGGGGAATGGTCGTCTCTGAAGTTAAAATATAAGAAATAATCATTAGAGAATTGCCAGCCCATTTTGGTGTAAAGTAAACCAAAGAAGTTTTGAATCAGGGTCCACCACCTTCCCTGGCAACATCCTGAGTGGAAAGCAATGAGCAATTTTTTTTCTTTCTTTCTTTTTTCCTTTTTTCCTTAACCTGCTCAAAAAACATTTTCACATATTTTAGTTCATACCTGTAAACAAAGAATGAAATCTCCTCTAGTGAGGAAGAAGAATTAATGCAATTTGATCAATTGCCCTAACCAACAAATTTACCTGAGCCAAGAACTTGAAAACTGCCACTCTTTAGCAAGTAAATTAATTTTTGCAAATATTATGGCTACCTCAAATGAGGCAGACTTGCAGGCTTTAAAAATCATTATTGCATTGCTAGACTTTATGCAAAAACCTTGAATCCCAGACTGTCCAACCTTTTTCAAGTCTTCCTAAGGTTTACATGGTATAATACGTTTCATCTTGACAAAATAGTTAGGGAAAGTGCTAAAAAACTTCTTAAGAATGGAAAACTGTCTGTGGTACATTGATGTAATTGTGGACATAAAAGAAATACCACACTTAGCTTTTGTAGGAAGAGAGGATAATTATCAATCACAGTTAGTCAAGCAGCATTTACCTGTTAAATGCTGGGCCTTTTCCTCTTTCTTGCCTCACTGTATTTTGCAGTGTCCTCTATTCCCATTCCCCATGTCATCCTCTCCCAAGTTATTCTGTGTGTGCTTCTATCTGTGCTCCCAATTTCCCATGCTCTGCTGGCTTGGGTTTGAGTGGCAGCTAGGAATCTGTAAGCAGGTGTTGTGGAAGTGAAGCGTGCCATTCGGCCAGTACATTAGGTAAAGTAGCATTCCCCAGAGAACGCTAATGCTTAGAGCTGCATCAGCCCCAACTGTTCCTCAGAGAAGGGGAAGAGGCCAGTCCTGACCTGTTCTGACCAGATGTTTTGGAAATGTGCCAACTTTTAGCTGATATAATTGCTGTTAATTTATTAAAAGTGTAATAGGTATTAACAAAGCAGACTCTTCAGTTGCAACCTAGCAATAAAACACAAGAAAAGAAATTAAGTATGCAGAAGAGCCTATGTTTGAATGCATAGGACTGCATTCAATGCTAGCTGATGACAATTTTCAAAATGCAGTGCTCTGTGAAAAAGATATGATATGACCGATTTAAACATGAATGCAGACAAAAAAAAAAATCATATTTCATTATCCTGTGCGGAAATTGTTCAGGGAGCTTTGTAAAGACAAGACTTTTTTGGAATGCCATACACTTCTCTTTGGAGCTCTGAAAGGAGGGAATTCATGTTCAACAAGTTAGAGAAAGCTGTGTTCATATCATTTTATTAATATCCTTTCAAATTAGTGAAAACAGGATTGTTGAGGGAAGAAAAACTTAAAAAACAAGCATTCATTTTTCTTCTTCCTCCTTCCATTACTTTATATTACCTCTCTTTCTGCTTAGAGAGCTGAGGGCAGGCCACCAATTTTCTTATCCTCTTTTAAAAACAGCTGTCTCCCACTCCAGCACAGATATATGGGAGAAGTCATTCCTATTATCAGCTTGAATTAGAAGGGATTATATTCTGGTCCCAACTTCCCAAAGGGATAAACTTGTTTTGTAATTTTAGGGTTTGAAGCGTGCGAAGAACAGTGGAATTACAGTTAATGTACAACCCCAGAAATGAGAACAGAATGTGGTGTTGGGGATTTTCATGAGCTAGAATTCCTGCAATTCTGAAGCTCCTATTCCAGATTTTTTTTTTTCCCACAATTATGAATATCAGTTCGCTGATCAGCAAGAGGAAAACCAAAAGTATCCTGTGCTTAAAATCAAAACATCTAATTTTATGCTCTTGTCAAGTAACAAGAATCTTTCCACACAATACGAACATTTTAACAATAATAATGGTTATTATTAATAAAAATATTCATAAGGCAAAGGTGTCATTTAATAGTAATCTTGCATTTGCTACTTATGACCAAATTAGATAGACTATTTAGTTTTCCATTTCAGTCTTTTAACTGTGTTGTTTGAAGGAAATATTTCTTTTCCAACATAGCTTTTGCTATGTGCAGTGCCTATCTGTGCATACAAAGCATCGCATATGGCTAAAGTAGGCTGGAGGGGTTGCTACTAACCATATTTCAAAAGCAGATGTTACTAATCTTCTAAACACTACCCCCAAATGATGTCACTTGTGACTGACAACAGTTGAGGCTCATCAATCCCTTCTAGTGTTCTTTTGAATGTAACATGTAAGGAAAAGCAAATTTTACTCAGGAAACATCCCCTTAAAAGGGTAAACCACTTAAAATTGAATTGTTGAGCTGACTGCCAGCTCCTGCAGAGGTGTGCATACACATATCATGTGCGAGAAGGAAAATAAGCTTGCCTGGTAATAGGCAAGGACATTCAGCGAAACTTTTAGGACAGCCATTTCAGAATCAGGTTGCAACGTGACAAGCTCAATTTTTTAGTTCAAAATGCCTGTCCATCCAAATTGCATGCTGCAAGGTGGCATGCAGTACACAAAGGCAACTTTTCTCTTTCATGTACAAAAGGTTTCTTTATTAGTCTATGCATGAATTTAGGGGCCCCTATAGACAAAGCCAATGCAAATCCAACTGTTGTTCTTCAATCAATTGCACTTGGTGAGTAAAAAACTCAAAGCTTAGGACTAAAAATTTTGACCATAAATGGCACAGAAATGAAATATTTGCTAGCAGTAACCCCCAAACAAATTTGTCAGTACTGTATAAGCAAAGTTAAATTTTTATGGCGATTGTATAGTCTTCTTTTTTCATTACCCTTACAAATCCCTTTCTTACAAATGCCAGAGGGTAACCTACTATTTGGATGTGGGTTAAATGCTTTTCCTGGCTGTCTAGAAACCTACATTTCCAGTCACCATATCAGAAACTACTTACTGTACTAGTGGTTTGATACACCTTAAGGTCTCTCCCCCCTGCCACTAATATGTTTCTTCACTTTATCCTTTAATGAGTTTCTTCCCCCAGTACTGTTGCAAGGCTATTTTTCACTGTTCCTATCCAATACTCTTAAGTACAGAGACTGTACTCTCTCTTCTCTGCCTCCTACTCTGCCTCCTTCCATACCACTTCACTAGGATATTTGCATTAATAACCTTCTGCAGAAATGATTCCCAGGGATTAATTATCCATTGGTTTAAAAAGAATTTTCTTTGATCATTTGTGAACACGTGGCCATTAAATTACTTATGGCCCCAGTGGTTTTGCATTTCGGGAAGAGTAAATAAGAGCAGTTAACTTACCCTAACACTACTGTATAAAACTCCAAATATCAGTCAGGATTCTCATTTTCATTTCCTGATTATTTTTAATTGGCTTCTTTATGGAAGATAGATAGTTTTTGTAACCTGTTTAGTTCTGAAGACTATAGGAAGGCCTGTTCCCCTGGAAAGAAATAGGTCAAAGAAGAAAATAGTTGTTGGTGGTGGTGTTTTCCAAACTCCATAGCACCTTTTAGATAAAATGTAACCCCAAAGGCCCATTTTAATACTTTTTCTAGGCCCATGCAGTCAAGGCTTCTCTCTTAGTTTCTCTTTACTTATGTCTCTCTTTCATAGCCAGGCACACAAACTCTTTCAAAGCAATATGAACAAATCATTTCTCCTGCCTTGTACCTTTTCATTGTGCAAAGAGGCATGCCTAAGTGTGGGTTGGAAGCAGTTTTCTGCCTTTACAAAGGAGATTTAATCATTATAAATATATATATATATAGTTAATAATAGCTATCAATGAAGAGCAGCTGTCATTTTCAGTGAAGTCTAATCTAATCTATAACAGCATAAGGAAATTCTCTGCTCCATGCTTACCTTGTGAATTTACAATTTTGTCTTACATAACACATACGAAACATATTTACACATTGCTCAGTCTTTTCTTTCTGTCAGCATGGACTTCCACCATTCTAGGCAAAAAAAGAAGTTGGGGAAAACTTGAACGACTGACAACCGGCACACATGGTTAAATGTCAGCATTATGGTATGTCATTTAATGGTCAGACACTTCAGTGCGTTACCATCCAACAAACCTATGGGACATATTATCAAGGAATATATGCCAGCTCTTTTCCAGCAAACTGCTTGATGCCTGATGCCAAGTACTGGTGGGTGTATACCTTTTTATGCTGTCACTGCATTCAGCCTCCAGGGTGTTGCGTGAAAGGATCATTGGATGTTAATGAATAACAAAACGTGTCATTTCCCTTTAGAATTTGTCTATCTATTATATACAGTGAAAAAGACATGTTTGTTTTTCTTCTGCCTGTATTTACATGTGTGTCAAAATACATACTGTTAAACATGGCCACATGCTTAGACAGTATGCTGTCTTGTTAGTCTTTTTTTTTTCTTTTTTAATTATTACTATTGCACATGATCAAACTTCCAGTTTTATATATAAAAAATTAAAACTCATAGCAAAATAAATGAGATCACGTAAGTTTGCTTCTCACTACTAGGAGTACTGTCTTGTGTTTAAAACTGAGCTTTCCATGGACAATGAAATTGTAAGGAAAGCACTTAACATACTTAAAAAGTATTTAAAGTATGTTGCTTCTCAGACTGTCACCAAAATTTGGTAACCACCATTAGAACTCAAACACACATCTTAATACATCATTTTTAAAAAAATATATATATATTTAAATCAAATTATTATATAAGGAATAACTGTTCAGGCCTGTTGATGAATTTGGGGAGAAAAAAACATTCATTTTAGACAGAAACCTAGGCAACGTATGAAGATCAATCAATCAATCCCCAGGTCAACAAGAGGCCTTTCAACCCTGACTGTGCAAACTCGTTGTGGGTTACTTTCTGGTCAGCTAACAAATAGCTGCAAAAGACACCTTTTGGAAACTAAGAGGTGAAATAAGTTTCTTATTACAAATTATTTCTCCAGGTCTTTCCAAAACTTTCCTGACTTGCATTTAAATGCTTTAAGCACTTGCCTACACGGTTCTCTCAACTAGAATAAATTCAAAGCATCAGAGTATGATGAAGCACTTTAAGTAGGTTCCCAGTGCCACTTCCAACATTATTTTGCAGATGCACAAGGAAATCAGTGTAAGTCCTATATATGGGAAGAATAGTGCAAGTTTAAGTTGAATGTACTGTATAACTTTGAATATACAAGATTTTACTAAAAGGTCTAAAAATTAAAAAATAGTGCTTCTTATTTTTCTTAAATTCTGAAGACTGCATGTGATATAAATATTTTCACAGATAAGGTATACTATTTTTCAAATAAAATGATGTGTTTTCACGTGCATGTTTGTGCATGTATGTATAGTTTAATGAAAATTCAATTCACTGTGGATCTTTAATTGTGTTCTTCAGCAAACTGATTTAAAGTTCCCTGGGGCACATATACTGTAGGATTGTGACATATCACACCAGGTTAAGTCAAACTCAAAACATTATGTGATATGACAGCACGTAAAACACATGATTAATGCATCCACTGGGAAACGTGGCTTCATGAAAAAATCGTGTAACAGGAAAACTTGGGACACTGTGCTAAATTCTACTTTTTAATACAGGAACAACAACAACAGCAACAAAAAAGATCAGAAGTATGCTACTAAGTAATGCTGCTCAAAACTCTCTTCTTTGGATACAATTTCACCATTCAAAGTTTGACATGTTAGTGGTCAGTGCAAGGAGTTACAGCTGTATTTCTCTTGGAGATGAATTGGCCTGTAGAGAAGGCAGGATGTGATGTGGGGCAAAGAACCTACCAGAGAAAATATAGGCCCATTATATGCATAATCACTCTGTGAAGCTGTGTGTGTGCATTTTTTCTGTGAAAACAGAATAGAAGTTTTGAAAGATTTGGAGAAACTAAGCATAGCTGACAAACAGAAGTTGCGCTGTGCCTTTGAATACTGCATGAAAAGCATATGCTGTACTTAAATCCTCAACAAGAAACAACTAAGGCATTAATTTCATAGGGGCAGTGATTTTCAGTTGGCACAGATTTCAAAAATTCATAGATCGTAAGGCCAAAAGAAGATGCTGTGGTGACCTACTCTGATATCTATATTAGCCCTTAACCTTTCCGCCAAAGGATGCAAAGCTGTAGTTTGCCAATACGAGAGAGAAAAAGTCACCTATCTGTGACTTGCTGTGGGGTTAGGTAAATCAAGTAGGTGCAAGATACCAGTCTCTTTACCCTTTCTGGTACATTCAGCATTTGCAGTAGGGCCTTCTAAAACTCATACATTGGTATCAGGCTAGAATATATAACTTTTGCAATCCACAAAGAAAAACATATATCTATGGATTATCAGTGCCCAAAACGATAGACCTTAGAAATGATCTAGTTTTCAAATTCAGTGCTTTCTGAAATTCAGAATTCATTAAAACTTATCAAATACTGGCTCTCATAATTTCCACTATGTGTTCATGTTCTGGGAAAAACTAAGAAGCTGGAATGCTATGACATTTAAAGGTGTGGTGTGACTACAGTGTTATTAACGGATCCACTGAATTCACTATAATCTCCAAAAATAGATGGACTAGATTAAATGTAATCCGAGATGACTGGTGAAGAGCATTTCAATGGGATCACTAGAGATAGACAGCCACAGAAGTTATCATTTGTTCAGTGTTCCCACGACTCTGTCAAAGCATTTAAATTCTGACCTGGAGCACCCATCCATTTTAGACTGAAAATATCAATCATGTTGAGTTATGTAACTTTGAACATACTTAGAAGTGAAAAAGGAGATATTTTCTCTTCTTCCTTCTGCAGGGAAAGACAAATATCTGTCCCATCCTCAGCCTCACACAAAAACAATGGGAATGACTTTGGAAGAATCAAACATTCTCAATGTTCAAGCTGCTGATTTTAGTGTAAAAATTTAGATTTTAATTTTTTGGGAATTTTTTGAAAATCTCAATTCTCCGATACAAACATTGCCATTCTCAAACTTTTCTTTTTCCTAGAACTTTAAATTTTTCTTCTGAAATCTGAAACAATATGTCAAATGTTTTTGGCAGGGAGGGGGAAATTCCAGCTTCCTTTCTGTTTTTTTCCTTTTGAAACGTTTTTTCTTATGAGAACTTTAGACAAAATAGTTTTATTTCAAAGGAGCCAGCAGTGGTGATTGTAATGATCTATGCCAAGCCTATTACTGGCTCCTCTGGCAGACAGTGCAGACTCCTATTAAACACAGAGGAACTTGGTATTGATGGTTCTCTTGAAGATCTGTTATAAGCAATTATTGACATATATACACATACAATAATAAACACGCTGTCTTAATCCACTTCAAGTGAATAAAGACATTCCTGAGGTATGGACAGGTTTCTGCAAAGAGCTGCTGAAAGGTATAGTTCCCCAAAAGTGTTATGAGAAACCTCTGCCTAAAAAAGCATACTCAGCACTGAGCCCTTCCACAAAGTTTACATTGCATGGAGCCGAATAGCCTTTCATTCCAGGGGCATAAGGTAAATGTCTGAATAGCCTTTGTCAGGAGCCCCGGTACTGCGGAGATCGAATCGCGGTAAGAAAAAGCGCTGCCAGAAGGAGGGTTTGTGGTGCAGGAGCGCGGTGAGCCCGCTGCCCGCCCCAGCAGCAGCATCCACGACAGCCCACGCGGCTGCAGCCCGCCATGCGCTCAGGGCCCTCGCCCCGAGCGATACACGCAGGGTCACAAACGCAGGCGGCCTTTGGGGACTGCGCGGGGGACGTGCGTGTGTGCAGCTCCACATACCCCTCTGAATGGCCTGCTGATGCTTTTAGGTAACAGGCACCACTTTGCTGCTGCCCTGTTGTGCGCAAAGCCCAACAGAATTTAAAAGGGTTAAAGGCAGTTAGATTATGCTGAAATATAACAGAGTTTCACAAGAGGGGACTTAAAAAGAAAGACGCTACAGAGTTTAAAAGCAGTGGTCGACTTCTTAAAACACTTTAAAACCAACACGTGTGTTTTTAATGGAACATTCTATCTCTGCTATAGATTCTTTTGGGCTGGCTTAAAAATGCCCATAGATAAGTTACCCTCCTCTGTCCAGTTATATTGGATTTTTCTATGAGAGGCAGTCAAACCGATTGAGTAGTAATAGAAAGAGACATCTATGTTAAAGCATAAGTAACCATGCAGTTGTGCTGTAAAACCAAAGCTGTGCTCTTTGCTGGCCTGATCCTCTCTCAAGAAAAATTGGTGTAAAAAAGCCCAACGATGTGGCCTTATTCAGCATCCTCAAAAAAATAATCCTTATTACTTTGATTTTGTTGCATAAAATGTGTTTGGTCTGGATCAAATGTGAAGGGGGAGAAAAGGAGCTGTGACCCCAAAAAACTTGCTACCTCAAAGAAAAGTTCACCAAAACATAAATGATATATTATGTGAAAGCATCAATAAGAAATGCCTTCCATGTTTAAGTGGATTCCTGTGAAAGTGGCAAAATTCCTGTTCACTTCCATTACAGAGAGGCTCCTGCCAGGATGTGTACATCTCTCCTTTCTGCTTTGGTCTGCCAGCAGCTTTAGCACTAATGTGGAGGGGAAGAGGCTCGCTACAGGAATTCAGCAACTCGTTACATATCAGGGGCTTATTTTTGCCCATTAATCCCAGGCCTCCTTCGAATGAAGACATAAAATTATGCCAAATTACCATTTAAGTTGTGATATTGCCAGCTCCTAACTGAGGTGAGAAAACCCTTCAAAATCAGTTTCACTTGGGACTGAGTCACAAGCTTGTTCTAGAAACTTGTTCCCTTCTCTTGTCATTATGTCAGGTTTCCTGGCTTTGCTGGGGGACACCTTAACTGCTGAGCTGCTGGGCCAGCAATTAACCATGTCTTTAAATACTGCTAATGTGAAAAATTTATGTAGGAGGTACAGTCTGTGGCCTAGGAGTATAAAACGAATTGGCTTTATACATCAGACAGAAAAGGGAGATTGTAGGCGCTGTTTGTTACCTAGAAACCATGTTTTATGGCCTTCTGAGAAGTTTGAGAAGTTTTATTGGAAGTCTGCTTTTTTCATAAAAGCCTCCAATAAGTTATTGTTACAGCTAATTGAAGAGAGAAGACTGAGGACTCTAGACCATGAAGCAAATGAAAGTCTAATCTTATTTTTCCTCATTGAAAGGAAAAAAAAAAAGGCAGATCAACTGCAATTTAAAAAAGAATACTGATCAAGTACATTTAAACCATGTTCACATAACTGAGGATTATGAACATTAGAACAAGCAACTGAGTACTTGAATCGCCAGAGGACAGAGCTAACAGATCTGCTAATGCGCAGATGATTTTGGAGTGAATAGCTCGGCCTGTGCACATCTGCATTGAGACTTGGAGATGCTGCCACTGTGTATGTCATAGGAGCTAATAAAACACAGATGCATTCAGACCTGCACCCGAACTTTGCAAAACTTGTAAATAATAGATTCTGTTAACTGAACCTAGGCCAGAGAACTAAAATACGTAACCCTTGTTACATATTTCTAAACTGCAGTTCTCCATGCAAATTACTAAGCTGCAGACCATTTACTGAGTTTGATTCTCCCTGCCACGGGAATTAATATTCCCATGATTTTTTTCCTCCAGCATTCAGTGTCAGGTACTGTCCTTCTTTATACCTATGTTTAAAGGAGGATTGTGGTGGCAAGGGGAGAGGAAAATGTTGTAATCAACTTTCATTGCCCTAACCGCAATAATCAGTTTGGTTAAAAAATAACAACAAAAAGCTCATGGCAGATGTGTAAAAATGAAAGCTCCAAAGCTTTCTTTTTTGTTTTTCTTTTTGTTTTAATTCACATGCCCAGAAAGCTCTTCATTCAATTCATTTTTAATATGCTCTCTGATGCTCTACATGCATGAGATTTTTCTCAGTTCTCCATTTCCTTTTTGTGCCCAGAACGCACTCCAGAGGCATTTCCAGTGAGTGCTGTTTCCTCCCACGCTTTCGAGGAGCCAAGCCTTTGCTGTTGCAGGATAACTCTCAGGAAGAGATGGCCTAGCAGAGACACTGGCCTGCTGAGCCCTGGTCATCAGTAAGGATGAGTTAGCTGCTGCACAGGGCCTCTGCTTCAGAAGCTTCAAAAGGAAGATACCAGCCAGAATCTGAAAGGCTGGATTAGATGTGAAGAGCTGAGGTTTGAAGGAATGAAGAGAACTGCTGACAAAAGACGGATACAGAGGCTTGTTTTTTAGGGTTTTTGATCCGGGAGAAGGAATAATTTAGCAACCAAGACAGTGAGCTTGTGCTAAGGAACTGGGAAAAGCCAAAGTCTCTGGGATTGGAAAGAAAGGGGTCTCTTGCAATTGTAAGGGATAAGGGAACTGGGGCACTTCTGACACCACCATTCAGGGTCAGAAGCATATGCAAAAATTCCTTTTCCCCATCTAAGAGTGGCTCACCAATGACAGATTTTGGCTCTGGGATATGGAAGGCCATGATGTCCTGGTCAACAGGAGTTCAGTTTTAGTTGGAAAATACCTCAATGATTTTTGTCTTGTCCATTCAGGAGCATAGATTAGATGTGGTTTAATTAGGCTTCAGTTTCATTAAATTGTCTGGGAAAAGTGTATCCATCCTACAAGGTAAGACACCTTTCTCTCCTTGATCATTCTCAGCTCCTAAACTGTACTCAAACTGTCGTTGGGACCTCTGTGGTCTCCCTTGATAAAATGATGAAGCAAACTGATGAAAAGGAACATCATTTCCCTAATGCACCAAACATCGTACCAATCTCTCTTTTCTTTAGCCTCTCCAGGGGCCCTCTCCTGCGTTCATTTCCACCTCCAGTTTATTAATGAACCAGACATCTTAATAATGTCCACATCTTTCTACATTATGATAATTTGAATTTAACCTCTTGGCCTATCCAGTGTGTCGTTCATCTGCTGTGGGAAAGGAAAAAACATCTTATAAGAGACATGGATCCATTTTCCTCCTGCAAGGGGTAAGACAAAGCCCCTTGGCATATATACTGAAAAAGCATATATTTCTTTCATCTGGCTTTTGAAAAACAGTGAGGCTTTAAAGCTGAGCAGGCTTAAAAAATATCTAATGATGAATTGGTATTTGCTAAATGGGGAGGCCAAGCAATGCATACCTGTTTTGTAAAAAGCTGACTGGTTTGGTTGTATTAATAAACACATTACTGCTTAGATAAACTAAACAGTAAGTTCAGCTGGATCCTCCAGGAGGGAGGAGAGTAAAATCATAACCTTTTGTAAACTGAGTTTCAACATGGCTCACACTTGCTTCTCTGTAAATGACAGCATGGCATGCTTATGGATATGGTGAAATAAAGTTTTTAAAAGATTTTGCACACATAAAGTGCAATGTGAGTGTCGAACGTTACTTCACGGGGAGTGTTACTACCCATTATTTCATTAGGGTGCGATTTAAGGTGCAGAATAAAATATCAGCATTTATTGTAGCAGACTTACAGCTAATTTTTATAATACTGCTAACACATTCTATCAGATTTGTAGGTTTGCAAATATTGTATTACTAGATTTTTGAATCTTATTAGCGGGTTTCCATGTATAGTGTTATTGAATTTGTTGTTTGCTAATATGATATGAGAAATTGTTATAGTATCAATCTTTTAAAAATATCTGCAATTTTAAGTCCTTACAGCATGCTCCCATTGTATTGCAACCGATAAGATATATGTATTATTTTTATTATTGATTTTGCATTGCACTGCTATCAAGTTGTCATAGTATTTATTAATTTTAATTGCCATCAAGATTTTGCTCAGTTAGTATGGTGTTTGCTCTGATATGCAGAGGGAGTGGGGAGGAATATTTTATCAATTTATAGAGAGTTTATACGACTGGAAATTCTGGAGTCAGCACAACAGCTTAGGGCAAAACCCTGCTGTTATGCAATATGGCTGGTGAGGAGGGGGGAACGGAGGGGTGCTGGCACTGGAACCGCTTCCTTGTGCAGAACAAGACCGCGCAAAGTGGCTAGGGAGAGAAAACATTCAGGGAAGGTACCCCGTTGCATGTATCCTACTTGTCACACAGTGCTTCGCTGCTCTGACTGCTGTTTGTCTAACAGGCTTTGGGGAGCAAGGAGCGAAGAGCAGCCCCGGGGTGGAGGACGGGCCTGACCTTCCTGCCCGGTGTTTCAGCACTCAGCTGTGTATCAGGCTTCCTAGTGGTTGCAGATTACTGGTGAGAATGGCAAGAGAGACCTGTCTTAGTGATTTTACAATGTCTTGAGAGACTTCTGAACTTCCTGCATATTTGCTTAGAATTCTGTAGATAAAATATCCATTGATGGAAGACAAATGAATATTTGAGAACTTTATGTAGATACGATCTTTAAATTATAGGCAACTTACTGTTTAGGATATTCATTTTCTCAGGAGACATTGTTTATGTTTAATCTTACAGAATTTTGTAACGTTCATTCCCTTATATACAAATATATAAATATATTTTTTCCTTTATATTTATATTTCCATATATATATATATATAAGGATCTCATAAGATCCCTAATGATCTTATGAGATAATTATTTATGCAATAGGGTAGCTTAGCCAGAGTTTAACAAAAGTCTTTGGGCCGAGCTGTTTTTTTTTCTCCATTAAATGTGAGTGTATGCAGTACTATTTGGATCTAAATGCATGCCCTAGCACAGAATCCGGTTAAGGGTCCTACTGACTGCAAAGTAAGAGAACATACAGAGTAAACGACATCTTCATGAGAAGATAACACTTTACTCAGAAGTTCTTTTTTTTAATTATGAAATCACTTCAAACAGTTTCAAAATGTAATGGAAACAATATGGTAAGGCTCTTGATGTTGGCTTCTACAATTAGTGTGTTATTAATTAAACTCTCGAGTAATATAATAACTTGACTGTTGGAACCTCTCTTTGCATTTAAAATACATGCAGACTGTGGCTCCAATTATAAATAGACTATGACTCTAAAGGCTTAAAACTGCAAATTAAATTATTCAGAGACAAATTATTAAATTTATGTTATAGTCCTGAGGAATTACTTTAGTGCATTTCTATTTTGTTCCATATACTATAACCAAGCTATTATGTTACAGCTCACCTTTTCACCAGAAAATGCTTTCTGGTGAATGTGCAATTCTTTATTTACACATATGCACATACACACACAGACTTACAGCTAAGTGCCATTTCCTGAGTAATTATCTAGATGTGTTAAAGCAGGGGTAGGCTGGTCTGAGATAGAGCTAACACCCTGTTATCTCGGGTTGTATTTACTTTCAGAAAAGCTGTGCCAAAGAACCTTGATTAGACATGTAATACAGCAGAGAAATGCCAGTGGTCTTGCTTTTGTTGAATAACAGCTATGAGTCCTACAGCCCCAATGGACTTTGGAGGAAACTCATGGTTTATAATCTGCTTATAACACTCAAAAATCAGATTGTTTTAAAGCATGAACTAGCAGTTGGTGTGGGAGTTGTAGGTCTATCATCCATCTTCTATACAATCAAATTATGAAGGTGCTATGTCATTACTTATTCTTTACTCATGACCAGACTCAGCATCTATTATCATCAGCAGAAAGGTTCCCATAGACAGAAATCATTTTTGGTTTAAATGTCTGTCATCATTAAGTATTTGGTCAGTGACCTGGAGTCTTTGAACTAAAAGAGGTCAGGGATTGGGAATGTCAGGTAACAACTATGACTGGATTATAATTTTTGGCAGCCTTGTTCGAGTATATATTGCTTTTATTCACTCAGTTATGCAGTTATAATGAATATATCTAGATTGAATATTTTAATTGAAAACATTTCATTAAAAATGTTTTAAGGCAACAGATTTTTTTTTTTCAAAAACTGCATGGATATGATTAAGTTCATGGAAGAAAATAGAAAATGTTTAAATAAATTATTTTTAGACTTAATGGCAGATGCTACTTAGTACTGATTGAAACATTCTGCTTGATCCCAAATTTTACAAGTTTGTGTTTTGTTGCAAAAACAATGAACAAACTAAAAGTAATAGAATGTTTTAATCAATGCCATATTATAATCTGTCAGCAGATTATGCACAGCTATTTTTGGCATGTGTTGATATAATATAAAAAGAATACAAGGATATAAAATTAGCTTTGACAGAAATCTACATATTCTAAATTAAGAATGTTTCTAAAATGATTTTTTTCCAGAAAAAAAAATATTACTTTCATTTTAAGAAAAGGAATAAACTTTAAAATATTTTACCCTGGATCAGAAATTTATCATTTCCATGTTAACTTGGGACCTCATCTATCTCAATAGTTTTATGGCTGATATTATAAGTAATCCAAAAGAGATAGTAATGAATAACTTCATCTCAACTTATTCCTATGTTTTCCCAGAGAAATTAAAGAGCTAATTCAAAGCATGTTTTAGAACTAAAGAAAGGTAACAACTCTATTTCAAAGCACCCACCTCCCATTTGAACGGAAAGCATAAATAGTAAATCTTTAGCAAGGTAAGCAAGGAACAAGCTCACTGACTTCAGTTCAAATGCTAAATCCACTGAGGGGGAGGATATTAGCATCTGTGGGTATTGTTTTTGTGCCTCCATCAACAACAAGCTAGCTAGCTAACTGGCTTGCCAAGGCGAAGCCAAACAGCCATCAGCCAGCTGCACACAGCTGTATGCATTCCTGCCACGAACCATCTGCAGTTTCTGCCACATATCCAGCGTTGGTTCCAGAATTTTTGGTGCCCTGGGGAAACTGGGGGATTTCTGTGCCTCCCAGCACAACTTTACTTACTCAGGCACAAAATACTGCTCTGTCCCCAAAATATTGCTGCCCTACATGACTGCTTTTCCTGCACACATCAATTGCTTTTCTTCAGCACCCCAGGCAGAAATTTTTCTATTGAAAGTCCCAAGCAGTTTAGGAGCATGCACATTTTCCTTTTATATACTTTTGCTTGTCATGGAAATGCCTACCCGATACTGCTAATATTTTGGAGAAATGGGATGTCAGAGATAAGAATTCCAGGTCAAAAGCCTTTGGCTCCTCACTCACTTGGAAACAAGAGACTGAGAGTCCTATCCTTTCATGCTGCTCTTGTCATTTTGAGTAGACTTCAAAAGTGCCCTCCTCCACAACATTTTTGCCGGAGATGCTAAGGTGGCCCTGAGAACATAACAGCTTTGTCAGCCAGAAGGACAAACTTGTACCAACTGTGGGACATGCTGATAACAACAATAGCAACAAAATCCCGTTATGCAGATCCTAAGTGTGTATCATGTCTTGCAAATTGGCCATGAACTTGTCAGCCAAGATAGGAGAATCTGCTCACCTGCCTTTTGTCATAGGAACAATGGTTTTGCATGGGATCATATAATCTTGGAAAATAAATCTGGAAAGGTTTTCAAAAGATCATCCTATCTTTCCTCATGTCTCAAGGCAGGATCCATGTATGTCTGTGTCTGTGTCACGGGTTTTTGTCTAACCTTTTCTGAAGGACTTACAGAGATGTCCAGTCTGTTTGTTTGCATCAGAAAGAAGCACTGTGTGGTTGATTTCAAATATTAATAGTGAGACCTTCATAATCTTTTTTTT
>VZSV01000014.1:7855856-7876231 GCA_013398735.1 Nothocercus julius
AAAAAATCTATGGATTAAAAATGTGGTTGAATATTTTATTCTCTTTTTAGAATCACCAAAATCACTTTGTATTACCTGCAAGGATTTCTGTCATATCGTATTTAATACATAGGTAGTACTATTGGTTTTATTTCTTCTTAAACATGCTATCAAGGCTATTTTATTCCCAATCATATTGTACACAGGAACAACTCCTAGAATATGCGTTGTTCTTTGGTGCATACAATTGTAACAACTGGACATGTTACTGTTCTGCTTTTGCACACGAGTTTTACATGAAGACTAGCACTCATGTTTTAATGAGTGTTCTCTCTACTCACAGATCAACTTCCCAAATTTTCCAAATACTCATTCTTAACACTTGCACGGATTGAGCATTTTTGAGTGCAAAGCCTACAAATGATTTTCTGAAGTATTTTTTAAAATATTCATAATGATTAGGCCATAAATAGATGTATTACTAACATTCATTGGTCCCTGAATCAACAACTCATCAGGGAAAAGATTAGGCTGGGTAGAGAAACATGAAAGCTGATTCAAGGAAGTTGCAGGGGAGAAAAAAAAACTTAATGAAGACCTAGTGCAGTCAAAGATGTTACAAGGATAAAAATCACTTAATTAAGGGATAATTTCTCTTACTTTGTAGTATTGGAGCAATAAATGACTGCAGAGATTGAGTAATCAACAAAGCTAAAATTGGGTCTTTAAACAATCTTCAAACTTGTTTAGCATGCTTTTTACAAAGCAGGAAAGATTATTCCAAATTCTCTGGTGAGGTAAATAAACAAAACTCCATTGATATCACTGGGACTGCACCCTCTGTGTCAGCAGATATCTTAACCTGGTTTTCATTCCTCCTTTGTAAAAAAAAATTGCCTCTATTTTACTATGCCACCTTGGTGATTGCATGCTGCTTATTCAAGAGACTGGCAGAGAGGGATCTCAAGAGGTGCACGTATCATATGTTGAGAGAAAATCCAGCCCCACTGTGTCCACAGAGAAACTTCAGAGGTCAGATACCATGGGATTTTTAGCCTATTTGTGAAGGGATGAGGTTCATATAGCTTACAATTATTCTTCTAAGTTAGAAATAGAGATCTGTTATTTCAGGAGGGAGAAGTGCTCATATATTCAATTAAAATCCAAAATAGTTATGACAGTTTGAAAATCAGTTATATCTTTATCTGAGGGGAGAAAAAAAAAATCCTCAAGGGATTCGGAATTTGAAATGATGTCTTTTACCTTCCTGGGTCAACTGACTGTTATAGGCCAGTAACATTATGTCAGATAATGGTATTATACAGAAAAAAACTTCCATTCAGTGAAAAAAAGCAGGTTTTTCTGCTTTCATTTCTTAATTGAGGTTGGCATATGCTAAAACATTAAATATGTCTCCAACCAGCTCTCTGAATCCAAAGTTGGCAGCTTCAGTCTGTCTCCAGTTACCACAATTCAGAGATGTGTGTGCTTTTTTTTTTTTCTTTCTTTCTTTTCCTAACTAAGCTAAATTTTTTCTTTACTCGTCAAGGAATTGAGACCACTTAATTATGCTGAGTAGTAGCTTACTCTTAATGTCATCCTATTGACATTTTACCTAGCACGTGTAGTGCTGCTGGATTTGGCCTATAGATGATTAGTGGCTATTCTATCAGGCTATCATATCCCATTTAATTGAAGAGTCATTTTTAAAACATCTGTACTATGCAGGGAGATATCCTTTGACTTAAATGGTAAGGGAAAAAATAAAAAAAAGAACATTGTTTAAACCAACACAAAGCTGTTGTTGTAAAGACTTCATAAAGATGAAAGTTTGGAGATGAAAATCCTCTGTTTGTGAGCCAGAGAGTGGGAAGGCAAAGCTTGTATCCTCTCTCTTGCTTAGTGTATATTTACTTTAAACCTAACTTCAAGGTAGAAACTAGCCTCTGCTGGAAAGAGTAAAGAAAATCTCTCTCTGTACTGCTTTAAAGTTAGGTTTCCTCTAAGCAAGCACTGCTACAGGTGCCAAACAGTGTGTGTAACTGACGCTGAATAAGGTCTATGTGAGTCTGAGCTGCGATCAGCAAATTCATTTAAGCACTGAGGTTAATACTAAACTCAGGCATTAATTGAGGAAAATGCACTCCCAGAGACTCATTTCTTTGAACAAACTAGTTATGCAAGTAAATAGCATTTTGGCTATACACCTCTTACATGGAAACAGGAGTACATAAGGAGAGTTTAATTAAAAATCTAACTATTCCCTTGTCCTGTTCCTGCATGCATACTAGGGTTAGATAAGTGGTTTTTGTTGTTTTTTTTTTTGTCATGCAGAATTGTTGTACTTTTGTGCCAATAACCACTACCTTTTACATTAGTTGAACACTTTCTGGTCATGCCACACATCAGGATGTTCCCATGGAAATAACAGAGGAAGTAATATGAAGAACTGATGCAGTAATAAGGGTTTGGAACCATACGTATTGTCCATGATTAAAACCACAACCAAGTCCCACCTATTTTGTTTCTCTTTATTTCGAATACCTTCTTTAACTTTGCTTATAGTGTTATCTTGGTCTGAAATCTTGCCAGGTTTAATCAGAAGGCACTTCACTGGAGATAAGCAGTTTGAAGAAAATAAGTTATTGCTTCAAGTTTCTTTTGAGTTACAGCTCACCAGAAATACATGAATATTGAACATTTTCTTCAGGTTCCTCACACTCATACTGACTTTTTCAGTCATGTTCAAAACTCTGAGAACTGCCATAGCACAAAAAGTGTGCATACTCTATGAACTTGCAATGTGCTTTGGGTCAGACTACTGTGATATCCTTAGATTCCAGTCAAAGAAACAAGCAAGCAAGATGGCATAGGGTCCTTTGACTTATACTTGCAGAAAACTTAATGAGAACTGTGTGTGTTGGTTATGTAGGGAAGAAAGAGGCAGGTAGAAAATTTCCAAAAGACTTATAATTCCAAGAAACTGGATTTTTAATAAGAAAAAATAAGGGTGATTTTTGTTATCATTTATCGATTGTTCCTGTTTATCAGGAAGCTGAAACACCTGTCATAATCTCTGATTATTTTGCATAAGTTTTCTTAGATGTTGAGAAAGTGCTAGGTTGACACTGATCAATGTCGTTTTCCCCAAGTTAGATGGAGTGTGGGCCTAGCTTTTCAGAGACAGAGAATCTAAAGGCATAAAGTCTTGAGACAGGAAACTGAGGCACAGCCAACCTTTTGGAAAAAGCCTGAGCTAAACCATCTCTTACTACTAAAGCCAAACTGCAGAAAGGAAGTTTCTGGGTCCTAACAGACTGCTTTTCAGCAGGTAAAAAAGGGTTTACTATGTGCACCAAACAACAATTTAATTAAAAGGATACCCTACAGCATCTTAAAATACAGAAGCACACTTTATGAAGGGATACAACTGCCAAAACAAACAAATAAAAGCAACTACAAATTTGGCAGTGAATCAAAAAAGTATTTCCTGCAAAAATGTGATATATTTATTTTTTATTTTTTCAAGCAGTGTTATCAGCAACAGTATCAGCAACAGAGAATGATCTTACAAGTGCAAAAGCTAGACAAGGTGGTCTGTCTGTGCAAATATGATCAAATCTCTAAGTTAAAGCTAGTCCATACTAGAAACATTTAACTTCATTATCGCGTGTGAGCTCATTCTGTTAAACTATCTTATCACAGAAAGATAAAGACTCAAGTTTCTGGTAGTGCCTAATTTTGGACACAGATATGGACAATCATGAAAAAGGCAAGCAAAGCTCTTTGGAAATAAGTAACTTTATTATTATTATTACATTATTATTTTTGAAAGGTGTTAACAAATCCAAGGGCAGTAAATTTCATCAGATTGGAAACTTTGGTTCATATTACATAATTTGCTTAGAAGCACGAACTCCAGCAGATATTTCCAAAAAGTCCCTATGTCCTCCAATGGTTTTATCTAAAAGACCAGTGAAATACCAGTCTGCAGATGAAACTTGGCAACTCCATATACCCAGCTGACAGGGATTCTCCACAGGGAGGACATATAGTTGTCATTTGCACAGAATAGGAAACTTCATGCAAAACTGGCATAAACTGGCACAAAGCATGGGAATGGACTGGGAATCGGCACAATCTCACCATCTTCTTCTCTGACTACAAGAAGCCTGTCTTTAATGACATCGTTTCTAATACACAGTGAAGTCAAAGTTGCCAGCTCAACATCACCTTTTATTCATTCCTGAAGAAATGTCTTCCTGGAGGTCCCTCCTCTTCCTAGGACATATATCACAGTCAGTAATGAAACGTATTCTGTCAAGTATCAAAACGAGGCTTTAGTACGAAACTTCACACAGAGAAGGTTCAGCATTGAAGACATAAATCACATTTCCTCCACCAAACAATAGGCTCAGAGCCTGGCCAAGAAGACCCGCAACAAAATTAGTATCAAGAGTGTTGACCAGGGTAAGTATTCTGCTTTGTCTCAATGGAAACTGGCAGTGATGTGAGCTCTGGGAGGCCACTGGTTCCAATCGAGCTTGTCTCAATAGTTTCCTCCTCCTTGTCAGCAGCTGGACAAAAGAAGAATTAATGCCTAAGCCCATCTGTACTAGTTCAGTACTGGGAAGAGGAGTTTCCATGAAGCCATGAGATAGGCTCATGGGAGTAGGCAGGATGCTACAACAGACAGCCTGCTCAAAGCAAGAGACAGAGACCTGGAGTCAGAAAATGAGTTGTTTTGTGGCTACAGGCCTGAATGAAGTCATGTCTTAGCCGAGGATTCTTGCTGCTTTTGCCATTTCTATCGAAAGTGAAGGGCACTGATGTATTTGCTGTATACTAACAATACTTAAACACTTCGCCCTTCATCCATGCTTGTATACACCCAAATCTCACAGAGTTTTCAACATATGCTTATCTTGGCATACGTAAAACTTCTCATTCCAGTCAAAGGTTTGATTGGCAATGCCTGGAGTTAAAACACTATGTATGTCCATAAGAAGTCAGGACAATATTTTCTTAGGACAATAACTGTCCCTCACTCCATGCCTATACAGGCATATTATTGCTATGGAATAACAGTAATGATGTACGAGACCAGGAATTGCTCTGAGTTCGCCTTCCAGTAAGAAATTGACCCCATCTAAAGTTCCCAGCATTATCATACAGCAATGGAATGAGATTATTGTTTCCTTTAATTTGTTAAGTGGTGGTAGGGCCCAAGTGCCCCTACTCAAATTCATTGTGATAGGTGCTTCACAGCAAAGAGTCATTTTTGTTTCTTCTCCAAAGAATTAATCACCACTGTTGGTGGCACAGGCACTAACCACTACCATCAGCTGAAAAGTTTATTATGGATTGCTTCTTGAAATAAAACATAACTTTTATTGGAAGTTTAAAGATAAATAAAAACAGCTGGAGGGAAAATACTATTAAATTCTGTGATGAGCCCCATGATGTTTCACTTAAAGTAAAAATTCCTCTTGTTTCATTTTAAGGACTCTCGTCTGCTATGTTAAAGTTAGCTCTGCTTTCATGTGGGACAAGTGAAGCTGAAAAGGGAATTTAGTTAAAACTGTGTATTGAAACTGCAGCTTACAGGAGCTTATGGTCAATGCAGTTCCAAGAATCCTTCACTATTTCTGTAATAGATGGTCCTTCAACTTATGCTTCCTCTATTACTTTTATGTAGCTTTCTAATTAGGCTTCTTTTAAAACATTTTAATTGTTTGCTTTCTGTGGACAGACAGAACGCCAAATGTTCAAAATCCTCTCATCTTTGAAAGTGACACTGCTCTGTTCTGAGGACTGGATTTAAATTATTAACAGAAGATACACAAATAAGGGTTGGCTGGGATCAGCCATGGGATAAGAGAAGAGCAAAGAGCTCGTGCCAGCATACCCCGTATTTTCTGTACCCCGCAGTAGGACCACGTTTCTGTCTGCAAGAACAGCTGCCTGGAATCGAGGAACCACCCAACGAGTCTAGAAACAAAGAAACTGAAATGAAGCTGTTCTCCACACTCATCAGCAGGAACACACAGACAGGGGGAGGCCATACAGGCTATAGAGAAGCTCTCTGTCTGTGCAAACTGTTGTGAAGTATCACTCAGGTAGGAAAGCATTTGCAGAATTTCTTTTTCTTTAGGTCATTATACCATGTTTTCCCTTGTAGAATCATGTATGTAGAACCATGTATGTAGAATCATGTATTCATAACATGAATCATGTTATGAAATGTTATGTCATGTATGGACTGTTAGGAAAGCTCTGGTTGCCCTGTTCGTAGAGGATTCCCTAAAGAGCAGACTCGCCTCCTAGGCAAGCAGTGAGCCCGGGAGACCGGCTCGCAGGACAGCCAGGCTGTACCAGGAGCACACATGACCCTGTCTGTTGGATCATGCTATGCATGCTCAGGCAGGTTGCCTCCAGGCTGGAAGGGGGGTCAGCGCAGGGTGGGAAGCCGAGCATGCCACGCTTACAGCTGACTGCATGTGGATGTGTCCCTCCAGGAAGAATTCAAACTATTTCAGCATAGTTCTTCGGCCCCATGCCATATTCCTCAGGAAGGGCAACAATATCTCATAGCCAAAGGTCACTTTTCCTCAGTAAAGGCCTGGTTTGGGTAGCTAAAGCTAGTATGGATTTTTCAGCTCTGTTTGGATTCATGTGTATTTGACCACTGAGGAAGATTTTGTGTCAGTGGTGCATTTTCTGCTTCATAGAGCACTAGTTACTCCTAGCAAAAAGCAGTCAAGACTCCCTCAGGCCTATCCTCAGGCCAGTAATCACCCTTCAATTCAGGGCACTAGTCCTGTTGCCTGGTGGACCCAAGAAGCTTGAATGCGTGTTGTTTAAGAAGCTTCTGTGACCACTGCAGTCTTTTCTAGTGCAGGCTTTTCCTCAGAGGAATCATGACGACTTATTCCAGCTCTTTGTTCTCACTTCTGGTGCAGGCTGCAGATAGCCAGGATTGATTCTACCAGCTTACCATGCTGTTAGAATTTAGAAATTTAAGTGGTAGATGACAAAAGGTTGAGCTGGCCTGTAATAAAGCCTCCCAACATAGCCTTTATGTAGTTCACCGAATTTCTTCTACTTCCATTAGCCTTTTTCTCCCTCATGACAAGGATGAGGAAGGACGACCATCACAAGCAGCCCCAGCAGCATTAACAGGATTTCTTAGGCAGAAATGAGTAGAAAGAGAAGAGAGCAGACTTTGCTGACTGAAAATTTCATCCTTGTTCTACTTTTAAGTTTTATGTTGCAAGTAGCTCTTCTGAGTGACTCTCTTCACATTTCCATTTTTGGACATGCAGGGTTTACTGAGAGATATCTAAGGGCTTATCACTAACATGGCACCTATGTTTATGGTAAAATAATTAAAAAGATGAAGTAGTTTGCTGCTGAGTTCTTTTCCCACCTTGTTACTCAAGTTTCACTTTTTTGGGAGGGTAATCTCAGCCACTGTTTTAGCATTTTCATAGTTTACATTAACTAAAACTGAAGAGAAGCAAAAATGTAACAGAAAAAAATAAACAGGGTAAGTATATGTATTTTTTCAATTTAGAACTTCCTTTACCTTCCCCAAGCAGGGTCTTGTATCTTTTCCCCTGAAGATGCCATGTGCACAACTGTGTATTTTTTTTCAGAAAAAAATATTATTTTCTTACAAATTAAATACTTCTATTAAAATTCCTTTAAAGTCTCTGAAAAAAAAAAGAAGTTTCTAGTTTTGGGAATCTTCACCAGCATTTCCCCAAAGCATTAATTTTTACAAATACTTTATTGGATCTTATATCACAAGCCTCAACTGAATCTATATGATTGTTATGCATTTTTTATTTTTTATGCAATTCCTTGAAGCTCAGATTTTTTAAGGGGCTGCTATCTGTGAATAATAGCTGTAATTTAAAATCTGTCCTGTTGGGATTAAATTTCAAAGGCATGTGGGAAATGCCAATACATTTGGTGGAGAAGTAGGGAGGGGTTGCTGTCAGATTGGTAAGGAACTAGAGTGAAATTCCATCTTTATTGTAACCAGCACTGGTTTTCCCTTTAGTTCCTACATTCCAGAGCTGAATTTTAATCATGACCATTGTGTCTTATGTAGATTGAGATGAGGTCTCAGTTTAATTGTCTGATAAAAATGTCATAATGGAAAAGTGTATTTAAAAGATATATCTGCAACCAGATTTACACAGGGATGGGAGAATTTGAAGTTTTTGCTCCTCCTTATGCTGCTATGGCAGAGAAGAATGATGACACTGCCCACAAAACAGAAAGAGGTGGATAGGGAGGGAGCAGTATCAGGGCTCCGCTATGGCAAAGTGGGCAGATATAGGCATGGTGAGGTAGAGGGAAGGGTTATAAAACAACTCTGATAGGAATGAGAAGATACACTTTATGTATGGGGAAGCACAGGAGGAATGAGAATCCCCAAGGACAGAAATCCCATTGGCCTCAATAGACTTCAGTGAGAGTTTAGCCTGAATAAAGAGATCAAGACTGGGCCTTGTTCTTTGAAAGAAGAGAGTGGTATAATGCATGTCCCCATTAGACACACCGTACACAAAGAGAGGAGTAAGAGTTATAAGAGTAGCCTGCTCTCCTCCTCTCTCAGCTGTGTGATCAGAGAGGTCAGAGCCTCCCTGTTCGCTGTGAACAATGCCTGGGAGCAGCAGTCAGGAATCTGTCACTCCCGAGCCACATGCTGCTCTTTGGAAGCAAAATTCTTCCAGCCTCTGGCATCAGAGCACTTGGGAAGGAATTGGGGGAAGGGGGAGTGAGGAAGGAGAGAGGGAAAAAAAAAAAGAAAGACAGGAAGAAAGGAAGAAGTGTGGTCATCATTTCTGGTAGCAATTCACAACACCTCTCTTTTGGTATCATCCTCTGTAAAGACTGTGTGGGGTTCTTTAGAGTAAACCTAATTACCCAGTGGACCTGATCACAAGTGACATTTTCATCCTCTGCCTGAAGTACACATGTTTTCAATTCATTTGATAGCCATGATTGATGCCATCAAAGAAACATGTTCAGAATACTTTTCTTAATAAATAAATAAATTCAATGGCAAAAAAGCACTTTTGTAGTTGGTTCTTCAGTGAGAGTCCAGTAAATGCTGATTCATCACTATTTTCAGCTGTGCGTCCATTAAGATCACTGAGGCACTCTCAGAAGTTGGGTGAAGAGAATGAAAAAGAAAAGAAAAAGGCAGATTTAAGGGAGCTTTTAGTCTTCTCTAGATGCCTCTATACGGACCTTCTTGCTGGTGGCAGCGAGCCATAGTCACAGTGCAGAGGGAGAGCTACTATTTATCATATTTGAATCCTAATTTGGTTTCCTACATTGACTTCATCCAGAGTTTGAGGGGTGGTCGGATGCTAACTGTTGGTGCCAGCTGATTTCAAATAATTAAAAAAAAAAAAATGGCTAGACAGACATTTGGCAACAAAGGTCGTTGACTTTCGGCTGCCTTAAAGAGTGATGCATTTGCTTTGTTTGACTGCCAATAGATAAGGTGGATATGAAATTCCCCTTGTAAATTAGGAAGATAAAAGTGATTCTTGTCTCCTTGGATTGATCCTTTTTCCAATGTTTTTATCATGCTGAAGGCACAGCCCTGTTCTGCAGTCAGTGTGGAACCTCCTTGCCCAGGGGAAAGCCCCAGGAGGAATTCCTGCACCTTTCTTCCTGGACAAGTGTGCAGGCTGCTCTGTTGTGTCCACCTTGTCCCAGAGAGCATCCTGTGACCCAAAAGATAGCAGGTGAAATGGCTTCTGAATCTCTGGAAATGCAGGGACTGGATTTTGATCCTGTTCAGGAGCTACATTTTATTGTCATCTTCCTGCCTCAGGCCACCCTCTGCCCCACATCCCAGTAAAATGGCAGGACACACTCGGTCCTAAGTTGAGAGAAAGTGTCACCTGTACAAGTGTAAAGGACTGGAAAGAGAAAATATGATTCACGGTTACTGAACACTGTCAAGAAAGGCAGCATTTTAAGGCACAAAGTCCCAGTGCAGAGGGATCTATATACAGCATATAAGGCCAAATTTGTCTGAAGATTGTCCTTAATTTGCCAATCCTTCTTGGCACACTTGGTTCTACTAAGATGACTATAACTCCCAGTTAAAAAATGATTTGCAATTGAAATATGATAAAATAGCTTGTTAATGCCAAGGAGAGCGGTCTGCTAATGTTATTTATTTCAAGTCTGAAGTTTCTCACGAAAGAAAGAAAGAGAGAAAGAAGAAGGAAGGAGGAGAGGGAGGGCTTTTTTTTTTTTCCTTTTTTTTTTTATGTGTTTGCCTTCACGGCTTTGGAGTGCTCACTAATTCCATCTGTCCACAACAGAGCCATCGGAACGGCGAGAAAAAGCATTTCCATATGTGCAAATTAGCATCCAGCCTCTCTTAATCTGTGCAGTGCTCCTCTGAAGTAGATGGCGCGGATGGCTGCCAAAACCACTAATGGCATTCAAATAAAGGACTTTATTGGCTTTAACTGCCACTTTTTTTTTTTCTTCTTTTTTTAAGATAGAGAATGTGGTCCCCCTCTTATTTTATTTTTGTTCTGATATTGTCACTTTGTACTTCTACCATTAAACAAAAAGGGTGCTCTCTGTAGCTCTTTAACGGGATCTATTTTCTCCTACAGATGCGTTTTTTTACTTTCTGGTGAAATCTCACCATTAGTTATTACACTATAATCAACACCTAAAGTGTATCATTTCTACCCTTAGCCAGCTTGTCTTCCCCAAGAAAGTTCTTCCTCTTCTCTCTGCTTTTCAACAGCAGAGACAGTGCTGAGATGAGACATCTTGCTTGGGATCCTGCCCGCGCTGTGAGTTCATATGAAAAGGAATCTTTTTGTTTGTTTGTTTGCTTCTCAATTTGTTTTTCAAGGTCTGGCACATTCACAGCAGCAACAGAGGACAAGCAGAGATGCCAATGGCATCCTACCCAGGGTCACTGTCCTGACGGATGGCTCTGCACCCATCAAGGGCTACCATTTGGGGTATGTTTTGAATTTTCAACCACTTGATTATTCTAATGGGGAAAAAAAAAAAAAAAAGAGGGAAATGATTTAATCCCAAGAAAAAATGTCATGCTTATAGTGAAAGTATCCCTTCCATTACACCAAATTGATCTCTGCTTTCACCCATCAGTATTTTTCCTACTTCTGGCACGGGTTAGGTAACCACACCTGAGGCCTTTCGATCTCAGATTTTGCTGAAAATACCATGATTGCTAATCTTGACTTGACTAGTGGTGCCAGCAATAAAACCACAGTCTCTAGTGTGTAGCAGACTCCATATGTTAGCCCCCTAGTCTGCTAAGTCACCACGCCAGCCTAAATTTGAAACATTTCTAAAGTGTTATACAATGTTGTAATAATGTTTTTACAAAACAAAGGCTGAGTTACTGGAAGCCATATTCAACCAATCAGCATCTTATTGAAAGAAGAATCTTGATGGTAGCAGTGGTGACACAGGCTATAAAAATATAATTTAAAAAATTGTACTAAAATCTTTAAAAGGGGAGCACTAACTTACTAGGGGGTGGAAGTTGGAAGAAGAACTGCTGTAGAAAAAGAAAGTCTTTACTGCATGTTATCTCACTTCCCTGAGGAAGAGTGCACCCAAAAAAAAAAAAAAAAAAAAAAAAAGCTCAAGCTGAGAACACAGTTGACTTAATTAAAAGGTTCTTAATTGCTGAAATGCTGCTTATAAAAACAGGAATGGACACTGCTAATTACACACTGAGCAGTGTCTGCCCAAACAGAAAATCTACATAAGCAGAACTTTCTCAAAATGCTTTGGTTGATGCTTGTTGTTCTATGATGAAACTGAACCAGACATTTTTTTTTCTACATAGAAAACAAAACAAGATGGACTCCTTACCCCAAACTCAGGGGCAAATTAATGAAGATAATCAGAGGAAATGAACCTGCCTTTTCCATAAGACTCAAATACGACAAATATTCAAGGAAAGATTTAACATAAAGTACCTGGGCAGTATAGTTGTAGCAAATGTTGGTTAGGTACTTACAGATGAAGATGAAGGAAGAAAAATCACACATTATGTAAAAATATATATCCATCACATTATTATTTAACATATATATATATATATATGCCTTTGGTGCACAAAAAGCTTAGATTTAAAATGCCAACAATGAAACTAGAAAAACACTGGAGTAAGTTCCAATAAGCTAATTAGAGGCTGTAAATGATTCAAAAAGTTTTCTGCAAATGCATTTAAGAATAAAAATAAATAAATAAATAATAAAAAAAAAGACCATGTTTATGATTCATTGGCTATTTTACTCCCTATTTTTCTCAAGGAGTACCTAGCATTTTCACTCGCCATAGTGTCCATTTACAGAGATTAGTTTTCCAAAGGCTTGCTCAAATACTCCTAAAATGCATTTGTCAATATTTGTTTTCTAGAAATTATTACTGACTTGCTCCAGAAATCTAATTATTTAAGCGAGCCAAGGGAGCCATTTTGCTGGGCATTGTACAGAGGTTGACTGGAATGATATTCTTGATTTAAAGGGGTTACAGTCCTAGCTGACAAGATAGAGAAAGAGCAAATATGCATTGTGTAAGCTATGCTCCAATAACCAGGACAAAGAAACAATGATGTGATATCAGTAGTGATTTCACTACAGAGCAATTCAGCAAACTATGATGATACTGAAGATGGTAAATGATGATAAAATGCAGAAAAAAAAATTATCAACTTAAGTTTCTTGCTATGAATCACTCATTAATCTCTATTTGCATTTCTTATGGCAAAGAGCCTTAACTACCTGATCCGCATGTGCAAATAATAATTATTATTAAATAATGATAGTACTTCAATTATTAAATAATGCAACAATATCAATCATTACTCCTATTAATAATAAATTATAATAAGTCTTTTAGAACTAGGAAGGGTCCCAAGCTGCAAAATTCAAACATGAATCTGAAACATCTGCTTGGACTTGGAGAGGGTGTTCAGACCATTTTAGGTGCAGGGACACAGTTCTAAATACATATTCTTTTGTATTTCAATCAGCTTCCAGGTTTCTTCTGCTTCTTAAGTCCAAACTTCATTGTGAAATGGAAGATGAAAAACACTATTCAGAAATTACAGAGACTTAAACTCTTTCTTTCCCTTTATAATTCCTGTAACAAAGACTGTTGTAGTGCTATGAGCCTTATTTTACATCTAAGGAGATCAAGTCTGACAGGATTCACAACAAGAAAGTCAGTAATGGGACAAGCAGTGATTTCCATACCTTCCTACTGTTCTTGCCTATTTGTTTACCTGACAATTCAAGCCAATATGAAATGTTATCTTCATACTACTTTCATGAAACATTTGGTTTTCAGTGAAAAAGGTAGACATGTCATGGCAGTAGAATATTAATTCACTTATATTTTATATACTTTTTTTCTGAAAGATCACAATATTTGATACACATATTTGGTGTGGTAAGATTATGACATTAGCATGTTATTTGAGGTACTTTTTCTTAAAGCAAGACCTAAACAGGTTTTGAAAAAGTGCTTTAAAATCAATAATAAAATGTACTTAAGCTGTTTCAAAATATTTTGAAAATTTAATTGGATCTTCTGTGAAATCAGCTTCTTTGTTTATGACTTGCATTTGATGGTTAAGTAGTTTTGTTGGTAATCTCACAGGGCAAGAATGAGTAAAAGAAGGGAGGGGAGTAGTTAAGCAGTAGCGTATAACTCCTACTTTTACACAGTTAAATGTATTTTCCCATGGTCCTTTTTCTGCCTTACGCAAACATCCTCTCCACTGACATAACACCCACAAAGCCTGATAGAGAGATTTTCCGCAGAGCACAAGTCAGATGAAAGAAACACAATTTCAAAACTTCACCTGTGCATGGGCAGCCACACAAGCGGCTTTTCCGGCTGACACAAAATTAATTGTCACAACTTTGCCCTTTCTCCCAAATGAAGTTGACATAAATTTTGTCAATACTGTATTTCTTCAGCATGCACATGCAAACATGCACACATTTGCTCGCACACACGCATGCATAGCTGAACAATGGCAGCAGGAAAAGACAAAACTTGCAGCTCATTTTAAATCCAAGTCTCTTTGACTCCAGTGGAGCTGGGCTAATTTACACCAGCTGAGAATCTGCTCTTGTATTTATTTTAGAAAAGATGCAATTTTGTCCTAACAAGCAGTTTGCAAGGCCCACTTGATTGATTTAGTTGACTCTGGCATTATTACAGTTTAATGTGTTCACATCACTATTGTTAAAGTTGTTTCAGCACTTCTATTATTACTGCCTAGTTTTTGGCATTTGAAAGTTTATAATAATAATAACAGTATTTTGCACTTTTATAGCATCTTTCTTCTGAGAAACTCAGAGAGCTTTACAAACAATAATTATTCCTTACAACACCTCAGCAGAGTAGGTTATATTGAGTAGGTTATATTACAACACCTTTTACTTATGGTTCAGGTTCAGCTCTCAGTCCACATAAGTGCGCACACTATCTATGCTACAGAGGCAGCCTGGATTCCTTCTGAAACAAAAGCAAAAATGCTTTCTAAAAGATCAGTTGCTACCCCAGATCAAAACTGCAGTCCTGATTCCCTGTTCTCTGTACTATTTTTTTAAATGCCGGATTTGCTCTGGCGCCTGCTCTCTGCTGTGCTTCCTACAGCAGCAAAGACTTGGGGAAACCGCCTGAAACAGAGGATCAGACGGTCTCTGAAGAAAGTGTCTTGTGGCTCTTCCAGATCTTGTCTCCTTGTTTCTCTTGGGGTCTGCATTGTAGAAAACATCATGATCAGAATGCTGTTGAGCAATATGGAGCAGGATGGTGGTTGTATTGCAGCCCAGGTAAGAGTGGTTTTCAAGCTGATTTGCTATACACTAGTGGACAGTTTAGTCCTACAGTTGGTGCTTGAGACTCCAGGAAGATATAGTCATACGAGCTCCACCTCGAACGCCCAACACGTGTGGGAATCACGCTCACCACTGGCACTTCATAAGTAGGGAAAAATTGGTTTGGGCTACATCTTTGCAATCCATTTTTGATAATAACTCTAACATTTCATCAGACTAAAAAGAAAAAAAAAGAAACTGAAAAAATGTATATACAAAAGGTGTTTATAATTTTTTTTTTCATGAAAAAAAAAAACAGCAAATAGCAATCTAAATCCAAAATGCTAAAGCAAGGAGAAACCTCATAATGTGCAGGAACTCACTTTTTAAGTTCTTCAGGAAAAATAAAACAGTTAAAAATATTTCAATTTCAGGCCAACTTGAAATTTTTATTTAAAAATAAATGAAACAAAATATGGAATTTTACATTCAGATTTTTTTTAAGATGATTTAAATGTAATGAGTGTTAAGCAACATTGTTTTGGATTAAAAAAAAAAAAAAAAAAAAAACCACACCAATAAGCTATGTGAGGAAAATTCTTCCTATTAAAAATAGTTTGAGTCCAACAGAAAGTGAATTCTTCTGGAAAAAAATAAAATAGTCATCTGAAAAAAAAAAGCCTTCTGTTCTATCTAAAGTGTGATATCCTATCACTTTGATCATGATATGAACTATATATACACTTCTAGATGAATCTATCATTTCACTCTTTATAATAAAATTATTTTCAGAAATTAAAAAGTTTAGGTAATAATCATGTGACCTGTAGAACTTTAATTGAGTTGTATAGACTCTTCTACTCTAAAAATTGATACCAGAGAATTCAGATACCAGAGAATTTGAATTCAAGTGTGTCCATGTTTAATAATAATAATAATAACAACAATAATAATGTCTTATGACATTTTTGCAGCAATCTGACAGTAGATGGTAATTCAGTTAACTCTTTCCACCATCCTCATTGCCACTGCAAAGAAAACATCTGTGTCAGGTTGGTAAAACCACTGAAGCTTGAGCATAAGCCTTGACATTGGTGCTGAAACCCGAGCATGTTCTATCATTTTTCTCAAGAAGTCCTGGATCAGCTAGCTTAGTACACAGAGCATATTATTAGCTTTCATGAAGCTCCCAAGGTAGGCTCCCAAGTTGGTAGAAATTTTTCATTACCTTCCATGAAGGTGGATTTTGCCTAGTTCCTACAGAGAAACACAGAATTCTGAAGCTGCCTCACGTAAACAAATACATGAAAAATTAATAATTACTATAATCTAGTAATTGCACATTTGAAGATCAAACTGAAAAACTGAAATAGCCCACCAGTTTGAATTAGTTGTTTGAAAATGGAAGGCTTATGAACCTGTGAGTACTGTTGATTGCGAATGATTATAATTGCTTGCCATTTACCCAAAATGTATTTGGCCCACAAAACCCTGAAATAAGTATTAAAGAGAATCTTTGGAGATTAATTATTTTTTGGACTTAATAGATAAATATGCCCCCCAAAAAACAAAACAAAAAAAAAAAGCAGAATAAATCTTTTGCATTGATCTATATCCTCCTAGTTCAAAGTCTGATTTAAATGCTAATATTATCATAGTCAGAAAAAAATAACATAATTGAGGACTCAAATTGTTTGTGTTTACACACGGAAAGATGGACGCATTCAATTCAATTCAGGAGAAACACAGAGCAATCTTAACTCTATCACTTCTGACTAGAGTGCAAAACTCAAATCAATTACTCATAAACATTTGTGATAAGATTAATTAATTTTTTTTTCTTAAACAAAGAGGGTAAATTAAAAGAATCAGCTTATTCCTTCCTACTCTGTAGTGACAAGATTAAAAATTAAATTTATACATATTTCATTTCTACATAATAAAGCCTTTTTGCAAAAAGAAAAAAATACCACAGTTCATCTAATTAAATCAAAGAAAATTGCCCGCAGCGATGCTACAGTATTACAATTAGATGTCTGCCAAAACCAGCCGTTTGAATTCTTAAACACCACTCCAGTCTTAAATACAAAACATGGTTTTCATCATTTTGTGTGATATCACTGATTTTTTTTTTTTTTTTTCCATCACTGTTACGTCAGCTTGGAATGCCTTGCCAGGCTCATTACATATTTTGTTCTGTCTTACAGAAATGCTGGGTAAAGTAAATACGAGATATTTGTGCTTTGTTCTCTGCAAATCTACACATGATTTCGGGAATATAATGTTATGGAACTAAAATAACACAACTGAAGAAATATTTTCCCTGCATTAAAAAATCAAGTGTCATGTAATTTTGCTTAAATAATCTTTGAAAATAGTTATGTAAAGAATAAATCCAAGACACAGCCACTACAAGTAGTTGAAGTCAATTATTTATCCACATTTGCTATTGCAACACAGACTGATTAGTAAATCTAATTTAATATGTTACTACATCCAGATCATAAAAGGCCTGCATTAAAATGCTCACCTCACCCCTGGAATTTCTCCATGACCTTATGCAAGCCCCAGTTTTCCCCACATCTTTAAAATGGGAGAATAATACTTCCTACCTGACTGAGGTGTTGTCAGGCTAAAATCCACAGAAGAGTATCAGGCACTCAGATACTAAATGTAATAAGGAATAGATAAAGAGATAGGCAGAAAAAAGAGTGAAGACTGGATAAATAAGTTGCTATGCTACAGTAAAGGCAATTCATTTAAGCATCCTTTAGTGCTAGCAGAGCTGAGTTACAAGTTAAG
The DNA here is from genome assembly GCA_013398735.1 of Nothocercus julius. NCBI lineage: Eukaryota > Metazoa > Chordata > Aves > Tinamiformes > Tinamidae > Nothocercus > Nothocercus julius. The sequence goes on from VZSV01000014.1 coordinate 7,873,514, forward strand.
CTGACTGACAGATGCAAAAATGTACTCCAAAAGCACTATGCTGGATTTCAGCAAAACCATCAACCTTTAATTTCAAGAACACTCTTATTTGCAAACCTTTGTGGAATACAAGTGATGGAAGCATGATTTTGGGAAGATAATGTATGAGTGATGACCAAGGCTGCGGCTGCTAGGACTTTCCAGTGTGACCATGATATTTACACACAACTACAAAAACTACAAATGTTCACCTTGCCACCTTCTCTCTTTTCCTCTGCTATCTTCCAAGTCTTTATGCTCCTAAGAGCAAGTATTTCTGTAATCTTCTCTGAACTTTCTTAGATCACATATAGGTATATTCCCCTTCAGGCTGTCAGTGACTCAACCGCACCTGAGCCAAGGCAAAATCATGTTCAGCCCTCCAGGGAAAATTCCAACTGACCATCTGATGATACCACTTCAGCTGACCTGTAATATAGGAAAATGTTCATGTGACAGTTTCATGCTTGCCTGAACAAAAATCACTGCCATGTACAGGCTCGGGATCATAAGGGTTTTGCAATCGACTTTGTACAAACACATATGTTTCTGAAATTTTTCTCTAGATCTGAGACAGATGTTCAGTATGCTGTGCACTTATTTTCCACCATCCTCCATATGATCCAAGCTGTTTAAGAAGAAGAAATCTAAGAAAAAAACTCATATACAAAAACACTGAAGGAAACTTTTTTTTTTTTTTTTTTTTTTTTTTTTCTGGAGTAGATGCCATAGGCAGGTGCCCACTACTCCGGTCAAATGAACACCTCTTTTTAAAGGACTCTGTCAGATACAATTCTCTTGCTTCATTTTGTCCCCTGCTGCTACTGTCTCACATGGGATTGAATGCACAAAGAATGCCTGGGGGATCTATACTCAGGTTTCAAAAGCAAACAGAACACAAATGCTCTTTACGGATACATACCAAACTACTGCAGCACAAAATATGTATAGGAGTTGCTTCTAATGATCCAAAGCTAGGACTCTGGATCAAGGGGAGACTGTAAACGGCAAAGAAATTTCCTTCAAAGTAAACAATAAACTGTTATTTCACTGCAAAATGAAACTTTTCTTTGCACTTTTTCCAATATTACCATTTTGACCTTACTGAGAAAATCACTCAAACACTATAAACTTGATGAACAAAAGATGTTAAAAAAATTCTGCATATTCATTTTTTACAGCAGTTTCTGGGATGCAGGAGGAGAGAAAAGAGAGGAAGAAAAAGACGTTGCACAATATAGAAGTCATGTCAACATTTTGATTCTACCTTCTATATCTTGGTTTATGAGGTATGAGGCTAAGAGAAATTCCTGCTCCTTAATCCTTGTGTTTGAGTATGTTTTAATGAAACCTGTAGTCATGCAGGTGACCAGGCAGGTGGCCAGAGACAGAGCATTGAGCTGGACAATTTGAGCACTAAGATTTAGTTGTTAACTTCTATTTTTTTAGGTATTTTATTTCATGATTTATGTGCATGCATAGTGCAACATGCAAGTTTCTGGACTGGTCTGGTGAGGGTGTTACAATTAATTATAATTGACTGACGAATAGCTTGGTAAGAGTCATCAAATAGCCAAGGTCCAGTCCTGAGCTTTACTCAGGGACAGGAACAAAATGTTGGTAGCACAAGGAAGAATGAAAATCTGAAAATATTGTCAACATAAAGAGCATAAAGGAGGTCATAATTGTATAATCCCATATGATCTAGAAAAGCTAGAATATTTTGAAGCATTTATACATGTACCAAACAGAAGTATTTATGGACAAAGAAAATACTGCCCCCTGTAAAATATTTGTATTTTATAGATGATGTTTCAATAAATTTGTTGATGTGGAATTTTAAGTGTTTGAAGTGTTCAGGAGTGTTTTGCTTTTAAACTCTGTGACTTGAAATCCATGTTATCCTCATGGGCATTTGTGCACAGATTCCCTACAAATCCTGCTTGTCTTAATAGTAACTGGCAGTAAGGCCTGTCCAGGATGGCACGTTGACCCTTTTGCCTGCTTGGTAAAAGTCACAGGACATCACTACTTGAGTGGGTTCTGTGGATGGAATAAGCCCAAATCTCACATCTACATTTCCATTACTCATCAACTGGATACTTTCAGAAGTCTCTTTTTCTTGGCATTACCAAGAAAGTTTGTCATCTAATTCACCAGCTAAAACCACTCAGCCTCTCTGCTCTAGGTGCACAGTGAAAAGGAAATGGCGTGGGTCAGCCACAGTTCAACCCTGGGGGCTCTGCCCCTATGGGGTGACCATCTGCAATCAATAAGCGCCAAGGCGGGGCAAGCACCAGCTCCTATGGGGCAAGCAACCCTATGGCGTAACAGGGACGGAGCAGCCCTGTGGGTCACGAGCCTCTGCGGGGTGACTGTGATGTTCCAGCCCCTACAGGACAAGTGTCCCTATGGGCGACCCCCACGATGGGGCAACCTCAATGCACCAGCCCCAAGGGGACGAGTGTCTGGAGCCTCTATGTGGTGACTGTCTATACAGGGTGACCCCAGTGTCCCCAGCCCCGCAAGGGGGTGCCCTTATGGGCCGCTGTCCCTATGGGATGGCCCCTGGATATCCCGAAGCGATGACCCCATGCCCCCCCGGCCCTGTGGGCCGCACGCCCCAACGCGACGCCCCGCACGCGCCCACCCCAGGAGGGCGATCCGCGACGCCACGTTGTGCGGCCCCCGGTGGCGGTG
>VZSV01000014.1:7876376-7917177 GCA_013398735.1 Nothocercus julius
CGGCCGTGGCCGCCGTGCGCGCGCTCCCTGCGCGTGAGGCGGCCGGGCCGCTCCCCGGCGCCGCGCCAGGCAGCCAAGGTCTGTCTGCATCCGCCCCCCAGCCGGCGTAAAGCTGGGGACACAGCTGCCTTGCGCCGCCTGCTTTGCGTGGCGAAATCTGGGCTGTTTCCTATGGAGAAAGTCAGCTCTGCAGAGCTTGTAGCTGGAGCTGCTCTGCTTGGCCAAGCGTTGCGTGCGGGTTTGATAGCGCTGAAGGAGGGTAGTTCCTGGCGTACAGCAGCATTGCGGGCATCGGCAATGGCAGCAGAGCTGAGCTCTGGGGGTTCTGCAGAACCTCAAGGAGAGAAGGGTGCCAGATCCACCTCCCTCTCGCATCCAGCACCTCCTGGGTTTCAACTGATCCACAGCCCACTGCTATCCCTGCAAAGGCTTGCATTTTTGATTGCAAATATTTCACTGTTCGTTTGAGCTGTTTCCTTGCTCATTGAAAGGCTAAGTTTCAAACTTGCCATTGCCATGTTGCCATGATCTGTGAGTGCTAATACGGCTGCTTTCTGCGAGGAGGAGAACTAGGCTTCGTGATACTGCGGGGAAATCCGTGTCTGCTCTAGGAAGAAAAGCCTTATTCCTCAATCATATTGCCCCCAAACCTTCAACAGTTGACATGCTAGACCTTTATCAAAAATGCACGAGGTGCTTTCCCTAAGGAATCCACCCAGTTAATTTGCTTGCTGTGCATCCTTCAGACCAGGCTTTGCCGAAGATATTACTGGAAGGCAAGAAAACTCTTAGAATCCCAAAAGAGAAATGTTTGAAGCTTGGGTTTCCTCTGATACCTCTTGGAGAGTAAATTCCTGTTTACAGTATTTATACATTTCTGTGGAGCCTCATTTCTTCATTCCTGTGGCAACAAACCTGTGCAGTATGAGGTTTCACCAGTGTACCAATATCCTAGTAGGTCAGCTGGACAAGTTCGACTCTGAAGAAAGGTCCATGTTCTATTTGCTCTGCTGTTCCATCAAGTTCTTCCCTTCAGCGCCACTTACGATAGAGAATTTTAGCACAGACTAAGCAAAAAGTGGGAAAATGTACCATGAACATTTGTTTACCTTGCATACTTTTTGCCAGCGTTAGAAAATTCAGTACTAATAAACTGAGGGTAAAGAGCATCAGATTTTATTTAAGAAATACATTAAAAATCTCCATAGCATTCTGGCAGTGAATGGTGCACGTTTTTTCATCTATCTTTTTTTTTTTTTTTTTTTTAAAGGGGAGCCAAAATACAGTATTATTATCCACATCTTCATTAATATTTATTTATAAAATGTGCACACATGTTTTTTGAATAAATCGAAGGTTTTGAAATAAAGTGGTGCTTGTGAGAAAGTTTCCTAGACTGCAGAATTTGCATTGTATCTTACTTGCCAAACTTGCAGCAATTACTGAAATTCAGTAGTTTTTGAGAACTTGCAGTAGCATATTGGAGTTTCTAAATAAAAGGAAAATGTCTGTGTCTTAGTTATTGGTAATAACTGTGGCTATGTCTGCTCAGGACCTCATATTAGGCTACATAGCGTCACTGAATTCTGCTATTATTGGGTCTATGGACAAGCCTAACTCAAAGAATGGGACACTGAATTCAAGAGAAGGGATCTGATGGCAGGACTTTAAACACAGATAAACATTTCAATTCTTTCTTGAGCTGTACAGCTTAGAAGACCCTAATACATAGTTCAAAAAGTTTTTCTAAATGAAATGATGACACATTTCATTTCCAGTGGTTAGAAGTTAGCTGCATTTGCCTTACTGTCTGGATTAGTCTTTAGAAGTATCCCTTTTTATGTTGGAGTGACCTGTCTTCATGTAAGAGCACTTTAGAGAGGGAGAAACTCATTTCTGATTAATCCTTGTTTTTCACAAAGTTCCCAGTCGAACTGACAAAAATCTGCTCTCCCTGTTTGTTTGAAGAGATGAGCATTTCTTTGCTATACCCAGCTTTTCTTAAATAATTGGGGAAGCTACTGTCCACTGCACTATGCAGAGTTATCGGTGGGAAGCCTCCCCTTATTCTTTTGGCAGAAGATTGTTTAAGAGCAGTACCAGGCATAAATGAGAGAGTCACTGCAAGTTACAAAAGCAGAGCATTTGGGGGTAAGTATAACACTTGGAGAGACTGAACAATAACAAAAGTAAAAGTGAACCATGTTGTTATGTAATAAAGCATAGCACTTTTCATGAGTTAAGGATTATTATTTACACATTAAAAATAGAGAAGACCACAGAGACCACTAAAGCTGGGATTAGAATGTGCAAAGCTCTGAATCCCAGATCTCGCCCTCAACCACTAAACCACATCTTCGATAGTTAGACCCTTTTTGAGTCATGGAGCTGCTGCTTACTCAACTTTCTGCAAGTACTTAAGCAGCCTGCTGAATCCAGGCCTACCTCCTGTAGACCAAAGCCCACAGCCCTTGCTCAGGCATTTATCCTGAGTAATCATGTAACCAAATTCTGTCTACAGTGAAACACCCTTTTTCTGCACTGGAAAAATAAAGTCATAGAAGCCCTCCAGAGTTAATTGCCTGGATTTACAGTGCTGCTCAACTTTTATGTCAGAATAACTCAACTACAGTCAGAAGAAATAGATTGGTGAAAAGTTGGAGTAATGTAACACAGAATCATGACAAAAGTTCGCAGTAAAATTCTATGTAGTCGTGAAGAAAATATCATGCTTTCTTACTGTAATCAGCTGCAGTTCGTATTACTGCTGTTGCCCTGTTGCTAACTGAGGTCTGTATTGTTAGGTTTAAGAGATACAGAAAATTTCAGTGAAAACCTGGCGAAGCAATTATTTTTGATTTGATTGTATTCAATTTGCAAGAAATAATGCATTAACTTTCATTAAATAATTATCCGTAAGTTGGAAACTGGTCCTGAGACTCTGACATACGAGTTTCTAGTCATGTTTAGCTGGCTGTAATTTTTCATCCAGAGGATATATCCACTATGAGGCTAGATGAACGGGTTATTTTATGTTAGATAACCAGTGAATATCCATCACTGGCTTTGAAAAAGGAAAGAAAGAGATTAGACTTGGTATAGTTTCTGTCTTTCACATCTCTATTTACTCAAGAGCAATCTGAAGTTCTCTTTGTGTCTGCTCAGATAGATGGCCAGCTGGCTGCTATGCATAATGCATGCATTGTGGCAGGGGCAGGGGTATTTGGTAACCACATGTGTGATGACTTGTGTGTGATCAGGTCACCTGCATGTTCATGCTGCATTAGTTTGTGATCCCTCTGTATCTCTTGAGTACTGCCCACAATATGTAGCACACTGAGGAGGCCAAGAGTGGTTGAAAGGAAAGTTTTGACCTTTTCCATCTACAAGCTGGTGCGATGGTAAATGGTTTTAGACCCTGTGCTGTTCCAAGGATTCTTAGACTGGAAAAGAGACTGAGTTCCTTTAATGTGAAAGACTTCAGAGCAGTAATGTGCCATAATAATGCAAAATTTATTTAACCCATTATCCCACCATTTGGCGCCAAACAGTAGATGCCAGTTGCATCTTGCATCACTGATAGAATTGCAGTACTGACTCTAAGACAATGCATCGTAGAAGGTTTGTCTATATTAAGATCTTCCAGTTAATTGCCCACTTATTTAGACCTTACGGTCTTGTTCTGCAAGATAACTGTTAACTGTTAAGCTATTTCAGTTTGAAAGCACTTGGAAACTATATGCAGCTGAAATTCACTGGCAAGCTCAAAATACATGCTTCTGAGGGCTTGTGGAAAAGACCATTCTTACACAGTTGCAATGTCCACTGAAAGGGTCGAAAACTCTGGATAGGATCAGTGTAGGTAAGCAGAGCCAGCGCTGTAGTGTACTGTGGCCTTTCCAAGATTCAAAGAATTCTTCCTTGTTTACAGGATCTCTGGCTCAAGGCTCGAAAGGCATATTTGGTTATATGCCAGGAGTGGTCCAGAGGTGGGCAGATCTGATAGCAGCCACACACTTTCTCCAACCTGATGCATAGATAGATCTCTAGTGTGTGGAAACTCAGCCCTGGCCTGTCTGCACATCAGGATTTACAAGAGACAAAATTTGGAGATTCCTGTGCCTTCATGCAGGCCACTATTTGTCTGGGGCAAATGGAATCAGTGATAAAATAAATAAAAGTCAGGGTAGGCAGAGCAGCAGCTCAGTTCCTCTCTTCCATTGAATTCTGAGCTCGAGGAAGGGCTTCTAGGAGTGAGCCTGAAGTCACGCACACCCTTGGGGCCAAACTCGCTGTTTCCCACCTGTGTCTGTTTGGATATCAAAGAAGAAAACCAAACACAGGAAGAGAAATGGGTATCAGAGTTTGTGACCTGCCTCACGCAGTAAAAAGAGGGAGCAGCTGAACACCTGCACGACTGTAAACAGGGCTTCATATCCCCTTCCAAACACACAATACGCAGCAGGTCGCCTTCAGCTCTACTATGCAGATACTCACACAGTCTCTGAGTGGTTTTGAAGATTTGGGCGGTAGAAACGTTTGTCACACCCACAAGCGATAGCTGAGAAGGGGGAATGGGAGAGAAGCCATCCATTTTGGCTTCATGCTAAATTATCAGCATCTTGGCTTCATGCCAGCTCAGCCAGCTTATAATAATAACTGGCTCCGGGCCAGGGCTTTTTAGAATGAAGGAGAGAGAGCACACTGTTTTCTCTTTCTTCAAAAATATTTGTTAATAATCTCTATGTTATTCATAATCTACACAGCTTAATTAAATTTTAAAAAATGTCTATTTTAACTTCTGCGCTTGCTGAAAACTAGAGGTAGCTCAAATTATTGGACATCCAGAATTGATGTATATTTCAAACACAAGATATTCCGGTGACTGTAGCTGACTTTCTGGTTAAGGCCCCAGCTACCCTGAGAACTGACAAACACTCACAGTTTGATTGTGGATGGCATGAAAACAAGAACAAGGGTGAAAATCTACTCTTCTATTGAATCATGTCCTGAACCTTGGCCTTTCATCCCCAAAGATATACCACAGTGTCCCTACACAATATGACAGACTTTAAGAGAACTAACTTACCCGAAAGAGAGAATTATGATGATGCCTTACATGATATCTTCCTATTTTTAGAATGAATCCAGTCAAACTGCATTCCTAATGGCAAGAGTTGAAGGAGAAGCAAAATTCCTCTAGCTCAGGCAAACATTTAAGAACAGTCAAGTCTTTATTACTTTAATTCTACTTCCTTGGATCTATCTGTCTATCTTTTAATTATTAAATCCCCTAGAGATGACCTGCTATGATTGTGTAAAAAGTTCCTCATGCATCTGAGGTGCAACCACTAATAATAACAGTAGGCGTAAGCAAATCAGAAATGGTATTTCATGCCTTCGAACATAATATACTACAAGAAGGAAAGGAAAATATCCTAAAGAGTTTCCCATTAAGTCGCAGGAGGAACTCCCAATGTTAATTATAGATTAACTTACTGTATGTTTTTATTAATGTCTTACAACTTACTTTTTCTTCAGATTAACTACTATTTTATCTTACTCCTGCAGTGCAAATGATGTTCCTAAAAATTTTCCATGTACAACAGTCCCTCTCTTTGTTTTGTACAGTTATCCATTGTTAACATTTTTATTAGACATTGAATTTATTACTGGCCGGTGCTGGCCTACACTGAACCTATTGGGAAATGTGTTGGGCAAAACATCAAAAAAAAAGAGAGTTTTGGTTCATGTTGGAGTTGTACCAAATCCCTGGATGTTACACTTTATTTGCATTGACCTTCCTTATGCTTTCTCATAGCCATAAACAGCCTGGCCAATCTGCAAAATGAGGCTGCAAACCCTTCAAGAACAAGTTTCTTCTTCAAATTTCAGGCACCTCTTGTTTTCTTCTTTCTTCTTTCACAGTATTTTTAGTCCTTCTACTTTGGGGGCTGTCACTAAGGGGATGATGATATCACAGGAGACATTCAGCACTTCACAAGATTAGGTCTCTGGTCCTTGCCAAAAATCAGAAAGAGTTGAGGACTAAAAAAAAAGAAAAGAAAACTTCCTTCTTTGAAATTGGCCAAAGAGATAGCAACCTAAATCTTATCTGCAGGTGCCATAACAACCATTTTTATTGCCATTTCACTCTCTTTATTTATCATTTTAATTTTTTGGAACCTATCAAAAACCATGAGTGTCAAAACCACAGGGATGGAGACTGTTTTTTAATATTTGCACAATGCCTTCCTAAACAGAATCCTAATTCCTGAGCATCCCCTACAAATCAATACACTCTAATAATAACTACTGGCAACAATAATAAATCAGCAACCTGAATAGTTTTCATTTTCCAAAATGTTCATGTCCCATCTCTGCTTAACTTTCTGTGAGGTTCTTATTTTAACTAGGGAAAATTAACCCATTTCTAGAGGACGCATTGTATAAACAAAAGAGAGTTTGCATTCTTCAAGTTTAAGGTCAAAGCAGCGTGCTGATAGCCTTTAAGATATACCCTCCTACAAATTTCATTCTGAGAAGTTTCTCTAGAAATCTCTTTATTTTCATCTTTCATGCTAACACTTCAGCAGAAAGCAAGGTCTTGATTCACAGAAACAATGCAGACAAAGAGGTTGCACTGCCAGGTGAAGTTGGATGCCTAAGCCTGGTGGAAAGCCTCTCTGTTTTGTAGACTATTATATAGATTGTGCCTACCCCAGGTGTTATGGGGAGTAAGAGCTCTTTATTATCTGGACTGCTGCCTTATAATCTGGGTTATGAATGGCTGCGGAGAGCAGGTGCTGGGTATGCCCACTAGAGAAGCACCATGAGCAGACCGGTTGAGCCCAGGTGCCAAGTGGCGAAGGCTGGTAAAGGGCACATGCAGAAAAGCCTCCGAAAGCAGGCACGCTCCTTGGGGTGCCGTGGGGTACCGTGCTGGCAGCCTGTCCCCATGGCACGGCTCCCACTGAGGCACAGGTCCGGAGGACCCGTTCTGCGTGGCGAGCGAGCGAGCGCACAGGGCGCTCGGTGCAGAAACTGCCATTCCAGTGGTGGCTTGTGCTCATTATATAGTGTGAGATCACAAATAGAAGTTTTCACACTTGCCCATCTGCCACCAACTGACTCTAAAGAGCTGGTGAATCATACACTTAAAAGAGGGCGAATTTTTCCCTGCTGCCATTGGAATGTGTTTTGAAATTAAATATGCACAGTACAAAAGCTGAATAACAAGGTTGTGCTGATCACACCAGACACTGTGTATAATGCTACAGACTTGAGGGTCAGGGGTCTAGGCCAAGACCATGGCCCTTAGACACTGCATCAATGAAAGCTGATTCCTCTTTCCCCTTGGTGTCCCTTTCCACGTCTGAAGAGACTATTGAAAGATTTCTTTGAGAGGAGCCAGGGAAAGAAGAAGGGGAGGGGGAGAGGGTTAAATAACATAAATATGGTGAAAAATATTATTTTTGTGCATGCATATGGTACTTTTTTTTCCCCTCTATCTATATGCATACATTTTGCATTTGCTATTTGTAATTATGGCTTTGACTTTACAATGTATTCATCAGTGACACTGTGATCCTTTTGTTCTGCTGCATATTAAAATGGTTCAGAAGATAGATTCAAAAGGTCTCAGGTTCCCAAGAAGGAACATAATAGGGGTAATGCATGGCAAGAACAGTTTCTGCTTTCTGCAAAACAGAAATAAATAAGGGAGCTATTGCATTACACTTTGCGTTCAGTACTGTACTCTTTGTCAAAGTGTTAGACAGATTCTTATCCATTGCAAATACTAGTTCTTAACCTGATTTACGTCTTGAAATCATTTTTAAGGCTCCCTGTGCTTACAATGGAAACCAGGCAGGATTTATAGAAGCATTATAAGCACATTCTTTCTGTCAAGAGCAATGTTAATATGATCATTTTTGTCATTCAAATAGAGAAAAAAAAAAGGACCAAGGAATGTTTTTTTGTTTTTCATTACCACTTTAAAAGTAATTTTCTTTGGGTGTGACTAATTTATATGAAGCATAACTGTATCCATTACCCATTGTAGGTTTGTGCAACATATGACAGCTGTTTGACCCTGTCACTAAAGTCTCTTTTGCCATAGACAAGAGACAAGACTATGCTGTTACGAAGATAAAACATTCTTTATTCAGACTGCTGGACAGAACCAGACTCCTCGGTTTATGTAGGTGCCAGAGAGACTACATATCCTATACATCTGTATGTTTTCACAAAAGATCTTCCCAACCCCTGACCCGTACAGGCCGGTTGTGGATCAAACTGAGCACTCTGCAGGTGTCCCATCTCGACTGTCCTAGGGCTCAGACTTAGCCTCAGATGCACTATCTGATTTTCTGGAAATACAACTTCAACATCCAAGTTTAAGGCTGAATTCATCCACAAGTGAGGAGGCTGCGCAAGCCTCCCGCACAGCTGTGTCACATGGGCTCTGCAACACCAGTGATGTATCTCCATGACCCTTGTGCTCCCTTCGTACCTGCCACAGTCTACTGGTGGGAGAGCAGTCAGGTGCTCTCCTGAAATCAGTCTTGTACTCTCTACGGCTGCAGAGTCTTTTCACACGGGCACATTGCTGAGCAATGCAGTGCTGACTGAGGCTACCTCAGCTCACCTTCATGCTAAAAAGTCCAGAACTGGAGGCAATACAGCGAAACCAATGGGACATTGAGCCCAGGTTAATGCACTTCTCTAAGAGATATGCATGATCCACTGATTTGTCCTAGCTGCAGGACCTTGTGCACAACTGTGTTTATAATGTACCAGCTAGTTCCATGATAGCAGGGCCATCTTTAAGTGACTCTGAACTGCATTGTAGGAACAAGACTTTAGGCTTGCTGGTCCCCAGTTTCCTCCCCGTAAAATGGATGTAAAAGTTTTATTCTAAAATTTTTTATTAAGACAGTGACAGAATTTGATGAAAGGGGCCATATTAACACTTCAGGAAACAAATTCTGTTATTTGTTCTTCCCTACCAGGCAAGAACTAGTGATTCTTCCCACCTCTTCATCTTGCAAATCCTGGAAAGCTGGAAGTAATGAAATGAAGCATGAAGTATAAAAATTGCAAAAAGAAGACAAATAAAAGGTGGGTTCAGTTAGCAAATGTAGATCTACTGCTTTTAAACACCACAGACTTCTATAGTACATGCCTTGTTTTAACAACAGGAGCATCCTTACTGTCTTCAGTAACAGCCCGTTAATTTACCGATTTCTTCAGAGACTGCATAGGTCAGGACTGGAGATATGATGGAAGACAGCAGCCAGGCAGCTGCTCATTTACCCAGGTGTGCAATCATGTTTAGGGCAATGAAAAGCAAAGTCAAGAGATGTTTGCTTAATTCCTGTTCTTTATATCTCTTTGGATTATAGCTGCTTTGAAAGTCTATGCTAAATTAATTTCACTGGCTACATACCATCAACATTAATGGTCAAATAATTAGTGTTGTCTCAGTTGCTAATAACTTGCTATTCACTCTCAGTGTTGGTTTTTGTTTTTCTTTGCTTTTCTTTTCCCTCCCTAAGGAAATGTGGACACATTCCTGAAATGAGAATTAATAAGTAATCTTTTAAAAGTTATTTTTCAGTCTCAATCATGCATTTTTTCTGCTGATCGAACAGCTAACTAGGAGTAAAAATACTTGCTCAGTGTTCAGAACTGTGAAGGATAAAAGTCAGCTAACCAAGCAGCCTTCCTAATTTCCCTGCTCTCTTCCTCATGCATTTGGCTTCTTTTATCTCTCTCTCCATCAGCCTCTCATATAACCTTCCCTAAAACTCTTGAGCAGGAAAGACAAATTGCTGTTAACCCTTCAGCATTAAGGAGAAAATGATAACTTTGATATACTTACATGCTTTACATTCAGTCAAACTACGTGTAGCCTGGAGAATGTTTAATTAGGTGACTGTGCTTTTTTCTAGACAAGCTCCTTCCCTTTGTCTGTTATAAATGAGCAAGGCTTTTCATATATCTATATTCTTCAAGGATGTTTGTGGGAGATGGAACTAGATATGGTACTTTTGTGGGGATATTGCTCAAATCCCTGCCAACCCTGATGTTCTCCCTCTCACAAAAGGAAAGAGAAAGCTGACCAGATTATATACAATACAAATACAAAGTTGTTAGGCAGGATATATTCTGTAAGATTTATAATTTTGCAGATAAAAATGCATAATGCCTAAAAGCATGGTCAAAATAAGTGCATATCTGTCTGAAAAATGAGTCGCCTACCCCTTGGGAGGCTGCCATTGAGCAAAAGCTTATTCTCCTTCGTCTCTCAAAAAATCTCTGATGCTCTGTCTTCTGGTTGTTTGTAGCTTTGTGGTTCGGCTATATCACTATGAGTCAGACAACTCTTACCTATGGTTACAACTTCCTTCAATGATTAGCTATCATCAGCCTATGTTTGCAAGATTTTTTTTTTGAGTTGTGCTATGACTTTTTTAGAAGAATTTCTGATTTAAAAAGTTTTGAACACTGATGCACTGATAGCTTTTAATTTCAGGTGATACATATGTTCACGTGGTGAACAATTTCTCCTGAAAGCCACACTGCTGAATGAGTTCATAAAACAGCTAAGTAAAGTGTCAGTTCCCTTTTAAGACAAGGTCCTTAAAAGAGTGCCTCTGTCAAATAAAGACATTTCATAATTTTTATAAATGTAAATTATGATCTTATGGAAATAAAGCCCAGGACCAAGAGATGGAGTCTTCTGATCCTCTCTTGCTAAACCACCCCTTGAGCCCACTCTGAGGTCTCAAGCAGGCCTTCAAAGGGGGATCAGAGATATCACAAACCAAAAGAGAAAATCTGTTTCTATTTTTAACACTTTTAACTGTTTGGGGTGTGCATAATAATCTACTCTAAACTAAACTAAACTAAACTAAACTAAACTAAACTAAACTACTAAACTGCTATAGCAAAGAGGAATTCATGTGGTTCAGTGGACCTAAACAAGATGTGAAAGCAATCCTCTTATTGTGAATAGAAGTGCAAAGTTTTAGAAGGGGAGGGAAACTCAGAAATGTGAGAGTACAACATGCAAAAGAGCATATGAAGCTACAGTGGAAGCTAAAAAGAGCTGCCCTGTTGTTTGCTTTTCTTAGACTGGTCATTGAAGGATGTATGGGGTTTGGAAATGACAAAAAATAGAAAAAATGTAACATGTTCTTATTATAACCTGCATGTGCAGGGGGGTTGGACTAGATGATCTCTAAAGGTCCCTTCCAACCTTAAGCATTCTATGATTCTATGATAACCATATATGCTGCCTATAGAAAGTTTGTGAAGACTTTCTTCTTAGTAATATTTGGAGATGCTGGTGATAGAAATGACTGTGGGATAAGTAATATGTAAAAGTATCCACTGAGAGTGATTCAAACTGATATGAATTATGTCTGAGTCAATAATGAGTGTAGGGTTAGGCATACTGGACTTGATTTTCCTCTCACTTACAACAATGAAATTTATAATTAATTCAATAGACTGCAAACCACTAGTAAAAGTGAGACCTGCTATATTCATTCTGTGGAATCATTTTAAGGAAGAAGCTATTTTGAGGCTTTGATAATCTAAACCTATACGATAATTAGCAGTTGAAAATTGGGACTTTTCTCTCCTAAAAATTGAGCATATAGTATCCAGCACATCTGCACCGGGATTCCCACGTTACAGTGGGAATGAATCCATAGTCTGGAGGAAGACAGATGAGTAAGAGTGAGGGTTCATTGATCAGTGTCTCAGCTGGTTCAGTACTTCCTAACTTAAGTTTCTTGTTATATTTTGTAGCTATCTTCCTTTCATTTACTTTTTATTTTGTTATTTCACTGCACATAATGAGGTCATTGTTTCCCTGTAATCTCTGATGGAAAAAAATCATAAAGGGTTAAGCGAAAACAGCACATTACCAGCCACTACTGGCACAGGGGTGAAAGACTGAAACTCTTTTTGTTTTCATTAAAAAAAAAAAAATGTTCATCAACACTTTTAAAAGCAATTTTTATTTATCTTCATTTGTCTGAAGGTATGTCATTTGCTAAAGAAAAGCAATTCTTTTTCATGCATTTTTCTCCCCATGTATTATCAGTTTTAGTTTCATAAAACAATTACAAATTTTTAAGTGCACAGATTGCTTTTTTTTAAATTTATTTAAGTCAGAAAACAATTATGCTTTGATGTGCTCCTTCAATGAATTCACATGATAAGGCTGCTTTGCCTCCTCTTTTCTTTGTTATGATATTCTAAGACAAAATTTTGAACAAATATCTTCCTGTAATTTCTAGTGATCAGAAAAACTCAGAAACAATCTCAAATTCTGGGAAAGGGAAAAAAAAAGAAAAAGAAAGAAAAAGGAGAAGAGGGGCTAAAGGGGAGCGTGCTAAACCTGTGCCGCAGCTTAGTTCCTCCCTCAGCTGCATGCTTCCTGTGTGACCTTGGACCTTATCCCACTTCTTGGTATTCTGTAAAATAGACTTAGAAATACTTTACGTTGCACAGGGGTATTGTGAGAGATAAACATCAAAGTCTGGGAGGTGCTCAAACGCTACAGCGATAGAGACAAGATAAGTACTGTACACAGAAAAAACTCCATTATAGGACTGAAAACCCCAAACAGTGCTTTAATCTTTAGTCTTATAGTTTAAATAAAGCCCTGTCATATCCCATTGTGTAGTTTTCATAAATGTTTATTCCAGTAGCCCTTTTGCAGTGACCATCTGGAATCATTCAGTCGTATAGTACTACTCCAGGCACTAATTAATTTCTGAAGTCTGGAGAACAGGGGCCTTACCAAAATCTGATCAATGTGAGACCTAAAGGATCACAGCCAAGCTAACTAGATATCTTAAATTCAACTAATCCCAGAACCAACAGGTAGCAGGTCAAGACTGTGTTAGTTAGGGATCTCAATAAATTAATAACAAAACAGAGGGAAATCACTCTTAGATAATGATACTGTGTACTGGAATGAATTCTTATCCCAAGGGAGTATTTTTTTTCTTGCTTTGCTTTTCCCATTCCTAATGTTTTTCTGTGTTTCCCAGTCCATCTCAAGCCATCTTTTTATGGTGATTCTCATCCATCAATATAAAACTGGTTATATCAGATTAGCTTATATTAGTAAACTCTCCCAGTGCAAAATGAATGGATTTAAATAAATGTCTTGTAAAAGTGCTTTTCTCGAAAGGACTCAATTACATAATCAAATCACCCGGTTTAAGAACTTATAGAGCACCCACTGTGCTATGGTACCTGTGTTAATATATGTACTTTACCCATGGAAAATGCAAGGCAATATGACCTACCTAAACTGTCTTTCAGTGCAGACTAAGGGCATTCATGCACTGATGCAATGTAAGTATTTAGGATGAAAAGAGCCCGATAATTAAATCAGTAGAAATTTATGTGTAGAAAAACTTTTTTTAGTTCCACCACACCACAGCTACTAAGCTACTAATTGCTTATTCAAGCAATTCAGTATATCCTCACTATTTTCCTAGATGTTGGAAAGCAGGTTGGAATATCTGGCCTCCTTTTCTCTGATTTCTTCTTGTCTCCAGAAGCCCAAAATAGTAGAGATCAGGCTTTGTTAGCCGTTGGTTCACTGATCCCTCATGTGCTAAACAGAGACCAAACCTGTGGAATGCTCAAAGCCATTGCGTACGGTCAAAGATTATGCTGGCAACTGGATGAGCAACACTGGCTTAGGGTGGAAATTGATGACAGCCCCTCCATTAAGGCCGTGATGCCATATGGAAGTCACAACAGAAATGAGGGATGGTAGAAGGTGAATTCCTGCTACAGTAACATTCTTAGCTTTAGATATATCCCAGATTAATGAGGAATGCAGAGAGGTGGCATGACAGCAAATGGAGGTAAAGGTTTGAATATAGAGAGTGAAATACATTTATGGAATAGTAGAATAAATAATCATGTAAATAATCACCATCTGATCTAAAATGGGTGATCGCATGTTTGCATTCTCCTGAACTGAAAATAAATAAATAAATAAATAAATAAATAAAGCAATGTGACTTTAAAATGACAAAGACATTAACACATCGCTGCTCCAATGAGATTCAGTAGAATAAATCTGATTGGAGGCTGGTCAGTTTGTGCCTAATGCCTATTTGAGAAATTATTTTTTACCACGGTCCCTAGGGCATTGCTTTATCTTCAAAGCTTGAGCCAAGAAAATTCACATCTTCAAGTTGTCTGCAGGCTGTTTTTCTTTCTTTTTTTTCTTTTTTATTTTTTTTCACCCCCATCTCTCTCCCTCTCCACTTCTCCATCCTCGCTCAGTTGAACAAACTTATTAATCTCCAATCAAGTGCACACATGCAAAACTCCAGTGAACGAAAGCAAATGCGAAAGAAAAGCAGCAGAACTCTATAGAGAAACACCAACTCTACTATTTTCCTTCTGGTTTCCTCTGTGTGTTCAGTGAGATTTTATACCTGCATCTACTTTCTAACAATGTGGCAAGATGCAGCTTTGATAAATCTGCTTCACTGTAAACTTGGGCCAGCAGCTATCTTACATGTGGTCACTGTTTTGTAAGGGAGATAGCATCAAAGGATGGGGCTGTTTTAGAAGTAAGTTTTCAAGATTCCAGTGGTCTGCAATTAACAACAATTTTATTGTGAGCAAGTAGGTTTTGGGCAGTTAATTTCCATTTGTGTCTTTGAAGGTTCCCTATAACAGGTTATCAGTACTTCAGTAATGTACCGAACAGGGAAGGAAATGGATGTTCTAAATATCTTTTTAAAAGTACCTTGCAAGTATACCTATAAATTAAGCAATTATATATATAGAAGATCTATAGTTAGACACCTATTAGCGTCAATTGAATAAACAACGATCTAATAGGGTAAAATAAATACAGCTTATATTTGTATATGCATTTCAAAATAATGTGTGAGACTAAAAGCCCACATCAGTGTATTCTGTTGCTCAAATTTGCGAGTGTTTTGAAAATTGTGTTCATGGCCATTTTTC
This sequence comes from Nothocercus julius, assembly GCA_013398735.1. Lineage (NCBI taxonomy): Eukaryota > Metazoa > Chordata > Aves > Tinamiformes > Tinamidae > Nothocercus > Nothocercus julius. The sequence continues at coordinate 7,891,407 of VZSV01000014.1, forward strand.
TTTCGTCTTGCTCCCAACCCCCTTCCCAATTATTTCATTCTTTTGGAATGTGAAATTGCGTGGAATATTGAATCTCTTCCTTTCAGGGCACTCACACTGTTTACCTGTATCTCGTACACAACTGTATCTTAATGGGATCTCAAAGGATGGGTCAAGGTTATTTAGTTTCCATGCTTAATTCATTCTTGAGGAGGTTTAAATAGAGACTGACAGCATGCTAATGTTTGATAATTATTGCCATCAGCTAAGGGGAGAATCAATGATCACCTAATACCTCTGTTGGTTTTAGAAGCAGATCCTGCGACTGAAAAGTCAAAGTCATTAATCTGCCCATAGTATGATCTACATAAAACAAACTACATCCTCTCCGCACATAAAGCATGTCGTCTCCTGTTCATGCATGTTATCTTTCAATTTACATTTTATGCAGATCTGCCTAGCTCTGTGATATCCGGTCAATTTTCAGGCTTACAAGCATGTTTTAAACACTTCCAGCCTCTTTTCAGTTTTCACCATTTTCATCTTCAGCTGAAAATGCTGCTGCAAGTGGGAGGTGGCATGCACCAAGCTGAGGGAAATCCCTGCCTGTGCGGTACAAAGAACAGCCATTTGCAAGCAGAAATTCTGGTCAGGAATGGCTGTTAATGAGAACTATTTTGCTAGCGCTATTGTTTAAATAATTTTACATAGTTTATATTACTTTTTGTACTGTTTACGTTAATTAAGAGTAGTATACACAATAAATAACAGAATATAATTTGTCCTATTACAGTATCACTCTCAGTCATGCCTAGAATTTTTTCATACTTGAACTGTGTAATTCCAGAGACAAAAACAGTCTCTGCTCCAAAATGCTTGTAAATGAATATGATATTGGCTATCCAGGTAGTTCAGTATAATACAAATACATGTGCAGGCAACATTGTTAGTATCATTTAACAGAAAGGAAACTGAGACACAAGGAGTCACCAACTGATACTTTCTCAGTTTTCCATTAATCTGGAGACTGGAATTATGGCATCTTCTTGTACCTGGCCAGCTGCTTTCCCAGTGCTATTTCTTTTCTGTCACTTTAGCAAGCAGCCTGTGTTTCTGGTGCGTAAGGTTTTGAGATTACACTCCAGTGGCAAATGATGATGTATGTACACATATTTCAGCTCCTCTCACTTTGAGTGTAACTGGATGTGGAGATGCTGAGGCCTGTGGAAATTAGGCTTTTTGTTTTTCATCTTGGGCAATTGAGAAGAGAGTCATCCTGCTTCAGGATGAGATTTTAACATTTGGTTTGGAAGCATTTTCTGACTTTCACAAGCCTACAGAGCAATCACAGAAAAGACAAGTCTCTTGACATGCACCTTGTGCTTTAATCACAAGAACATCCTTAATTAGAGGCAGATTCTGACACTGAGTCAATTAGATCACTTGTGGAATAAGGTAGACCTCAGTGAGAGTGACAGTGGCAAAATCTGGTCCTTGATAAATGAAAGGCAAAGCTGAGTACCTCCCTAGGACTTTGATGACAGAGCACAGTAGCTCCCTTGTCTAAAAGTCTGAAGGTTTCCTGCCTTCCCTTATGAAAGCAAAGGATTTCTAAATATGTTCTATTATTATTATTTATTTAAAAATAGGGTAAATTATTCATTTTCTTTTTATTCTTATTTGAAGCAAAAATAGTACTCACATTTCTGATATTAATTGGTTAAGATTTTCAAAGCTGCATAAGCAATGAAGGAGAGGAATTAAAAATCCTAACTATCTCCCATCCACTCACTCAGATGGCACTCACCATTGCTATGGTTCTCCCAAGAGCCCCCTTTCCTACCTCTCGTGATGAACTGTCTTCTGTGTTAAAAAACCACCTAGGGCTCTTGTTATAAAAAGTGGCTGCTCTTCATTTGTCATCTTTATTGAGTTTTGTTCACTTATTTGTTTCCCCAAATACTATGTAGCTTCAATTTTAGCTTTGTTCCAAAGCTTTGTTCCAAAGCTTTCAATTTAGCCTTGGAACAAACTTGTGAAAATAGGGGCCGATTCTTTTGTCAGCACATAGAATTTACAAGATCACTGGGAATCTCAAATATTTCTAAGATGTTGCAGAATATCTACAGAACACAGTGGAAATTCATGTATTTTCTGTTTCTAACCTTCAAGAGCCAGTAAACAGAATCAGAGGGAAAATGTCGTCAATTTTTGAAAAAAAAAGAAATCTTCCCATATTACGTTGATAAATTTAAAAATTCTACATGTTTTAATCCACTCAGATCTATGGTTAATGTTATGCATTCCTCAGCATAATATTATGCTGAGGAAGTAGACACCGCTGAAAGCTCAGAAACCCATCAATCTCCATCTGGAGGCTATTTATCCTGATTAAGATTGTATGTCACCAATGAACATCAAGATCTCTTGCAGAAGGTAGTGCTCTAACCTTAAAAATTATGTGAGTTGAGGATGGGTCAGCTGGCTGAGAGAAATTTTCTTACAGGCGATAAAAGTTCCCAAGACTACATGAAAAAGAAGAGATCGGTGGCAGTAGTGCTGTGATTGTTCATACACTGGGAAGAAATTCTTCCTCTGGAGTGGAAAGAAGGCATAAGGGGCCAAAATTGTAAAGAAGACATGGAGTTATAACAGGAATAAATTTAGCTCTATGAGTTTAGATGAGCAGCCTGGACAAAATGGTACGTGACAGCTCTTCGGAGACAGGTTTTCCTCTGAGTCTGTACTGCCACTTTAGCACTACATGTTTTTCTTAGCCCTAATCATATGCAGTGCAAGAAAGGAAAGAAACTCAGCTGCTTCTAACTGCTGAAAAAAGACAGTAGCTTTAGAAATTTGGATGAATGGGTAAATGGCGGGGTGGATGGATGGAGAGTAGTATCCCACCAGATAAACTCCTCATAATTTAGGCGGGTTGATTGTCTAACAATTTTGTCCATGAGCTAGAAGAAGGATACGTTTGTAAGACTTGGAAAAAGTCACACTGTGCTCTGACATTGATCAAATCTCTATGCAGGGCAATCAGAGATTCTCCACCTTTTAAAAGGAAAAAGAAAAAAAAAAAAAAAAAGGATGTAGTAAAAAACTCATACCATGATATCAAGACACCAGGATAAAGTGAATGACAGATCATCTTAGCTAACCAGCATATTGGGATATTGTCAATATAAAAGTATTTATGAGGGGACAGAGAAATCAAGTAGACTGAAGAAAGTATAAATAGTTTTGAATATGGAAAAAAATATTGTTTATGGCAATACTCATTCAAACGTATATTTAGTTTACTCTACCGGAATTATGGATGAGCACTTAAATAAAATTTAAAAATCTTTCAAAATGAGGTTTTAAAAAAATCTCTGATTATCCAACCAACAGTAGGGCCATTGTCATTAAATACAAGAAGTTTATAGTAATAATGAATATATCATCAGAGGTTTCCTTTTATTTACAACTTTCTGCTAGCATTTTAACAATGCATTTAAGCTTTAAACAATAAAAATTGTAAGTCTGGATATATTCTTGGTAATCAAAAATTACTAATAACAGTAAAAATACTCAGATTTTGGCTATCAGTCTTTTTTGGGTTTCCATCTGAAAGGATTTGCGTATGCAATTGATTTCCAGGCAGAAATTTAGACATTTGTCCTCTAAATATCAGGAGCTGGTGAAAATAAGTTGGTAAAGAAACAGCTACTTTGATTTACCCTTGCAATTTATTTTTGGGCACAAAAATATTGCTATACCTTTAATATATGCAAATTGCATGAACATGGAGCACAGGCCTGCGTCCTTTGAAAAATTCCTCCTTAATCTGCTAGACAACCTCAGTCGCACATTTGGATAAAGCAGCAAAATTAATGGATGTAGGGAAAGCGGCAGATGTAATGTATTTGGATTTTTGAAAAACATTTGATACAGTGTCTGACAAAACCTTACTTGAAAACTTAATTGAAGTTGGCTTGGAGAAGAACAGTGTTATGTGGATTGAAAACAAACATTAATGGATAAATGGGTAAACAAGACTGCAAAGAAAGGGTAATGATAAACCGCAGTGTAATGATTGAGGAGTGGTGCCTACCAGGGCACCAGAGGGATCAGCCTTTGGTCTTATGTAACATCTTTATTAGCGATCTCAAATACAGAGTAAGCAACATATTGACAAAATTAACGGATGATACTAAATGTGCAGGAGATGTAAAGGAGAGGAATGAAGAATTAGATGATTTAATTATAACAGCATGAATAAAGAGTAAACAAAAGAAACTTCCTATTGTTTCAATGTACAGCACTACAGCTGGGTACAAGAAATACAGCAGGAAAATAATCTGTGAGACAGAGGACCTTCTGAGAAATGATCCAGAAAGAAGATTTAGAAGTGGCTGTTGACAAAAATAAGTATGAACTTTCTTTATAATACAGCAGCAAAGAAAGAACAAGGCCCTTGAGGTGTGAAGAATCACAAAAATCAAGTCATAAAATAATGAAGTTATAGTCCTTTCCTACATGACTGTGCTCTTCAGCTCAAGCAGAATACTTTTTTCTATTCTGGACAGCATATAAGAAAACATACCATCTGGAGCAACAAGTAAATCCATGATCAGAAGGGAGCTACATAGAAAAAGAATGGGCAAAGGCTGAAGTATATTTAAGATGCAATAAATATAAATCTGAATATATATTAATATAATATAATATAATATAATATTATCTACTAATGCATACAAATATAAAAGGATATTTAAGAAATATGAAAATAGATGTCAGAATGCACACAACTGGTAGCTGAAAATGAGAAACCTTTTTTGAGAAGATAAAACTGAAAACAACAGGATAAGACTGATTGTAGAATGTAAGTTGAATAAAAGAAAGGACAATATCCTTCATATCAAGTATAATTAGCTGTAGAAAAGTTTTCTTATGAGAATGGTGGAATGAACATTCCTGGATGTTTTTTTTACAGTAAAAATTCTGGTTGCGTCCAACTTCTCTGAGGTGGTGAAAGATGCTTTCTGTCCCAGCACATTTCCAATAGCTCAGTTACACAGCATGCACCTTTAAAACTTGTTCTAAACCGCAAGTATGGTTGAGACCTTCACAACAGGTCTTCCATAGAATTGGGTAGGCAGGGGCCCTGTCTCCTCCAAGAGTCTCTTCATTGATAGAGGAGCTGGGGGAGACAGGAGGAGGGAGGTCAGCAACATCTGGAAAGCTTGACTATGCTCTAGGGAGTCTGTGCAGCTCAAGTGCCCAGGGTAGGTCTTGGAACTAGGAATTACATCGCCCTGTGCCAGCTTTGATGAATTTGGTGCAACATTACATTGCAAAGGGTGTCTGGGAAATTCTCTGACTATCATGTGAGGTGTCAACATGTATGTAGAGGTGTTATGTAAAGTCTAGTACAACTATGGTAATCAGATGTATCAAGTGACAAGCTGCTCACAAAGTCTTGGAATCGGAGCAAGTTCCACATGGGGATGCACCTGGATTGAGAGGCAGGCAGCTTTGCCAAGGGGTCAGAGGAAGAGGAGATCAGCCTCCCATGGCGGACACTGCCATAGCTGAATGGCTGTTTGGGGAGCCTTTGCCAGAATCAGCCACGGTACATCTCCAAAAGCAACAGTCTAGCAACAGCACGACCGTACACTGCACAGGCGTGTTGAGGGGCATAGTGCACCAGAAAGCCAAAATGGTCCTCATGCGTAGGTAAAGCTGGCCCTTCTGAGGCACATAAACAGTGAAGTAAGGTGCGATTTGCCTGGAGCCAGCCTTTGTGGGGAAAAAATTAGCCCTTATTTCCCCTCCTTGTTAGAACATGCATGCCCAGCTGCGTGTCTGTGTCATGTGGAAACCACCACAGTTAATGACTCTGGAACACTGAGGCCAACAAGGAGATTAATATTGTGATGAGTTTTACCACATTTGGTTATGATGGTCTTCTTTTTATTAGTCTACGAGGAAAGTTTAGTTTTGTAAAAATGTTGTACGAGGATTGTTCTTGAGCTAGAATGTGTACCAGATGAAGATATATCTCACGCTGCCTCAGAAGGATCAAGGTCTACCAGATAATAAACATTACAAGCTTCTATAAATTGTGTAAAGCAGTGTATGACCAACACTTCAAATTTGCAGAGTTCTTTCCTCTAAAGGATCCTGGAGAATTTTATCCCTTCATCTGACACTGAAATGTAGCCACCTCTGGGGTGGAAGCCAGCAGCCATTCAGCATCAGGGAGAGTGCCATTTTTAAGCGAGATAAATGCACAGAAGAAAGACCATCTGTTAGCATGCCAGTCAATTTGTAGATACAAGTAGATCCATAGCAAGTTGTGACAATCCTGTGTGCCAGAGCCCCCTCCAATATTTCTAACAGAATACAGGCAAGCATAAGGAAGTCATTTATGTATGTAGCAGTGGTGCTGTCAGTGTGCCTGGGAGAACTCTTCAAGTCCTCAGATATCACTATTCTCCCCAAGGACAAATGACTCAGGAGGTTAGATGCTATCAGGCAGTGGCTCCCCCCATATAAGTACATAAAGGTAGTCACAACAACTATTTTGCTCAGCTCTAGTTAGTGGCCTTTGCCAAAGTTTTGAGCCAAAGCTCCTCCAGAGGAGTGCCCAGAAACGTTTGGCACTAAAACCAAGCTTAGGGATCTATAAGTGCCAAGTTGTAAGAAGCCTCATGGAGTCCCCCTGGCCAAAACCGTGGAAAATAAAATTTGCTCTGAATAGAGCCCTTATAGATCAAACATTTAGAGTAGACTAAACATCTTTGACAATGAGTCTAAGATTTCATAGCAAGGCAATTTTGCTCAGCAATTTGTTCAGATCTAAATGCTTTTAGTTCTTCTAAATTCATTTCTCACTAAATTATTTTCTCAGGATGGTTCGTCTGAGCATAATAAGGCATCCAAGCCTCAGCTACAGCAGGACCTTTGCAGTACAAGTGCATATGTTATAATACCTTATTTTCCATCATGAAGATTTAATCAAATTCACTAAAATGACGGACTGTAATAGAGATTTTTCAATAATGTATGTTAAAAGGGTCCTTATGTAATGACTTAGAAGTAGGGAGTGAAAAGATGATAGTGTGTTTCAGCATACAATATGCTATGAAGGATTAACTAAACTATTGGGAAGCCCACACAGGTCTCTACTATACTCAGTTCTTGTGAGTCATTATAGTCTTGTTTGTTTCTCTGATAAATTCAGTAAACTGGGGTACAGTGTATCACGCAGCAACACCATATATCATTCCACTCTCTAATAGGAACATAAAACAACCATTGATTGCAAACAGGCTTTTTTAAAGATTCACTACACTGTTTGGCATTTCCAAATGTTTTTATGTTGGCAAGCTATTACAATAACTCATATGGGATCAAAATGCATATAACTTATTCCAAAGTATTCCACATGCTAATTAAGTAAACAGAAGTGCACTTGTCCCTACCTCCCCCATCAAAAGTGAATATGCTTTTTCTCCAGAACATTATTTCACTTCAACTTTTCCTCTTTATGTATCATTCCAAACCTTCTCCCCCTACCTCCAGCATTCACATTCCTGTTCACTGATTCTCTTGTTACTGTCTCTGTCTTTTCATATATTTAAAATATTAAAGTGAAGCAAGGTAATGAGTCACTTTTTATCTCTCCAAGGAGAAGAGAGGAAGATGACATATTGTGCACTGATCTTACTAAGAAAAGTATAGTATATGTAGAGGGTTTTTTTGTTGTTGTTGTTTTTATTTAATCTTTATCAAAACTGCATTGCATAAATCATCTTTATTTTCTAGAAAAAAAAAAAAAAAAGAGCAAAGCAAAGTGAAGGCACTAACAATGACAGAAATTACATCATTTTTCCAGTTCAGTTCAGGGCATTGTGTACTTAGTGCGGCTTGAAGATACACATGTCAAAAAATTGTTTGATATGTATTAATTTCAAGGAAAATAAGCTTCCCCTTGATGTCCATATGTGTAAGTCCCATTAGTATTACTCATCCGCATAAACCAAGGGAAGAACAGACCTCTTAGAGTTTAATTGTATCCTCACATTTGAAGCCAGAACTACAATCTGCCATTAGACTGTTTATGGCTTACGCCTTTTTGCAGATAACGGGAGATGTTAATGTCTTTGCAGATCAGGAATGAGGAGTGATGTCTCAGCTGACGTTTTGGGGTAGGTGCCCTGCAGAAGGCCTGTCTGCTCAGGCGCTGGGGAGCCTCTTCAAAAGTCAGCCCAGCTCGACATCGGTCCGTGCCACAGGACTCGTGGGGCTGTGCAGCTATTGTGCAGCTACCACGGAGGATGTGGCGGGAGAGCATGCACAGAGTGGAGCCGGGCGCAGGGGAATTGCTCCCACTGTGGAATTTCCAAAGGAGTTTACCTAGGTGAAGATGGTCTTTGAGGTACAAACCGTTCACACCCCAACTTGTGGTGGTAATCTCTTGTGCCAGAGAAACAGCCAAAACCAGCTGCTCCCCGTTGTCTCATTAGATCTGCCATTTTACACGCAGCAGCCAAAGACAAAACGGGCAGTTGCTTGGCAGGAGCCCGGGGCTGCTTGGCACCGCCGCAGAGCAAGCTCTTAGCTCAGGCAGTGGCCAACCTCAGGCATGGAGAGAAGGAGAGGAGGAAGAGGAGGAGGCGGCCCATGGCAGTGCCAAGCTTCATTACAGCAACAAGATTTACAGGTTGTAGGTTTGCTTTCTAAGCAGGTAATGCCACCTGCGAGGATAGAGAGGGATGCACGCCTTAGCTGGATTCCTCAGAAATGCTGTGAGGTCTGGGAGAGCCGTGAGTGAGGGCAATCATGTTGTACAGACACTGCTCTCGAGTCTGACGCTGGGTGCCCATCCCTGGGTATTTTGGTGAGAACACAGGGTATGGCCGTCCAGCCTAGCAGGGATTTTGGGGAATCGCCATAGGATTTGATTGCCATCAATGAAAGATTTGCTCTGATCATTCCCAGCTCCAAATCAGGGACCTATCATGAGCAAGTTTCATAGTGGTAACACATTTTCCTTTATTATGGCTTTTTCAGACTCCTTTCTTCCAAAACAACCATCGTAAAGGAAGGAGGCAGTTTATGAGAAAGACCTTTTTTTCCTCTCTCTCTCTCTCTCTCTCTCTCTCTCTTTTTAAGTAAGAGTTGCCTTTCTCTTATAGTGTGTGCTACAAATGTGGAAGCAGAGTACACAGGGCTGGCAATGAATCTTCCACTTTAAGATGATGAGGTATCAGGTTGCTGATACAGCATAACTTTAGTACTCTCCTGTTTATCTGTGTTGGAGTACACAATATGAATCCCTTCAAAATAATATCTCATAACTCCCGTTGCAAATCCCTGAGGTCCCTCACAGGGGAGTCACAAAAATGCATACCTGCTGAAAGAATGAGTCCTTTTCTCGGGAAGGAAAGTGAGGTTTTATTTATTTATTTATTTTCTTTACTTCCCTGGCATCTCCTCTATTTTCATGAAGCTGTTGTTAATGGGCATAAGACCACTCACAGCTTCTGGACATTCTGGTGCCCATCCACTGGCACTAGAATAAAGAGCACAAAACATTTGCGTTTAGATACCTCAAGTTTATCTTCCTCCCCTGGGAGCTTTACCTGGTCGTTGGACTCCATCATGACAAATACAGCAGCATCCACTATGTCAGAGTGGACTGCTCTGTGCAGTAGACCTGACACTTGGTAAGGTGGGATGACAGCCTGTTCCACCAGGAATAATATCCTTGGTACTCTCTCTTTGCCTGCATGGCGAAGATATTCTCAAGTCCATCTATTGGCTACTTGATTATTTCACTTTTTACAAGGAAGTTTTTATAAGTGTGATGTACTAAACTTGACTGTGTGCTCAGGCTTCTTCAGTCACTCTAAGACACACGAGAGCTCAGTTAACCACAGCCACCTAAGCCTTTCAGACTTGGAGGCTGAAGCACTGGCCAAGATCTTTTGCAGGCTTCAGGAGTAACATTTTCACTGAACTGAGCTTAGCAAAATATTCAAGGAGGCGTTTAACTCTCAGCTGTGCTTTGGGGAGTCTCTTGGAAAATTTGCACCAGAATTGCCTGGATCTAAATCTGCAGAAGGCCCTCAGTATTGTAGCCTGAAACCTCTGAGAAGCAAACATAGGCCTCAGAGTACTTTGCCAAAATACTGGTGACTGTGCCTGTGTAGGACGTGTTTATACAAGAAATTACGAAAAGTGCACAATATTGTCTGGAAAGAAATAAGCCCTCAAGGGTGCAGCTCTTGTTACCAGAGAGAAGCTAAAAAAGAATCATAGTTTACAGTGTGTTTCCTTAATTTTATGCTGTACCTTTGAATAAGTTGAGGTTTTGGAAGTTCCTTATTCTTATAGGAAAGTATATTCAAAACTTGCTCTTTTTAAGATATTTCTTTTTTTCTTTGCAGTGCTGAGAGGGAAAAACAAAACCAAAACAAAACAAAAAAAAAGAAGAAATACATTCATGTGTAAACCAGAATTCTCACAGTTGAGGCAAACTGGGGACACTCCAAACAATATCATGTATTAAGAAGAAGAAAGAAGATTTCCCCACTATTGGTTTAGTGTACTTTCCCCACATACACAGTGCAAAATCAAATCTTATAACTAAACTCTAAGGATTTCAGACTGCAGCTGCATACTGCACTACCCTGGCAGCATCGAGGGGGTGCTGCGTATTCCTTAGAGGTACCAAAAGTAATACAGCCCTCTTACAGTATGTAAGCCATACATTCAGAAGCCGTATTCAAAGGGGCTCACAAAAAGCATGTGTTCTGCTTGTGGAGAGGGAGGATGTATAGGAAGTTGATGTGCGTTGAGGGTAGTGTAACACAACCCTCTTCTCTGCAATTCCCTTCTCCTGGCATCAGGGTGGATGTAATTCTCCTCATGCATTATTGATAGGCCCAAAAGCCTGCCAAGCTAGCCTGCTTTTTTTGTGACAGACAAAGGAGGGTACACGGATGGCACCTCTCACTGCTCGGGGCTCTGCTTTCATTAAGAACATTTTCTGCCTGTTCTCCAAGGGCACCCTCTGTCAGAGACTGCCACGCAATAAAAAAAATATGGCTTTGAAGTCCAGTGAATAGAAACAAAATGAATTAGCGTTCAGGTGTTCGTGCAACCTGATTACAAAGGCCCAATTCAGTGGCGTCCTTCACACCTTTTCACTTGTCCCTGCATAATCTCAACACATCTTTTAGGCTCTCTGCCTTTCTAGTCCCCCTCCTCCCCACTCCCCCCATCCCTTTATTTCCTAATGCTTGCAGGTCCTCCAGGAAGACACAAGCACTTACAGTTGTTGAGTGATTAAATATTTATAATCAGGGCAATGAGTGAGGTGTTGAATAATAAATGCTAAGGTTGAGGCGGCCTTAGATAATTTCTGCAGATTTCTTCATCCACAGCCTCTTTGATTCTAAGGCAAAATCCTTTTAATTAACAAAAACTTTTTTCTTTCTTTTCTTCTTCTTCTCCTCCTTTTTTTTTTTTTTTTTTTTTTTTTTTTTTTTTTTAGCAGCTGTGACAGCCGATAGTCCTTTATGACTGTTTTGTTCATGAACCTTAACCCTGCTACAGTGCTGGAGCTGTCATTAAAACCTCAGATAGACATGCATAAAATTTACATTGGTTGTTACTTCCTCACATTTGGTTTTGTTTTGTATTTGCCCAGACGTACTCAGACTGCTCTACATCAGCTAGGCATTTAGAAACTGAAGTCTGTAGTAAATGGTCAGTCAGCTATTAAGGACAGTTATAGCGTGTTGAGATGGGCATGAAGAATAACTTGTTATATAAAGCTTCATTATAGAGCAGTAATTGTAGATAACACTGTACTTTACAAAACAGACTAGAGCTAGATTATCCACAGACCTTTGCTGAGCTGAGCTAGCACTGAATTTAGTCTGCAATATCCGTCTTTGCCCTCCTTAATCTCCTTCACCAGTGGCATCAGAACTGGGGATTTTTGGAATCATTTTTTCTTTAGAAAATGCTCCTTTTTTTTTAAGTTCTGGCTTCTGGAGTAAAGTGAGAATTTCAGCATGAGGGAAGGAGTCTTATTCATTCCTTAAAACAGATTTCAAACACAAGTGGCTATGGAGAAAAAAGCCCTAAATGTGATGTCTCATGAGATCAGAAGTCCTACAGGAAGTAAGAATCATTTTCCTTTCCCTCTCTCCTTCCAGTTACATTCTTATGACTATACAAGAGGATGATTTGTCATTTCTTAAAGCTGGGATTTGGCTGGACTGCTGCAGGTGTAACACGAAGTAAAATACGAAATGGCATTTTGAGAACCCAGTACTGTACTGTAGCTGGACATTGATGAGGAATACTTCTATGGATACATTCCATTGCTCAGCTTCTCAGAAAAAAATACAGATCAAGTTAAATGAAGTTGTCCTTTTAAGCTTAATTGCTGAAATACAAAAATGAATAGGGCTGGACTTTAAATAAAAATTGATAATTCTCTCTATAATGTAAACAATACTTCTCTTTTGGTCATATTTTCATTTGTCTCAGATAATTTGAAATAACATGACATCCAAAAGAATGGGGGAGTTGGGCCTGGAATGCAAGAAGGAGTGGTGACATCCTTGTGGACTCAAAATTTCACGATCAATGAAAATATTTGCTCTATTTATGTATAAAAATTCAGATGACAGTACAATGCAGCAATAGGAGTGGCTAGCTGAGCTTTCCAGAGGAGTTTCTGTTGTTATTGTTGATAAGGTCTGTATTATACTGTAATCCTATCCTCCCATCCAGCTTCACTCTTCATGGCTTTGTCCACCAGTTGTACCTCAGCAGACATCAAGGCTGCAGTCCTTATGAAATTTGAAAACAGTGTTTTGCCATTCATGTGGACCATTCATTTCTGGAAAAGCAAGGGAGAAGAAAGGATTCGGTATGAATAAGATGTTTTCAGGAATGGGTCCAGGTTGTGCACTCTATAAGATTGCCTGCATCGTGGTAGCTGACTCTATGGCGTCTGTCCTTGTAATATGTTGACTGTGGATGCTGCAAAACTAATGTTCAAACTAATTTAATTGCTTATACCTTTCTGGCATTTGAAAAAAGAAAAAAACACTATTCCCAAATCAATTCTCCTAAGTTAATTCAAGCCCTAAAGCTTTGTTTCCTCATTCTCCTCTATTTCTTCTTCACAGTGCTTTCCAAATTTGACTACTTCCCTTGGGGCTATGGGTCTGATTTTAGCTGTAAACCCACTGATCTGGGGGATATACATCTGATTCTCACTGATAAAGTGAGATCAGAGTTGAATATATTAATCTGCAAAAGAAACTCCCATTTACAGCTTGACCCTTTGCACCGCTTGTCCGTATCTTCATATGAATAAGATGTTACCCAGGTAGAAAAGTAAAAAGCGGCTTTGAAATGCTCAAGATCTCGTTCCCACCAAAAGGTAGTCCTCTGACCAAGGTTACCTATTACTCCTACAGCTGACTCTAGTTGTGGAACAGCTGGAATGCTTACAATGAATGTCTCTCCAAAACAGGGTTATTTGGGCTAAGAAAATGAGATCTTCAGTCTCACTAGAGCTGTTTAAGGTCTTTGGACATGAAAGTGGGTGAAGCAAATGTTCTACAACCCTGCTGGTATAAATGCCCTGTCTTTGCGTGTTTAATTGCAAGTCTGGATTTAGCAAGGAAGCCAGGAAGGGTCAGATAGGGACAGTGTCTTCCCAAATGACATTGCATACTTTTTTGCTATATATGATGGATAGCACCCTTTGCAAAGAGTGAGCTGCAGAGTAAACGACTTCAGCTGGATGTTTAGGCTTTAAAGGAGACAGTACAGAGCAGACAGAACGTATAATGAGGTAAGACTTTAGTTCTTTGCTTGGTTCAGTCATTGATGCAGTAGGAAAGGAGTTAAAACTTCTGCCCTCCCCACCTAAACTAGTAGTATTCAGAAGCAGAAACTGACGTTTCTTGTACATTTGTACAGTTCCTACCAGAGAGGGACAGATGTCTATTAGGGCTTCTGGGTCGCATTCTAATCTGAAATCACTGAATACAATATTTATGCTATATGATGATATGTAATATTATACAATAATAATAACAAGAATAACAATAATAAGGCAAATACCACATGAAAAAGGTATTCACCCTTCTGTTTTAAGCATCTCAAATTCAGTAGTAGTCCCTAGATTTATTAACAAATCTCAGTACAAAAAGCAAATGTATCCAGTTGGAAAATTAAATCTAGTTGAGTTTGGACCTCAACACAAAACCTGCAAGACTAGTTGACATAATTATATATAATATTTCTGTCCTAATCGTATTGATTCGCATGATACTTTTTGCTCCTCAGTTTCCCTTTGTCAGGTTCCTCTTTACAGGAGCTATCATGCACCCTGGATGGTGCATTACTGGCATAGCAGCAGTGAACATGCCACAACTAGAGCAACGGATGGTAAAAGGTTACATAGAATTACCTCCTAATTTTGTTTCCTCTCCCCACCAAGGGGTAATTGCTAAACCACCAACAGCTAAATAGATTTATCACCAGATGCCAAGGCTGCTGATAAGTTCCAGGCATGTCTTTCCCAGTAGGGGCCACTACAGAGCATTAAATAGGAAGACTGGGAAGAGAAAATGAGTACTGTATAACAGAAGGAACCAGGTAAATATGAAAAATGCTTCACTGGAAGATTAATCCTTCCTGTAGTCCACCGTTAAAGTAATAAAAGGTTTATGATTCATTTCTTACATTATAATGGAGGAGGCAATTAGTAATTACTGGATTTATAGTATTTGTTGTGTTAACTCAGCCAATAAAATACACAGCAAAACTGTTTTTCTGAAGCACATTCATTGCAAAGTAATGTTCTTGAAGCATTAAAAATGCAATCTAGTGCACTGCACTTCATGTGTTATTACAGAAAGAAAGATGGTTCTCCAATGTACACTGAGGTATTAAGAACTCAAATATTTTCATCCTTTTTCTATGCATTTTTTTTTTCCCAAAGAAAGGTTAAACAATATAATGCCAGTAATAAGATTTAGCACAAAAACCCACATCTGTTTAATGTCTATTGTTAAAAGACTAAGCACACTTTCTCAACCAAACTACCACATCTTCCCCCTTAATGTGCAATCAAGCTTGGGTTTTTTCTTTGCATGGGGGAATGGACAGGCTCACACTGTCTACATTGGCTCCTTCTTATTTGCCCTAAAAATATTTTTTCCTGCTACTGAAGTACTTCGTTACAATATTATTTGCTTCAGCAGTATTTTATTCCCGCTGTGAATAAGAATTCCATTATTATATGTTGTCTGAATGCAAGTAGAGATTTACATTCCGAGTGCTACAAAGTAAATTTTGTATTATATCCCCCTCAATATAGAGAAAAAAAAATCTAACCTTGTAATCTCAATTAACAAAGAATGGAATTATCATTGTTAATTCCTTATATCTCACCTCCCTGTGCCTAGAAGCCAAAGAGGTAGCAAAGTGATTGGTTTGTAATGTATGTATGTCCAGTGGATGGACCTCTGTCCACAAGTTAAATTAAACATGTAGAATAAGAGAAGACATGACTTTCCAGTCAAAAGCGTCAGACAACTATCTTTTACTTCAGCCAAAGGATAACATAATAAATGCCAAAAGTATAGTGAGACCCTCCTGGCAAGGAAGGAAAAGGGAAGGGAAAGAGGAAGAAAAGAAGTCTGAGGAAGTCCTTCTAATTTGCACCTCCCTTAAAGAGCCATTTTTCTACATCCCATGACTATATCCATGACCTCCCACAAAACTCGGGGTTGCCTTTGGCCCTGCCTACAGGGTCTCTCATACATTGCTCAAATGTTTCTTTTAAAACTGCAAAAACAAGGCTGTCTTTCCAACCATTGGGAGCCATCGTCCGCACAATGTGGATGATCAAGACAGGGACAGCCTCGTAATAAAATTCCATTCTAAAAGTTGCTAAAATAGAAATCAGAGTTATGCTGTCATGTGCAGTACTCCTCAGGGGTTCTTTGAAAACCACTTCCCCATCTGAGTATGTACCTTTGTCAAACCAAAATGGGAAACAGCCAGTCCTATCAACTATTTCAAGTCAAAAGTTTTTTAAGAAGACAGAATTATTACACTTAGAAGTGATTTCCTGATATTTCACTAGAGCAAAAGCTGTTTGAAAATTTCATATGGTCAAAATTATGAAAGCAAAGTCTCTTTCTTGACCTGAACATTTCTCTAAACCTACTATCTTTGGAATTTTGACGATGATAACAGGTAATATTGATTTTCAGTTTCTATGTGAAAACAAATGATATATATATATTTTTTAGAAGATATTAAAAGATTACCTCATGCAGCACCAGTAATGGAGTCTACTGTAAATGCATTATTTGTCACTTGGAAAGAAACCTTACAAACTTAGCTTGTAAAAAATACAAATAAGTCATTGTATATACTTTTTATCACTGCTGACTTTATACACAGTTTCAAACCCGAGGAAGGGCTTTTGTGCCTCAAAATTGTTGTTTTTACCAACTGTTTCAGCTGATCTAATAAAAGATAACAACTCTACAAACCTTCCCTTTACACACACATTTCACACAGTCTAGTTAGAGACAGAGGGGAAAAAGTTAAGTTTGCAAGCCTTGCTAACAAAGTCCCGCTGAAAGGACAGCAAATTTGTCTGGATGCAATATGTAATAAACAACCCTGTGAGAAGGCGGCAGAAGCTTGCACAGCATCTGCTTCGCAAACTTAAATAACTTGGCCGTTTAAGTCCTTTTGTTTTGTCTATTGCATATGGCAAAAAGGTTCAATTGATGCACTCAGTACCATCAGTATTTCATTTTTAAAACTAATCTTTTCTCTCCCCCCGCCACGCCATGTTGATGGCGGATCAGTTTAATATCTGGATTGCTGGCAGTGCACTTGAGTGCTGGTGAGTCAGCTAGTTGGGAATGCTCCCTCTGAGTCAGTGTGGAGCCAGGCTCCCAGCATGGTGCTTGGGGACACTCTGGTGCTTGAGCTGCAATCGTTTAGATCAGAGAAAACCAAAGCTCTGAACAGTTGCGGTCACTTGAGATCACATTGAAAAGAACGGAGATATTACGCCAGTATCCTCAGCAAACTCAAAAGACAACAATAATTGCATTAACCCAGATCTGCTCACACTCTGCCAAGAAGCTTGATGAGATAAAGATAGTCGTCTTTGTTTTCTGTCATTAAGAAGTCAAGCTCATTATTATTTTTTTATTGGAAGAAACTGTGTAAAAGTGCTATATTCCATTCTAGAAGCATTTGCAATTTAGTGGTACACAAAACAATATATATAAGCTGTGGGATTCCACATGGCAAGAAAGAAATCAGTCCTAGCTGTGTTTTTCCATTGATTTCAATGGAGTTTAGAACACTTGCAGAGTTTTTAAAGCATCTATAAATCATCTGGAAGAAAATAAAAAATATTTAGTAACAAATGAATTCTTTCACCAAGAACTGTACTACCAATTCTTTCCTTCGCCTGCAAGCTCTTTGCAGCAGGGACCAGATTTTTATTCTGTGTTCACTCCATGCGTGCCACAGTCAGCTCCACTGGGTTTTTGAATGATGTATCTCAGCATAGATACAACAACATCCCTGATGACAATGATGTCCATAATAATAAATTCAACACTTTCTAGTAAATAACAAGTATAATTATTGCACTACATTTCTGTTTATTATTCAGTATTTTTAGTTTCCCATAGCAAAAGTTTGTGTCACTGGCTATGCAGCCAACTAAATGCACAAAAATGAACATCTGCAAAGTTTCTGGCCAAAAAGAAAGCTCCGATTCTTTTTTGCTTTAAGAAAGAAAGGGATAGACTGATGGTGAAGATTTTTCTACATTTCACTCTAAAATATTCTTTCTCCTGTTGTAACTACCATCCCCCTCATTCACATAGTTGCATGGTTAGTTGGCAATTTGCTAGGGATTTATCATGTATACAGAAAACCATCTGACAAACAAAATCAATTCAGTAAAAGGGATGAGAACGCCAAAATTTCAAAGCAATTCAAGGTGCACAGGTCAGGGAAAAAAAGATTACTGTAGTTGAAGTAAAACAAATAAACATTTGCTTTAGCACTGTATAGCAATGGAAAAGCATGCTTCATGATGTGTGAAGCTGAATGAAACTCTCCATAAAATATATGTTGAGATGCTGACCTGAGAACTCGTGCAGCAGAATAGGACTCAATACAAAATTAAAAGGAATGAGTTCTCCACCCACCAACTTTAGCAGTGCTGCTAGGCACTGTAATAATTAATTGAGCCTTGATATTTCATCAGCCTTTGATTACAGAGCGGAGCTGAGTGGAACATTTCACACAGAAAGTGAGACAATGTTGCAACAAAGTCAGGAAAAAGAAATATCACATTTCACCCAGTGTAGTTAAGTGAACTTCGACATTTGATTTCACTTAGCATAATGAAAAATTGCATTTGAGTAGAGGATGAGAGCCCACCACATTGAAAGGGGAAAGGTAAGGGCCAACCAGAAATGTTTCACATACTTAGTAGTGAATGCTTAAAGATTATCAGTTTGACCAAAATTTGATGCAAGCAGAGGAGGAAGCCTGGAGATCTCCCAGGGATACAACCAGAACCCCAGCCCTTCCGACCAGACCCAGGGCACCCCAACTGCTACCCCAGAGCAGCACAAAGACTGCTCCAAATCTCAGCGCCTGGCCAAGGTCCCTAAAGACATGTGGGCCAGCTGAGCAGAGGTGGAGCAGACAGTGAGATGCAGCCCTCGATGCCCTGTGACAGTGATGTGTTTCGGAGCGAAAGCGTCGCCCGAGGCCAGCGGCGCCAGCCTGCGCTGCCTGCGCTGCCTCGGCGCGATGGGACTCACAATTCTGACGCAGCTTGGAAGTCAGCGGAGGGCTGGTTTAGGAAGTGAACTAGAAAATAATAGTGTTCATTTTTATGACTGAAGGCATTCAAACTCGCCACAGCGCTGCTCAAGTCCCTCAGAATCACGTGGCTTTCCAGGAGCAAACTATATTCTGGCTGAATTTTGCCACTGATTTTAGTTTAAGCCTGAAGGTGCTTGTGAGGGAACGTTGTTTGCAGTGGGGCTTTGTGCGTTTGCTCTGTGTAGGGTGAATTTTACCATCTCTCAATAGCAGATCCTGGCAAGGGGAGAGAATTAATTTAAGTACCAGGGGAAAAAAAAAAAAAAAAAAACACATTTTAGCTATTTTTGATTGTGAAAATTCTGGGTGTACATATATGGTAAAATGCATTACAATCACATAGCAAACTTTTTATTGAACAACACAATGTGAAGAGCTAATATTGTCCTTTTTGCTAGGACTAGGAGTGCTTTGGATGAAAAAAAAAGTGGCAGGGCGGGGAGATGAGCAAAGGCTGGAATGTGTGAAATGTAGGAGAAGAAATGTAAGAAGAAAGAAATCAGAACATGACACATAATAAGGCTACAGAAAGAGCAGCTGATAAAAAAAATAAAAGATAAGCATTAAAGAGGAAATTAAAAGACAGCAAGTTATCCACTTGGAATTGATCAAGAAACAAGAGCATGTAGGCCTGTAGTAACATCTCCATTGCCCATTGGCAGTTCCTCCAAGATCCAGGGTGTTCCCTGAGTCCTGGCTGGCGTCCAGCTTGGGTAATTATATTCTACTTACATAAAATTCCCCTTGCAGTTTCGATTGGACACCTCTTTGCATCCCAAACTGTCTGCAGTGTGGTTATGCCTGCTTCACAGCAGAGATGGCTGCATTTCAGCAGGGAGCAAAGTTATCTTTTTATATAGTTCATATACTATGTTATAAAGCACCTGGGACCCTTCCGCATCAAACGTGCTGTACACATTATGCTATCAGTAGCATGCAAGTTATTAGGAGAAATAGTACACAGTCATCATTTATCTACTGAGACAATAAATTCTGTGTTAAGTAGGGTCTAAGCTAAATCACAGTGCCATAGTAGTGCTCAGATGGAATTGAATGACACAGTTATAAAAGTAATTGAACAAGCTACAGCTGGGAAAAGTAAATCAAAGGCCCAGATCCTCAGCTTAAGTAACATGAACTCACTGAAGCTCAGCTATTTACACCAGTGGGGAATCTGCCTCAGAAAACAGGCTGGCAAAGAGAGAATGACCATCCTTCCCAAAGTTATAATGCTTTCCCACCCAGCAGGAGCAGGGAGGCAAGTGCTGATGCACTGTGTTTTAGCAGTGCTAGAGGACTCAGAGGAGGTTATGAGGCCAAAATATAGGAGAATGGGGAAAGCACACAGACAAAGTCTACAGGAGAACCAACACCAGCCAAAGACAAACAGGGATACAGAATGCAACTAGGGTTACAGCAATGATCCCCTGGAAGCCACAGCCTAGGTGAAGGAGCTAAAAGAGGGGAATTGTGTTGTTGCCCAGTAGCTTGAAAAAACCTGCCTTATTATTAGCTTTAGGGGTTTTTTTTTTTTTTTAATTTTTAGATCAAAAGAGCATCAAGTAATGCAATCCATGTGCTTGCACAGAGAACAGTATTAGTAAGGGGATGCATGGAAGCCACATGGGAATATCTGCTAAATGAGACCATGCCGAAAACAACCATTCAGCAGTCTTGCAAAAAGCATTGTATAGGGGAGAGTAGACCACCACATAATTCAATTCTACTAAGTGAGAAAGACACTGAGCAACTGAGCCCAACAGCTTGTCAGAGAAAGACAGGTTTGCTTTACTGGTCTAACCTGTTGCTTTTTACAATCAGATCTATATCCAGACTTAGGAGATGGAGCATGATAGGTTCCACAATGAAAAGAGTGATATAGAAATAAAACCAATTAGTGTGAAGACAATGTAAACAAAGCCGGCATTCAACTTCCAGAGTTTCAAGGAAATGCACTTAAAATAGGGGCAAAAAAAGGTTTAGGTTAAGTTTTGGTAAATTGCCGTTTTCTTGATTATGCTTTTGACTTACTGAACAGTCCTTGGCACTGCGTTTACTACTTCTCTGTGTAAAATGTAACATGAAAAGAATTGTATTAATTCGAGACAGACGTTTTCTAGAGAATTGTTTTCTGCTGAAGAAAGATCTTCTGGAGCTACAAAGGATTCCTCTGAGAGAGGGAGGCAATAATCATCCATCCTCTGAGAAGTTTCCCAGATAGGGAATTGCTGGGGCTTTATGAAATCTCTGATTATAGAGATTATAGATACTGTTTCAGAAACCTTGTCAAGAAGGAGGCAAAAGCTGTAACGTATGCCAGAATTTGGCATCTTCTACAGAGGAAGGAAAATCAATTGAGAAGGTGAAGAGTTTAAATCCTGCTGGTTTTTGGTTGACCGTCCGGTACCGGTGCAAACTTCAGAAGACAGCAAGAAAATAAGTGAGTCATCCGAAATGGATTCAAATAGCCAACATCAGAGTGAGGAGGACCCGCTGGATGCAATCAAAGAGTGATACATTTAAATGGGAAATACTGCTGGATAGTGTGATTTCTTTCAAAAATGGAGGAACTTTGAAAGTACAACAACTGTAGATATTCCATACTTGGAAAAAAAAGCTTTTTTTTTTTTTTTTTTCAGAAGCAGCTAAAGATAATTGGGAATAAAGCTTAAGAAATGGGTCAAGGAATATTTTTATTATTATTTTGCACATGCTGTGCCTTATTCTGTTGCATTACAGAACCACATATCTGAAAATCTTTCTGAAACACCAGAGACAAGACTTAATTCTTTATTGCGGGTCTGCTCATGCTCTTCAGAATTAAGCTAAATTACTCTGTCTTTGAAGCCTTATATTTTTGACAAATGCCTAAGACTTCTTGATCTTTACCATGTATTTCACGCTGGTCCACAAGTGAACTTTGCAAAAAATTAGCTTTTGAATTTGTGCCTTGCATTTTGTCAACTGGATTCTTGTGAGCTTTGGTTTAGCAACTTTAAGCCTCTGCTTCACAGAGGCTAATTAAATTAAATCAACTGAGTGAAAAGGCAGCCTCTCAGGTCCGCGGTAGAACAAGAGCCAGTCCCGGAGGGACGGAGGAGGGTAACACAGCAACATATGAGCTTCTCCCCTTCCCCCACCTTCTTTGCAGAAAATCTCCTAGCACTGTCCAAGAGGCTGCTAGCTGAAACCAGTGCCTTCCATCAGCCAACACTGGGCACAGGAGCAAGAGCCAAAAAGAGAGCAGAAGGAGAATGGAAATGCCAGTCCTCCGTGTTTTGGCACAGAAGGGAAATAAAATCTCTTTTACTTTACTAATTTGTCAGATTAAAGGGATGTGACTTTCCCCCATACACTTGTGACTGATGAGAAAGCTGCTGGGATGTGACTTTGGATCCATTGCACAGTGATTGCAGCTTGCAGACTGTGGGCACAAATGACTGCATTGCCTCCCAAGGAGCAAAATGGCATCTCGACAGGAAAGGCCATAAAGATGGAAAAGCTTAGGGTAATTTCTTCTGGGAGGTGCCATGGCATTGCACTCAGCAGATGTAATTGGGGCCATGCTTGTTATCATGTCAGGTGCAGGTGGGATCTGGTAAACTCACCTGCTCAGGAATGCCTTTTTTCACTGCAATATGAACTCACTGCTCAAGAAAGCTGAAGTGTCTAAGCTGATGTTGAGGATTCACTGGATATTACAGTGTATTGTGTAAACCTGGCAGTAACTTTTTCTTTTTAAATGCAATGTGGTAATGTGCTAGGTGGATGAAAACCTGGGAGAGGAATGGTTTGCAGGGAGGGGTGAAATTTGTTATTAAGCTGTATAACAACTTTTTTTTGGGGGGGAAGGAGGAGGAAAAACAGAAATGGTTTCAAGCACACAAGTCCTTCTTGAGAAATAAATCTTATACCTTTGCACATTCAAACCTCCTCTAACTCAATGGGAGTTTTACCATTAACTTAGTCATCTCCCACGAAATTTAAATTGCAAATAAGGAGGATATAGAATTCATCCTAAAGGAAGAGAAATTGCCTACCATTAAAGATATGATGGAGTTGTTCTAAATAAAGCCTGGAGTGCTGAAGCATCTTGACCCAAAGTGGGTGTAAAGTTCAGAGAAGGCAAGTCACAACACCTTTGTGCATTGGTTTACCCACCTGTTAAACGAGTCTAACAGTAAACCTCAGGAAAACACCGAGAACTAATTAATGTGTCTGATGTTTGCTGAGATTCCAGAGATGAGAAAGAATACAGTGCAAAATACGATTCTGATTTTTGTCATTTTGGTGATCCATCATCCTGCGGCACTGTGGGGACAGGAACTACTGTCTGATTCAGCAGGCAAACACATGCAAAAGCCGTTGAGATTTGCCTTTGTTGTGGGCTGTCAAATGTGTTTTTATTTTTATTTAATTATCGGCCTTTATTGGGAGTGAGTTCCGATTCTGAGTGCTTTCATGGGACATCAGATGACGAGGTTGTACCAAGGGAAGTGCTGCAAAGTAGGTCAGGTACCACAGATGTAACTAGACAAGTCACTCAGGGGAAGATCAGCCATTTTCAAGTAAGTCAGAGTCTACAGCCTAGAAGAGAATGATTAAAGCCTAGAAAGCTTTACTGAAGCTGCGGTATGATAGGCCTGGATCACTGAGGCAGTCAGCAGAATCTGTGATATTAGCTGTATTCTGCTCTTTTGCCAAAATCCTGATTCTGCTGACTCATATAGAGGACTATACTCTGTCTAGCAAGGAAATCCATTCACTTGTGTTCACATATCATAATTGAGATCGGAGCCTAGAGTAAATAAAGGCATATAAAAGATACTCAGTTAGTACTATGTCGGGTGATCGTTGCTTAGGCATTTGATTTTTTTTATCCAAATTGAGCCCATTCTTTTGAGGTTCTTACATGGATGGGACTTAAAACCTTGTCAATTGCCTTAGGTAACAAAATATGTTCTTGTAATCTGATATCCGCAATATCTGTTGATTTTGAGCTATCTTCCTTCACTCATAAAGGGAAAATATATCTGGCAGAGATGCTTAGATATATATTCAGCTTAACTAAAACTGGAATGTTTTTAAGGGCTCCCCAAGAACATACCCGTTCACATCTACCTAATTTCACACTCAGCTGTAATAGCTTCCCAAAGCAGATAGTGAATCACGTAATCATTTTTCATCTTTAGGTATGCCTTCCCTTAAGAGAAGTGTTCTGTATGGCATTAGTCTGAAAGGGACTACATTTCATCTTCACCTTACTACGGATCTTACCCTCTCTTGCCTGAGTTTTGGACTAATGCTTCTATAATGTTGTCTTTGCCCTGGAATGTTAAATCAGAGATGAGGCTCAGCTTTCTTTTAGCTCAGCAGAGGTTTCCATTGAGTCATCACACTTTTCCTGATATTGACATTGGACAAAGGCAATGCCCCAATGTGCTGCACAATCCTGCAACGCATTCTCCTCACCATCCTGCACAGTTATACGTTCCTGGGTAGGCAAGCTTCACAAGAATGCTGTTACACAGTCCTTGTTTAGTGTTTAGATCTTTAATATTTAGATCTTTAAAGCATTTTGTGTCTATGCCTAACAGACTTTGTGCCAGTTCTCCAACAATGTAGTTGAATCAGTAACTTGGAGCCTTTCCTATGGTAGTGGGTCCAGCAGTCTGCTCTGGGTATGGATCTTATGAGTCCTGAAGCCTGCAGGCCTCTTTGCCAAACAATGATATAATCAATAAGCTGCCAGCTCTTGGATCAAGGATGCATCCAAGATATTTCGGGCTTATCCAATTACCGAATAATTGTGTTTGCAATAACCAGCTTGTGTTCAGCACATTTGGTTATAAGAAAAAAGATGATTGTCACTGACTCTCTCAGTGCCAGTACAGCCAGCAGCACTCCACTTTATTGTAATGTCTCCACTAAACTTTTTAAAGTTACCTCCAAGTGCCTATTCTTCTATTTGTGGTGTTACTATTATGATATCCAGCAACCCATTCCCAAGCCACTCATTTGCATTGCTGTCCCCCAATGGGGTTAACATTTAGATATTAAAGATATTGGCAGCATGCCCCAAATTTCCTCCTTTATCCCCCCGCACACATAGAGAGCTCAGTGATAGTCACCAGCTTAACAGCCAACTTTTGAAGCCACCCAGCAAGCCACGAGAATGTGGAGCTATTCTGAAGTGCTGTTGTGTACTGTTGAGCTCCTGGCATCCTGTCTCCCCCCAGCATCTAGATTTTCAGTACACATCTGCCGTACAGGAAAGGGTTACGTTTCTTAAGGAAGCTCTGTGTTTTTCAACACTTTTCACTTTGCAGACCAAGAAATTACCTATGAACACTGTGGAAAGCTAAGAGCGTATGGATTCTAGCTGTCCTGCACTGTCCTGCTTCAGGCGTTCCTTTGAATACAAATGTAATAACTGTTAAGAAAGAATAAAAAATATTAATATATTTTCAAGGCCATTATTTTGCACATTTTGCACTTGCAAGGGGATCTCAGGTTGCAACAATTTTTTAGAATGATTACATCCCATGTTGGTAGGAAAGGAAATGATTTTCAGTCTATAAATTGGGATTTAGGACATGATTCTTACAGGTTGTTTGGAGAAATACAAGGAAAATTTTCTTTAGAGAGTCAAGCTGAAAAGAGTTTGTTCTACTTGTGCTCTTAGTAGGTAAAAAAAATGTGTTATAAATGGAGCTTGATGAAGTGCGGGTTTAAATGTTTCCAACACTTTTAATTCCTCTTAAAGGAACTTTAAAAGGAATTTTAATCTTGAAATTAGAGGGAAAAAAAG
>VZSV01000014.1:7917461-7940732 GCA_013398735.1 Nothocercus julius
GGAAAGGAAAGGAAAGGAAAGGAAAGGAAAGGAAAGGAAAGGAAAGGAAAGGAAAGGAAAGGAAAGGAAAGGAAAGGAAAGGAAAGGAAAGGAAAGGTAGATATGTTTGACTAACAACCAAGCACATTTGCATACTGAAGAGTGATATATGTTCAAGATGAAAGGATGCTGGGAGCATAAGCAGATATCCTTGGATCAACAAGCTCCACTCTGTACCCAGAGGTACATTAATACCATCAAATTCTTTTTCACAGTGTATAGGTGAAACTCCCAGGCCATTGGAGGGTGAACGCTGAGCACATCAGAGATGTAAGGTATTCCAGTGGTCACGGTTCAAAGAAGAGCCAGATGTCTGCCAGTCAGTTGCCAAAGGGAACGGCATACTCTGTTTCCTGGAAAGAGATAAGGTGCTGGGATGGTAGCAGTTCAGTATGCAGAGGCAAATGAAGGAAGGGATTAAAAAAAAAAAAAAAAAAAAAAGGGGGAAAATCCCTTTTTTTTTTTTTTTCCTGTACTGACAGCTTTAAAAATCACTTAAAATCCACATAAAAGTACAGTATGTGGGATTCAAATAAACACAAATGGCCTACTAATGCACTAGCGTGTGTGTAATTATTTTAAAATCTGGTTGCACAACAATGAACTCTGCTTTTCATCTTAATCTCATGGAGGAGAAGAGATTTCTGTGGTCTTGGTAAAATGCAATCCACGCCAGGCTTGGACTAGTCTGGCCACCCAGGTTTCCCTTTTCATATATCTGATAGATGTGTTTTGACAAGTTATATTAAGTACAAAGCAGGCCACCAGAGCAGCATGTGGAGTTGATATAGACAGAGACAGAAAGGCAAATAACAGTATGAAGCACACTTTTGTAGGCAATATTTGCCATAACTGAGTACCCCCCATACATCACATTACCACACTTCAGTAAAAAAAAAAAAAAAAAAAAAAAAAAAAAGTCCTGCAAGAAATGGGGCCTGACAACTTTTGAAAGGAAACATTTTATGCAGAGGTTACAGCCCCTGCATCTTCCTTATTACAGTCAGCATGTTTGTGTTCTTTTTCTTTCTTAAGATCTGAAATTGTTATTCTTTTTGTACCTTTCTTTATATAGTGGCTCAATTAAGGGAAATGCTGGAATTTCCATTCACACTCCATCATCCTCTCCCTATTAATACCAGAGTGTGTTTCCTTTAGTCACTCCTCTGAAAACTGGTGTAGAAACTTCATACAGAGAAAAAAAAATTGCTGGCACATGCACACCTGAACCGATTGCCCTTTTCTTTCACAACCATCTTGAGTACATCACCGTCATCCTCCAGAGCACTCCTAAACAAGTTTTGGCAAAAGCAAAAACAAACACTATTTTACAACATCTTTGGATGCACTTCCAAAATGCAAAACTAATTAATCAGTAGTCTCTGAGAGACTCAGCTAAATGTGGCTGCCTCTTTGACACCGATCTCAGCTTTGATGTGAATATAGAAAGCATGTGAGCAAACCCCCTAAAAGAGGTAATGGGTTTCAATTATTTATTTGTTTGGAAGACGGGGGAGTAGAAGGTTAGCAGTAAGTACATCGCTAATCCTGCTTAGGCCCTCCCAGCAGCCAGGGTGTTTAACTCCCTCTTTCCTGTGGTCTTTCTGCACAGGATCCAGTAGGATGCCTTTCTTGGGCTGTCATTGTGCCAAGTTCTTTACAAAGCAGAATATACTTAAAGGACATGTATACTGTCAGGCCTCACATAAAGACTGTTATTTTTAATTATTCATTATCAACACTAGAGAGCTGCTAGCTCAACATATAGGCCTTTCCCCTTGCTGCATTTACCTGTCATTGGTTTTCAAGTCAAGAGTGTGTATTCTAAGCGTTAGCTAGTCATTAGCATCATATTCTCCAGACACAATATAATCATCCTAATAATTGATTGTAGTGAAGGTAGTCACTTGTATCTCACACAATTCTCAGCCGTGAACTTTGTCCTCTCTAGTTTATTATGCACAGAGAAACATCTTGATGCTATAATCTATCTTCCTTGCAAATTTACATCAAAGGGCAACAAGCTACATATTGCTCCTTCAAAACATACCACTTGTGTGATGCTGTAAAAGCACCTGCTTTTTCTGAGAAGCATATTATTAGTAAATGTGAAAATTTAAAAAAAAAAATATGTAAAAGCCTTCCTCATAGAGATTGTGCATGTATGAAGGAAGAAAGGACAAGTAGGATTTTTCTTTGGAAATAAAACCTGTTAAATAATAGCAGAAAGCCTTTTGTGTCACAAACAAAAGGAATATATTGATAGCAGGCTGACTAAGAGAAGCTGCCTGCAGAAGTAAGAGAAATCTGAAATACTTACGTGATAGATATCTTGGGTAAAATTCCAGCTTTCCTTGTTGACTGAACCAATTTAAAATCATTTTGAATTCTTAAATCATTTATTAGCTGTACTCTTTCTCTCTCCCCTTTCACAGGCATGTCTAGCACAATATATAGATAGTGAGACTTTGAAGTTTTCAGGGTGTTTACTTATAAAAGTTTGAAATCTGATTTTGTCACACAAATCCACTATCCTAAATATAGTTCTTCAAAGGTGCAAATGCAAAGGGACAAAAAAAGTCACTGAAATATTTATAAAGATGAGGAGAAAAAAAAATCAATGGTAAACAGCAGCTAATTGTAACCCATTCCCCTCCTCCCCTTCCAACCTCAAGCTCAAAACCAATCTAATATTTCACCTCTGGTAGATAAAAAGGGAATCTTATGTACATATTTGATAGATTAGATCCATGTACAGCATTCTTATGACTACAGTGATTACTCATCTGTTTGGACATATTAAATCAATGTCTTAAAAATTTGGAGGGTTCACTCTCATCTGCAGTATATAGATATTTCTTTTTACCAGTTCTAAGATGAAGAAAAAAAGGACTTATCAGTCAGCTGTCCTTTTTTTCCAAAACAATATACACAAAAAAAATGATAGCCAACCCTCTGAGGAGGTAAGAACAATTACATCAAACAGTGAAATAATTTAGAATCAGTTTAAACATTCAAAAGATTCAAGAATCAAAGCTTCTGAAGATGTTTTGTCACTGTTTCTTCTGTCTTTTGTGCTTCCTTTTCTTTTTTTCTTCTTCTTCTTTTTTCTTTTTTCTACCAGCTAGCACTACTTCCATGTTCTCTTGTGGAGTTATAAGCACATGTCTTTATCCAAATGCCCATATCACTTAATAATACAGAAGGGTATGAGTCTAAAATACCAGTCTTGTGCAAAAGAAAACAAAGCATTGAATATTATTTGTTTGACCTTGATAGCACTTTGTCTGTTGTCTCTCAGATCCTGCACGTAGCTTTAGATAGACAAAAAAAGT
This sequence comes from Nothocercus julius, assembly GCA_013398735.1. Classification (NCBI taxonomy): domain Eukaryota; kingdom Metazoa; phylum Chordata; class Aves; order Tinamiformes; family Tinamidae; genus Nothocercus; species Nothocercus julius. Next base: position 7,920,836 of record VZSV01000014.1, read on the forward strand.
TGATTATGTAGTAATGGTCAGAGAGGAGAACGAACTACTTGAAAATTATTCCAGTTCTTATCTTCTAAAAAAAAAAAAAAGTCTAAATTTAATGAAAATCTCCTTCAGCAACCATTTGTTTCACATGATGTCAAAAGCTACAGAAGAGATTAAGTCTATATTTCTGCCCAGCCAAAGAGGACCCAATCAGTCACTGTTGCCCATTGAGTCTTGCTCTGATATGAAGAAGTCAGTGTAATCTGGTAGAAATCAAAGAAAACTAAGAAAAAGAAAGCGAAGAGAGCTATTGTTGAGCCATGATCATGAGGGGAACAAATTTTCTTTAAAATAGGAGTCTGGAATCAGAAAAATTGGTAGTTTTCCAGTATAGACTGGAAAGGAAGACAGAATATTTATATGATCAGAAATAATAGTTTCTTATTTGTCTCATATTACATCCTTAACCTGGTAACTCAGAGATCACTCCAGCTTTTTGCACATGCACAATGTTTACTAAGTTTACAAGTTGTATAATTTCTGTCTTCTAAAGTAATTACCAGACATTGCAACACAGAAACCATTTTTTCTCTGGAGGATGTTAGCAGTATTGGATACTTTTTTCAAGTTGTCCTTCAAACCAGATGTCATTCAAACATGACCATTCACAGTTACTTATAATCTGTTTTCTCATAGTAACAGCTAGATTTCTTTTTATTTTCTCCTGGAAAGAAACATGCTTCTCATACCTGGACATTACATAGAATGATAGGACTTAAGAGGTAGGAAACCTAGTGAACTAAAGTAGCTGAAACATTCATTTTGCTATATTTTCACTATATTTGCCCTGTATGAGGAAGGCAATTTGTCTTCAGACTAATAAAGTGCATACAAGGAAATTGTACAAAGTAGATTATCACTTTGCAGATAAATCGACATTGTGCTTACTACTGAGTTAGTTAACAGTATGGATCTTAAAACACCATTTAATATTCTGTCTAAGGCAGTTGGTACTTCTCTGCTCATAGCAAAGCTTTTGGAAATCTGATCAACTAACATTGTGTGAGAACCTGGTTCCCATCTCTATTTCATTAGCTCTTACTGAGCTAGCTGGAATCTTTGACAGCTCTTTAGTCCTTGGTCATTGAAGACACCTGGAAGACAGAGTCAATTTTCTGGAACTGACAGTGGAACTAACTTCTAAATCTTCTTCCATACCCTCAGATTCTCTTCTCTCCTGTGGGAGCTTCATATAAGAAAGTACATTTCCGAATTCCATTTCAAGGAGCTGTTTCAATTCTTTTTCAGTGAACTTCTTGTCACCCTTCACCAAATCACTCATCCATCCTCCTCATGCAAACCTAGAGAATGCATGTAGTGCAATATGCAATCCCCTGATGTGATATTGCCTGGGCTTTGTTAACTAGCAAGCCAGTTGTAACTCAGATCTGATCAGCAATTAAGTACTCTAAAATAACGTGAGGAAATTTGGGTTGTCCAGTTCAGGTGCTAGCTGAATTGATTTGTTTCTGTTTGTGCTTGCCGTGTAGATTATTTAGTATTCTTGAGCACTGAAGTCTTTGTTCAAACAGGAAATGTAAATATTTGCTTATTCTTTACAGGAGGAAAAGGTCACATTTTACTAAATTGCTGATACCACGTTTTTCAATATTAGAAATTTATCAAAAGCTCACATTTTTGTTAGAAAAGAAGTATTCATTTACCCGCAATAAATATATTTAGTAAGTGACTGTCTAGCATAATAATCCTCTAGCTTTTTACTTTTGTCACAGTGTACAGTGTTTCACAGTGTGAACAGCAATAATGATCATGTGTTCATATGAGTAGATTCATTTTGGCAAGCCTTGTTAGTTGACAGGTATGTAATACACTTGCCTTGCGGCTTTGGGACCAGGTTTCAAATACAGCCTTCACTGAAGTGACTGAAAATCATTCAGATCTCATAACTGTATCAAGTGACAAGTAACGTGAATTCAGTCAGTATGTGTATAGGACCTGATGTACACTAGCCAGTCAAAAACGCTTCCCTTTATTGAGTTGCACTGCTATCTCTGACCATCAGTAAGAAGACACTTAAGGCAAGGGATTAAGGCCAGCAACACAAATCTATCTCTCTAAATATATTCATATCTTTCCAACAAGACATTTATGTGCCCAGCAGCTGTTTCCTTGGCTTTTGTACTCTGTGTCCAGTAAGGGAGTTCAAGTCCCTCACATATACAATAAGGGCACTGTACTAATTGTCGACATGAACTGCCAAAAGCAGCAATTCTATCAAGTTGATGTTGACTCAGACATGAACTTGTCCTGATTCGGTTACTCTTTAACGCTCCTGGACACCTCTCACTGATAATGTTATTTTCACTGCTCACCAAAGAGTGCCAAATGTTGGCATCTCATTCATGCTTGTCATTGCCATGATATCACACATTACCCTCTAAGAGGAAACAAGATTCCAATGTAGTCTTTATTACACTGCACACAAAAATCGTGTCAGCCATCAATGTGAACCATGGTAAGAGAAGGAAAGTTAAAATTAAGAAATGTGTGGTTATCCTGAACACAAACAATGGCCCATGTAAGAAATATACATGTAAGTTATTTAATTCCATTTTTTGTCCTGGTTTTATCTGGTGTAAAAACCTTAACAATGATTCTTAAATGTTGCCTACATACTTTGAGAGATACAGCTGTTTTAAAATGTTTTTATACATAGTCGTAATATACAGCATATGCAAGCATTAAATCCTCAGCAATTACAATCATTTAATTATAACTAGCTACATAGCTACTTTTGTTTCCCAAAATATTCTCATATAAATAGAAAGTCTCATACAGTTGGAGGATGTCCCAACTTTGAAACATATAAAAAGTAAAAAATAACAAAAACAGCCAACCAAGCCAAAAAAATGTGTTTGCACTTACTAGCCCGGTTACGAAAAAGGGCAGATTGCTCCTAGTTGTAATGTGGCCATACCAACAGCAGCTAAAGGAGATGGAAATACATGAAGGGTGAGCTCTCATAACAGAATCACAGAATGGTTAAGTTTGGAAGGGACCTCTAGAGATTGTCTAGTCCAACTCCCCTGCTCAAGCAGGGACACCCAGAGCATGTGGCATAGGGTGGCATCCAGGTGGGTTTGGAAGATCTCCAGAGAAGGAGACTCCACAGCCTCTCTGGGCAGCCTGTTCCAGGGCTCTGTCACTCTCACAGTAAAGATGTTCTTCCTCACATTGGAGGTGGAACTTCCTGTGTTTCAACTTGCACCCATTACCCCTTGTCCTGTCACTGGCCACCACTGAGAAGAGTTTGGCCCCATCCTCTTTACATTCACCTCTCAGGTACTTGTACATGTTGATCAGATCTCCTCTCAGTCTTCTCTAGGCTAAACAGGCCTAGCTCACTTAGTCTTTCCTCATATGATAGATGCTCCAGTCCCTTAATCATTTTTGTGGCCCTACGCTGCACCCTCTCTAGAAGCTCCACGTCCCTCTTGTACTGGGGAAGCCAGAACTCAACACAATACTCCAGGTGTGGCCTCACCAAAGCTGAGTAGAGGGGCAGGATCCCCTCCCTTGACCTGCTGGCAACACTCCTTCTAATCCAGACCAGGATCATATGGGCCCTTTTGGCCATGAGGGCACATTGCTCCCTCATGGTTAACTTGTTGTCAACCAGGACTCTCAAATCCCTCTCCATGGAGCTGCTTTCCAGCAGGTCAACCCCTAATCTGTACTGGTGCCTGGGGTTATTCCTCCCCAGGTGCAGGATCCTGCACTTGTCCGTGCTGAACCTCAAGAGGTTCCTCTCTGCCCAACTTTCCATCCTGCCCAGGTCCCTCTGAATGGCAGCACAGCCCTCTGGAGTGTCAGCCACTCCACCCAGTTTGGTATCATCTGCAAATTTGCTCAGGGTGCATTCTGTCCCCTCGTCCAAGTTACTGATGAACAAGCTGAACAGCATCAGGCCCAGTGCTGACCCCTGCAGAACACCACTGGACACAGGCCTGCAACTAGACTCAGCCCCACTTATCACCACCCTCTGGGCTCTGCCATCCAGCCAGTCCTCAATCCACCTCACTGTCCACTCATCCAGTTCACACTTCTGGAGCTTTCCTATGAGGATGTTATGGGAGACTGTGTCGAAAGCCTTGCTGAAGTCAAGGTAGACAACAACCAAGACTCTTCCATTGCCCATCCAGCCAGTCACCTCATTGTAGAAGGCTATCAGGTTTGTCAAACACAACTTTCCCTTGGTGAATCCACGCTGACTACTCCTGATCACCTTCGTTTCCTTGACATACCTAGAGGTGGTCTCTAGGATGAACTGCTCCATCACCTTTCCAGGGATGGAGGTGAGGCTGACCGGCCTGTAGTTTCCTGGCTCCTCCCTCTTGCCCTTTTTAAAGAGTGGAGTGACATTAGCTTTCTTCCAATCCTCAGGCACTTCCCTCATCCTCCATGACCTCTTGAAGATGATGGAGAGGGGCTGAGCAATAATGCCCGCCAGTTCCCTCAGCACTCTTGGGTGCATCCCATCTGGGCCCATAGATTTATGGATGTCCAGTTTGCCTAAATAACCCCTAACCCAATCCTCCTCAACCAGCAGAAAGTCCTCCTCTCTTGGTTCTCTCTCTTATATCCGGGCTCTGTAGTTCTTGGGGACTAGCCTTAGCAGTAAAGATAGAAGCAAAGAAGGCATTTAGTAACTCTGCCTTCTCTGCATCCTCCTTCACCAAGGCACCCTCCCCATTCAGCAGTGGACTAACATTTTCCCTGGTCTTCCTCTTGCTTCCTTTTTATAGAAGCCCTTCCTGTTGTCCCTGACATTTCTCACTAACTCTAATTCCAAATGGGCCTTGGCCTTCCTCGTTGCATCCCTGAATCCTCTGACAATGTTCTTATATTCTTCCCATGTGGCCTAGCCCTTCTTCCACATTATGCATATACTCTTTTCCTCATTAAGTTGACCCAACAGCTCCTTGCCCATCCACGCAGGTCTCCTGTCCCCCTTGCTTGACTTCTTTCTTATAAGGAAGCACTGATCCTGAGCTTGGAGAAAGTAGTGTTTGAATATTAGACAATTCTCCTGGACCCCCTTTCCTTCTCGGACCCTGGCCCAGGGAATCCCTCCAAGGAGCTCCCTGAAGAGGTCAAAGTCAGCTCTCTTAAAGTCCAGGGTTGCAATCCTGCTTCTTGTCCAGCTTCCTCCTCGCAGGACCGTGAATTCCTACATCTCATGGTCCCTGCAGCCAAGACTGTCCCCAACCGTCACATTTACCACTACATCATCTCTATTTGTTAGTATCCAGTCTAGCAGCACCCCTCCCTTTGTTGGCTCATCAACCACTTGCATCAAGAAGTTATCTGCGGCGTTCTGCAGGAACCTCCTGGACTGTCTGTTCCTAGCTGTGTGATTACCCCAGCAGACATCAGGACGGTTCAAGTCCCCCATCAGGACCAGGGCCTCGGGTCACGAGGCTTCCTGCAGCTGAGGGCCTCATGCACTTCCTCTCCCTGGTCAGGAGGCCGTCAGTAAACTCCCAGCACTGTGTCGCTCCTGTTGGCCTGTCCTTTAATCGTCACCCAGCGGCTCTCGGTTCGCAATTCGAACTCCCCTATGCTGAGCTCCATACATTCCAGTTGCTCTCTCACGTAAAGAGCAACTCCGCCACCTCGCCTTCAACACCAGCAAGAAGAGGAAGAGAACTGTTGGCAAGGAAGAAGGGAAAATTCTTCTATTCTCAGACTATTTGCCTCTTCCTCTCTCCGTTACTTTAAACCTTGCTCATGCAAATGGGATATTTCTTTTTTTAACTCATCTATGACCTTTGAAATTTTTAAGCCTTTTTTCAGTTCTGCTGTTTCTACCTCTTTTCCATTTCTTATACTCATTGCTTCATACTGCTTTTTTCCAATCCTGCATTAGTTTGCATATTTACAAACTAAATCCTGCCATCAGTTTCCTCCCCTTCCCCTTCAACACCAGCTGTCTACATGTTCCTTGCTTCCCCAGGACACATGGCTAAAGGGATCTCATGAGGTCAGGGGCTCTATCACTCTGCTCCAAGGCTTTCCACTTTGCCTCGTATTATGTTATGCCTAATTCATTTTCCTATGCTGATGAGTGTTAGTAGCAGACTGAAAGTAGCCACAACATTGGAAGACGGATACACCATGGCAAGGAAGATTCCCCATTGCATCACCCAGACCATCTACCTTTTTAGGCAATATCAATTCTTGGTAAATGTCTCACCTAAACAGTGAGCTACTCCTTTTCTTGAACTATTAACATTACATTGAACTATTAACTATTAACAAATATTAATACTGATCTAACATTAATCAAAGAGTAACACTGATCTGAACCATTTGGGTAGTTTGCTGGCACTAAACTACTGTTTTTATTCCTCCTTATCTTTTAGGCAGCCTTCTACACACTCAACATTGCGATTTTAACTATTCTGTGAAGAGTAGTGAACTGCTTTTTTAATGAGCAGCTATATAATCTGTACATAAAATAATTCTCCTAGTGTAATTACATTTACTTGAAGATCACTAAATTAAGCAATTAGACCTGATGTCACGGACATCAACACAAAATCCTTCAAACTAATTCTAGATAGATTTTTTTTGGAAATATGTTTCTGAACAAATTACCCACAAGAGGAAAAAAACATAAAAATCACATAAAAACACACTGTAGCACAATCCCCAGCTTTTTGGCCGTGTCATTCCAGCCTCAGTTTTAGGAAACTGTTGGATGTCTAAACGTTGTGTTGATAGCTTGCATGCAAGCACATGAGAATTTTATATATTCATCATTACCTGGTCTCTTTTATATGACTTTTAGTAGTCCTGTCTCTTTTGTGCTCCAAAATCACTAAAATGAGGATTTTCCCATGTTTCCATAAGAGTTAGTAATGTTAATAAATGTCTGCACAACACTTCAGTCCAGAACTTCATCTGGCATAAATCAGGGGAGTTCATCGAAAACTGGTGACATCTTTATATATTGATTTGGCTTTCCATGCCAGTATAAATATCTTTTACTTTAAAGTCACTATCATATAAACATAATATATAGGAATTATATTCATAGATTAATAGAAACACACTTTTTTATAAGGAATTATAACTGAGTAGGTGGATAAAAAGTATTAGGGATTTGCATCACTTGCAAACTTTATAGAAACTGGGGTTATCAATATCAATATCAATATCAACTGCGTGATGAGGATGAATACCTAATTAGCATAGTTTCTATTGTATACATAGTTTCTATTGTATATTCATACTAATATCAGCATTTGCCTTGAATCATCATTACCAGAAGCAACTTACCCATGAAAGTTCCTTTACCTACTTGCTTGAGCTTCACAACTGTTCATTATTTCAAAATCATGTTTTAGAGCAATTAATTTGGCTGAAAGTCACAAGCTATCTTTTAAAGTTCAACATACATTCAAATGTTAGAACAAACATATTGCAATTTGTAATGGCCTCTGCATTTGGCAAGGAGCTTTGATTCTCATTGTTTAGAATCTAGAAAAAGGTGCAAAGAATATGCAACTTGGGGCATTTTCTTTGTTCTTTATCTTTTACAGATTTTTGCACATGTGATCTGATAAATCAATAGAATAATCGTTCAGCTCAAGTGCAGATTTATACATGAAAGTTTCCCAAAGATTTAATGTCCATTTTTTTATTACCAGAAGTCCATTTCAATAACAGGCCACTTAAAAGAATGGCCACCACTTAAATCAAGAATCAATTAGAAACATTAGTAAAAGGAACCCTGTTAACTTCCATTAGACCTTAAATGAGCTTTTTAATCTCCATTAACCAGGCAGTTGTTAATCATTATGTTTATCAAGATTATAAAAAAAAACAGGGTCTCTAATTTCTCTCAGATAAAGCAAAAATTCCTGTTATTAACAAAATACAAACAAAATTGACCTTAGAAAGGAGGAAGGCAATGGAAATAACATGTTTAGACACTTTTTGCTCGTGGACTGATGGAAATACTAGTGGAAATCAGAGTAAACTAATTGGTAATTAGTGTAACTTCTGCTGGTGTGAATCATAAATGTAATCCAAAAGTCCTGAGTCAAGATTGGGGCCTAAGAAATTTAGAAAATCATCCTACAGCCTCACAAGAATGTTTTAATTCTTCATAAGAAATAGGTGGAATGAGGATTAACATAGCTAAAGTGTTAGAAAGTGCTTTGTGCCTTCTCCTTTCTGCTTCTCTGGAGACCTTCAAGACCCGCTTGGATGCAGTCCTGAGCTACATGCTGTAGGTGACCCTGCGTGTGTAGGGGGGTTGGACTAGATGATCTCTAGAGGTTCCTTCCAACCTTAAGCATTCCATGATTCTATGATTCTATGATTTTTGTTCCCCCTTGAAAGGATGGATCTGCAAAACCTCCAGAAACAGCTTGTACCAGCAATAGTACAGCAGTCACCATTCATAGGCTTCTGAAGTGAGGAATATATTGCTGGATTTGAAGACAGTTAGGAACATCACCCAAAGCCTCCCTCTGTTGGGACTGATGCCACTTATCCTAATCCTGTTTTCTTTTTAGTGTCCCTATTTATGATTGACATTATTTGCATCAGAAATGTAAAACTGTGAAGGCTACAGGAGGCAAAGAATTCATTTTCTGACTCTGATAGAAGATCTTTATCACCCACTGTGACATTAGCTGGCTGAAAAGTAGGTAGGTGGGAATAAAAATACCTTGTGGGATTTGTAGGCTTGGGCAGCACAAAGGGTCACAGTGCTGCTCTATGCTGAGATTCTTTGCTGAAAACAATTCAGATTTCAGTTTAATGTCCAGTCTTTTAGAATACTCATCCAAGCTTGGCCTTTAAGGCTCCTCCACTCCTAATTACTGCCCTCAGCAGGTTCACAACAACATAACTATTTAGCCCAGAGGTGAAAATTTCCACTATAAAAAGCAGAGGTGGAAAATGTGAACCTTCCCTCTGGATCAAATGCTCGTATGCTCATGAAAATACCAGGCATTTTCTTCCTGCTTGGCTTACAGATACTCTCACACGCATACAAAAGAATGGGTACTTTGCACAACTGCACTGTAGGGAGCCTGGGGGCAGCAGTGCCATGCATTCAAGAATTACCTAGGGGCTCTTCAAGACAGGCCACTGGAGGCGGAGGTGACACAATGAATTCGTAGAAAGTGGAGGAGTGCTGGCTGAATTGATTCTCATGCATTCTCTGTATTTAGTAATACCCACATATTGGCATTGACATGAGTTCCAGAGGCAGAAGGGCTGAGAAGCAACATGGCATTCATAATGAAGGCTGATAGAAGCAAAATGGGAACAATAGTAAGTGGGACATCATTAAATATTATTATAAGGTAAAGTTAAACTTGCTTAAGTTTAACTTTAAGTTAACTCCTAAGAACTATAGCTCAAAGAATGACATTTCATTGCTTGGTACATTCTAGCAATGACTGAGAATGAACAAAGACATCGCAATCTAGGAAGACCAGGCAGCAGAATATTACACTTCACTTTTTAATGCTTGAGTGAATTTATTGTGCACTGAAGGGAGGAGCTGATAAAACCAGCAGGTGCTATGCAAGCTTCAGCTAAACATCCTCTGGTTTTGAGCTGCCACATCCCTTCTCAGCTGCTCCTCATCCCTTCTGCAAAAAAAAAACATGGATACATGCAGCTTACTGCAGAAAGCATCAGCTTATTCATATGGGGTAGCAACTCTATCTAGAACAGAGATCCTCACCTAAGAAATGAAAGCTCGTAACAAAAATAAACTGATCTGTAAGTAACCTGAGTCCAATTTTAATTTGTTTATGAGCTCATGGGGATATTCAGGGTAAGACTGGCTTATTTGTTCCACCATAGTGCAGATGGGGCAGGAGGAGTTAATATGGCAGAACAATTTTTTTCCCCTGGAAGGAATCAGGCAATTATGAAACCCCTGGAAAGACTGCACATTCCCTACATAGCACAGGGTATGCTACAGAGCAGTTTTTATAGCATGTTGGTAGAAGTGTTGCTAAACAAGCAACACACTATTTAGTGATTGACCCCAAACCTAGAGCTGATGTGCCGTACAACACCACAGTCATCCACTGCTTATGTTTATTCACATGCAGTCTATTTGAACTACAAAGTCTTCCTTATCTTTCCCCTAATCTCTTCCTATTACAGATTGTATCACTACCTAACACCTCAAGTACACTCTGACCAATCCCTTCTTTCTCTTCTGTTCCTATTATAACCTCTGGTTAAGTTTTCCCAGGTGTGCTCATTGGTCTTTCAGCCATCTAAGTTCACGTAAGGTTTCAAACAGCAGCTACATCTCAAGGAGGAAAGCATGTCTGCAAAGATAGCACTCTCAAAACACTGTGCAAGTCTTTGCTAAGCTAAAGGTGGCCCTTCCTTATGTTCCCTGTGCTTTAGCAATAGTGGGTCTTCCTTAATCCAGCTTGATGTAGTTCTTTGTGGGTGAGGTCTAGGAAAACAGCTAAGAAGTTAACTTTGCAAGGCAGAAGGGTAGGCAACATATCACCTCTTCTTTTTGATATGCCTTGTTGATGTTATTTGCCACACCCAACTATGCTGTAATTGTTAACTTCTGCAAGCAGGCTGTTATCAAGCGTATTAAGCATTCCCTGTGCTAAACAAGTTTATTGCAAATTAAACACCAACATAATGAATTTGGTATGAAACTGAGGTTGCCTGGTACCTGGGAAATAGGGTACTACTAAGGTGCTAAGATCTCTATTATCTTGTATTCTTCTTCAGGTGATTTAAATAGATGCAAGGTTCACATTGCTTTCTTTCAGCAGTATGGCAACCCACTTAATCTTCACTGAGGACAACAGAGAGTGTTCATCTGATTGCTAACTGTCCATTAATATCCAGGCAAGATGCCATACTATTTTGTGTACAGATTACCAGTTTGGAGTAGGACATTTTTCAATCTAATTTGGGAGCAGGGTTCTATGCTCAGTTCCTCAAAGAAGTGGTCCAGTTCACTTTTACCTCACACTTGAGGGTGAAAATGGGATGGGGAAAAATGCTACCATACTTGGATGGTGTGAATTCATACTAACTTGCTGCTCAGGTAAACAAAGTTCCAAGCCCCTAGGGCCCTTTCAGTGTGAAGCTAAAACCAAAGAAGCTGTACGGAGAAAGCTATTGACCCTGAGAAAGGCTGATACAATTTTTTTCATCTCTATTTCCTAAATCTTTGAGAGCCATTATCTACAGATGAGGCTATTCTTATAAAGTCTCACAATACCAGAGTTATGACTTGTGGAAACAAAATAAGGTTTCTATTGCAAGCCTCTAGTCTTGGTGCAATAGTGTCAAAAAAATACTTACTCATACAGATCCATTTCTCTTTTTCCACTTTTATTTTGTACCATGCACATCTAACCCTTCAACTGCTTCTATGACTTTCCATGATTGCTCTGAAATACCTCTTTGAGGTCCCCCTAGAAAGCTGAAGTCCATCCAAGAGTATATGCAGTAGATACCTTGACTGCAGCATTTATTTGCCATTACAGCTTCTTGAAATACTTGATTTAACTAAGTTATTTTTTCTTCTATGGAAAATTAAATCTTTTTAAATGAAATCTTCCATAGTTTTTTCATTTCCATTTTTCCTGAGTGCTTTAAAANAAAAAAAAAAAAAAAAAAAAAAAAGCATATACCAAAAAAATTATTAATTTCCAAATCTAATACAAAATTGTATCTTTCCTCTTCATCTTTTTCTTTCTGTCTCTCCTTTGGAAAAAAAAAAATATGACAAGACAAAATAATATGGAAAAAGAAGTATGGCTGAAAAGTCATTTCAGAACAGAATCTTTATCCATTTGTAAAGGATCTTTCTTGACCCTTAAACTTTAAATCTGTACTTTTAAAAAGAAAACTATGGTGGCTACTCTTTTCTCTCTCTTTTTTTTTTTTTTTTTCCCCCTCCCCGTAAAACAAACTAAAACTATTTTACCTCTAGTTCTGGTGCTGAACTGTTCCAAATCTATTTTGTCCACTAACAGCTTCAGCAATTCACCATGGATTTTCTCTTAGCTAGGGGAATTTTCTTTCTCATTCATCAATTATTTCCCATTTCCTGTGGAAATAAAATAGTCAGATGCATTTTAAAACAAAAACATCAGACATTCTTCCTTAGACTGACCTTTGACAAGCAATTTGTTTGTTCTGTTTTTTGTGAGGCAAAGTTAGAGAGAAGTGGGTACTTGACTAGGGCTTATGTAAATGTCTGGTGAAGTCAAACAGCAGTTCTAGCATACTTCTGCTTATTGGAACCTCTTATGCTCTGAAAAATAAAAATACATATATTGAAAATCAATCTTAACATACAAAAGGCAGAAGTCTTTTTTTCTGCAGCCAGGATACATTGGCATGATGAGGAAGACACCTCCAGATGCTTTGCTTACCTTTCAAACCTGCCTTTCGAAAACAGCCTGTACTGAATCAACGGTCCCTACAAAGCTGATGCATGCTTTGAATGGCAGAAGTACAATGCCTTATAAAGTTATAATCAGGCTGGATCTCACTAATCTGGGTTATAGCTCAGCTGTGAAGGCTCTTTTGAGTAAAATCATTTCTTTATTAATGAGATTCAGCCCAATCTCACTGATAAAAATTACTTTAAAAAATGTCCCTTTGCTGCTATTCAAATGAATGGGAGAAAATGGTGGGTGTTTTAAGAGCTGTCTTCCTGTCATATCAGGATGGATCTCATTAGTGAAGGGAATGATTTTGCCAGGAAAAACTTCTACAATGAGAAAACATAACCTACCATGGATGAGCGAATTCCAAGTCAATTAGACTAAAAAAAAAAAAAAAACTTAAAAGATCGTCTCACTGCTCTCATTCATTTAATAACAAGAGAGAGGGTATTTCCCTCTCAATTTTTTTTTTTTTTTTTTTTTTTTTAAGTTGAACTGGACAGTAGCTCATTAATACAGGAACTACTTGACTTAAAAGAGCTTCCAGTATTAATCCACTGTTCAACCCAGATTAACCAAATCAAACATGATTTGAGTGTGTGCGGGGAAAATAACTCAGAAGTATAATATCTATTTCTAAAGCGTTACATCTGACTTCAGAAAGGCACATAAGGGGTTAATAATCTACTGCTACTTTTGAAGTGCATTTGGGGTACATTTGCTTAGGTAAACTGATAAACCAGTGCTTGGAAACTCAGTTAGATGTGGTCAACCACAAGTGATTGATGAAAAGGCAATTCAAATAGTTTAAATATATGCATGTAAAATCTTAGGAACTAAGACATTCTCTCATAGCCCTACAAAAACCTCAGTGATTAGCAGCGAGGGGAGAGCTAATTTCTCTGTAGCCATTCTTCTTTCCTGTTAATTATCAAAAGAAAGTTTCATCTGGATCCTAGACCAGAGTCACTGTGTATCACAGTAGGCAAAGAGGACATCAGAACTTTGAGATCATGACTATAGACTTGTGCAACCACTCTGGTTTCCTTCTACATGACTTCTGCAATATTTTGGTGCCTTTATTCTTCTTTCATAGCAGTATGTCTAGTCTTCTTCCATGAAGAAGTATAGTCAGCTGCAGATTCTTACACAAGCTCTAAACACAAACCTAGGCAGGAATCATCTGGCTTAAATTACGCTAAATTCATTATAGTCACTGTAAGACCTCACCTGTGTCTGCAGATGTCTTTTGCCATGTTCCTTCCATGGAACTTTTGCAGTGATTTCTCAGTAATTTAGTGCAGTAGCAGATGCAAACAGTGTCCTGGAAATCTTAGTGATTATGTGTATGTCCGCCACAGTCCATTTTGGCAAAAAGCATATTTTAGAATTTATTTTCCCATTACCACCTCATAACAAACATTAATTCAATAACTACTCATGTTATTTGCAACATGCTTAAAATTATTCCTGTTCAGTGGATTATACCTGTAATTTAGCAGAAGCTAATTCCAAAGGAAGAAAGAAAGAGAAACAAGGAATAAAATGATATAATATATTGTGTTTTTTCCACTAAATAAACCTTTCAGGTTCTTTGGTATAACCACAGGTGAAATTTCAGCACTCTTAACATACACACTACTAATGGATTTGTAAAACATCTCTGTAACATATCTTGCAATATTTAATATTATATTTATTACTTCTCTCTCACAGAGAAACATACACTTATATTCATGCAAGTACACACGAACCTGCATGCTCACACACAGAAGATAACTCATATGGTGATGTTTCCCTTTTGTTTAAAACACTGGAAGATGTGATAGTGTCCTATTGCACACAGTTTGATGTGTTCTGAAGATGTAAAAACAAATTATTCCTTGTCAAAAAAGTGCATGCCATGGACTTTATAGATGAGAAAGCTTCTCTAAGGACTGACTGCACCTATCTGGAAAAAAAATACTGTAGGTGTATCCCACATTAAATGTTCAGCTTGAAGATAGCAGTTAAGCATGTCACATTATTACATGCATAATAATATGACGAGCTGAAATGACAAAATGCCAGCTTCCCACCAAAAATTAAAGCAACAAACACTATTTTCTTCCAAGGACAGAAACTAACACTTTCATAGTATTTCTTGAATGTGGTACACTGGCAAAATGACACACCAGTGAAAATATATGAGAATTCAGCTGCCTAGGGAATGCAGATAGTTCTCTAATATTCTGAAATGCTATTAATGCAAGCATACTGTCTTAAATACAAGATCATGGTTAATGAACAAAAAATCCCTTAAATAGTGCAGCAAGTACCTGGTGTAAGTAAGAATGGCAAAGTTTGTATAAAAATTGGTTTTGGTTCCTTTCACTCAATTCAGATTTGATGCATGTCTGATTTGATGATCAATATTTACTATGGAATAATCAAATATTTTTGATGCATGAGCAAATGACCTTTAGGGAATCTTAATATCCATTCCTTCTATATACATGGTCTATTTTGAATCTTCTTTACACTTACATGTAAGACCTCACAAGGCTTATCAAGATTAAAAAAGATACACTTTAATTAGGTTAATATTTTATTTATGTTACAACTTCCCCCTGGTCATGTCTAACTTAGGTTCTATTTACAGTCTTGCCAAAAACCAAAGAACAAATCAACAGAACATAAATTTACTTTTCAGAAAGATGTTACTTGGATAAAATTTACATTTGAAAGGCTAAATTTGCATTTCACTCTATCCCCCCAAATATCAGCTTATTAAATATATATATATATATATTCTTGGAGATAGGATCTTCTGGAAACAAAACTAACTTTTTGTTTTCTTCTTATTTTCAGATCGTTTAAGATAATTTTGTTGACCCATATTTTTTATCATTTTGCTGCATTACATCATACTTTTAGTTAACATAATATTGAAAATAAGTAAAGTTTTGGTCCTTTTCTCCTGAGAAGTAATGGGTCATTGTTCATAATAACTAAAACCTAAAGCCAGATTGCCTAGTGAAGTTTAATTACATGCCAGGGATCTTTGTACATAGCATATATGAATGTTAATTGCAGTAAATGGGAAAAAAAAATGCTCTAGCACAAAGTTGTAGCAAGTAAGGGATTCTCAAGGGCTAATTTCATATGCAGTCCTGTCGTGTTGCCCTTGGGACTTGACCCTTTTTTAACTAGAGGAGTAGAACTAGAATTTTAACTAGTTGCTTGAACTAGAGTTCAAGAAAAGGATCTGCTTTCCAGGAGGTTCTAAAGAATACTCCAGAGTTTGGGAAATCATGAAGAAAAGTGGGCTTCAGAATATTTCCAGTGCTTCTAAGAAACTTCTGATATACCTCAACGTCTTCGGCGGTGTTCTGTATTGTCTATGCATATTCAACAGAAGTGCAAGCAATTACATAGCAATTGTTACAAAATAATGTACCGTCCGACAGATTTTGGCACATTATGCGCTTTTATTTTTTGCTCATTTGCCTTTTATTTTACTTACAGCAAATTCCAAAGACCAAATGCTATTCTGTCTTGTGTTTTTGAAATAACTAAAGTACACTATAACCAAAAGTCAACTACAACCCCATCACTATTTTATTGCTCTCAGAACAGTGTCCTTCCATAAGCAAATTTCCTTGTTCTCCCTTATGTCCCTCACAGGTCACAAGGATGTAATTTTCATCTCATACATCCCTGATTTTAAGCACAAAAAATTGATGTGTCTGGTGTTTGACAAATCATAGGGAAAAGAAAAAGTTCCAACCTCAAATATTTCCTTGGAAAATACTTTGCCAAATTTATTTCTCTTTTACAGCAGCAGCACTGGAGCTTTCACTTTTTTTTTTTTTTTTTTTTCGGCAGAGAAATGTTATCCTGTAGGAGAATCCTGCACTCTTCAGAAAGTTACAGACTGCTGCGCTCACTCTGGTTATATTTATGTTGCTGGTGGTTGGTCCCTCCTCCTTGCCCACGTGAGGGTACCCCATCCTTCGACATCGTGTCTCTATATCACCACCAAGGCACCCTAGGTGTAAGCACAATGCACAGTGGCACACTGATGGTTCCTATCTAGCACAATACTGCCTTTTCAGTGCACGCCAGGTTCTTCTGTCGCTCTTCCTTAAGACATTATTATTTCATACTCTTCCTCCCTTTCTATACTGGGGACAGAATCATGAACAGCTACAGGCTTCATGGTGGCTTTCCTGCCAAGAACCTCCTTGAAGACCTCTTGCCCTAGGACAGGAGTTTCTTTACTTCCCTGCAGGGAAGAGTTGTTATCTTTGGTTTTGCTGTAGTATTCCCTTAACTCCTTTCTCTTAATACAGACATGAATACTAAGCCAGTCTGACAGGAATTTCCTCAATAAGTGACAGATGATACTTTCTGTATTTTGGCCATATGTGGCCATGGGCTTCCATATGGGACCAACTCCTAACTCCCAGATAGATGATGTAATTGTGGAGGGACCATGTAATTATAAAAGGTCCCTCTGGGTCTCTTGTCTGAGATGGATTCTGTGAGAGGGAGAGAACCAGCTCACAGCACAGCTCCTGTTGGCATGTTCTGTGCCATGTGGGCTTGTTGCATGTGCTTTGGTAGTCTCTGGACACACTCAGAGGGCAGATTGTCCCAAATCAACAAGGGGAAGGCAGTATAAGGTAGGTAAGTTTCCAGCATTTCCCTGTCCTCTGTGTTTCAATGGTGTTACTCTAGAGGGATCTCCAATGGCCAGACAGCTTAAGTGGCTAGGTCAGAGCTGCTGAGAAGCTGTAAGAAGACTAATCGGCACAGACACTGGTTCTTATTTTGATATTTGACTTCACAAATGGTTGCTACTTTCTGCACTGATTTTCAATTCCTAGGATTTCTCTAGATACCGCTTCATGCACACCACTCACCATGAGTCTCATTTTTAATGTAACCAAAGCAAGAATAACTACAGTAAAGCTCACACATAGCAGAAATACCTGCTAGAATGTCAATTCTTAATGCAAGTGAAAAAAATATCTTCACAGAGGCTGCTATCCAAACCAACAATAGCTGGCCATACTCAAGCAAGGCTTGTAAATCAGGAACATTTCTTTTAGCTTCAGCCTTATTATATCTTAATATATAAAATATTCTTTGTCTTGATGCTTCAAACTCAGCCTTAGATTTCTGTCTGGACTCTCCTAGCTATCTTCACCTCAGCTTGATTTCTGCAAACGGTCTTTAAAGCATTCCAGAAACAGGGAAGATAATCCTTATGTGTTCTGTCTATATAAATGAGCAGCGACACACACTGTACCTTCTTCCTCCTATCCCTACTCATAGTGTGAAGTCTGGGACCTGCATTAAATTAAATGTCTCTTCATTTATGTATGAGTGATTTTATGCAGTTAAAATAAGTACTATAAGAATTAAACTATCACAGAGAAAAGACAAAATAGTGGTAGAAAACAAAAACCATACAGTGATAAACTATGATGATCTCTGATCTCAATCATAGTGCTAAAATGGCAACTTCTTTTCCCTTTATCAGGAGATGAAATCTTTTTTTTTCAAGTATTCAGCACATACAGCAATACAAATCAGGGAGCTAGCCACTTCTGCCCTCCGACATAAATCTGGATTTGTGTCCTGGAATTTAAAGCGTTTGGGGTGAGTGTGCACTGCGGAAACTAAGAATAGAGTTTGAACCACTGTCATAAGAAGCAGTGAAGAACAAAACAGAACAGTGTTAAAATGTCAGAGTTCATTTCTGGTCTCAACAGCAATGTACAACACCCCTGCTCCTTCACAAAAAAGAGCTGGAAGGTCACTGTCATTTCTGGTCTTGAAGACATGTGTCACTCATTTCCAGCCTCTTCTGATATTTGACAGTATGGACCTGCCTGGAGCACAGCAGGAATAAAGGATGACACAGCTCACTGAGCAAAATTTCATTAACAATTTTCCTCCTACTCAAATAAGATCTCACCCTGACCCTAAAATGTAGAGTTTGCTACAGAAGAGGCACTTGTGAGGGCTTCAGTTAATGCAATCCAGTCTTTGACAAAGTTCGGTCTCTGCCTTGGAAGAATGCTTAAATTGATAACAATCTTTGATAAAATGTTGCATAATCTGTAAGAGAGAAATGGGCTGCTTTAAACAGAGGAGGTCACGTTTTTCATTGTCTAGTCTGATCTGAGTTTATTGCACCAAGGGAAGCTAAACACACTGTTCCTCAGTGAAAACCACTGCATGGCTATCAGCTATATTTGTGTGTTCATATTCATATTGTAATTAATAGTTTACTAATAATTTGCCAATGACATTCTGTATCTAATTCTTAATATTCAAGCTTAATATTACTTTAATATTTGGGATAAATGTAAAATACAGTTTAAAGATAGTTGTGCTGTGGGAGTATACTTATTTTAAGTGAGCAATGTCTTATGTTCGTCTTTTTTATAGTGCATCTGGTAATTGAGAGGAGAGAGTTGTAGCGGATAAATAAACAATGTCTGCAAGACCATATAAATAAAGTTGATTATTAAAATTATTAAAGATTATTATATCATCCCACCTATTCTTTTGTAAGCTTCATACTGGCACCTACTATGAGGTGTCCAAAAATGAGACCTTGGAGCATCTTTGCACTTAATCACCTGGACTCGTTTCATATGATTTGCATACTTAAAAAATTAGGAGTTTAAAACGCCAACAGGCAAGGGGCTTGCATCTCTCTTACTCCCAATTCATAAAGCTTCAGAGAATTTTCAAATCCACAGAAACAGACAGAATGTAAAAGAGTATTATGAGAAATAGACTATAGAGTATTATGAGAAATAGACTATAGAGAAATAGAGATGCTAGAGAAATAGAAAAAAAATATGTCTGTAAAGCTATGCCAGGTCTTTTATTTTTTCCTTAAAATATATTTTAGAGAAATTGTCAAATTTTTCAATTTGCTGCATTTTTAAGTAGAATGATTATAATGTTAAAAAAGTCAAATATTTACTATTAGTCTTACATTAACATTCAAAGACAGAAAGGGAACATTTGCAGTTTCTTCAACTTCACCTTAAAAGTTAAACTTGCCACTTTGAAGGCAGTTAAAATGCACATCAACTTCCACGGTAACTGTAGTTATGCTGTTCTGACTGCTGGTTAGTTAGCCTTCAGTTGTGGCCAGTAGGCAAGTTTATCAAAGTTTATGAAAGAATATCAATTTATCAGTCTATCAAAAAATCTCTCCCTCTTTCAGTGTGAATTTACCTTCTGTGACTTTGATATCCATAGCTTTTTGTAAGGTTACTAAACAAGAGAAGAATTGGCCCTTAAGGGTATTAGGCACAAATGGGAGATCTTCGAAGAGTGATTAGGAAGAGACGAGTCTGGATCACAGGACTTCTTTAGCACTTGAAGACTCTGTGCCTTCAGTATCATCTTCT
>VZSV01000014.1:7940771-7956467 GCA_013398735.1 Nothocercus julius
TTACCTGGGAAGGTAATTCAGCCAGAATCATGAAATACAAGTAATCATCATTGATGTTTGCCAATAAGCAAAGAGTAGTAAATAAGGTATTAGCCACAGAACATCAGGTATTAAATGTCTGGAAATTGGCTAGTCTGTCAGGAGATACGCATTTTTTTTTTTCTCTGCTGTCATTTATGTCAGTCTTGAATACATTCTGTTTCACTATGCAGTGGATTACACCCAGAGCTTATGGATATGAATACGGGTTGCTTGCTTTGCTCTCTCTGATCATGCTCCAGTGGTATTAACACTTGGGGTCAATCTGGATTATCCCATGTTTAAAAGATGTCAATTAAACACTTCGGTTCTTAATTTCTGAGAATTTCCTCTTGCT
This sequence comes from Nothocercus julius, assembly GCA_013398735.1. Classification (NCBI taxonomy): domain Eukaryota; kingdom Metazoa; phylum Chordata; class Aves; order Tinamiformes; family Tinamidae; genus Nothocercus; species Nothocercus julius. The sequence goes on from VZSV01000014.1 coordinate 7,941,148, forward strand.
TATAAGATGAGCTGAAGCAATTGCTTGAACAGACTTAGCTGATACCGTGTTGCAGGTGGTCTGGGTGGTGGTGAAGGGGAAAAGGGAAGAAATAATTTTTGCACACAAGTATGCTTCCATGCATGACGCAACTGATGTGAACAATCTGCAAGGAATTTAAAGGATGAATTGGCGACTTTACTCTTCAGTGACATTTTCTTCTTCTAAGTAATCGTGTTGGGACTCAGTAATCAAAGTTAGTTAAAATGCATTCCTAAAGTGAACTCTGCAGTCGGAATTTTACCACTTGTGTGTTCAGGAGAGAATCTAGTTTCTCACTGCAGGAGGTAAGAGTGGCTGAATGAGAGATGTCCTGGGATACCACCAAGTTAGCAGGAACTTGAGACCCACTTCCAAGATGAGAGAAAAACCACAAAGAAAAACAGAGAGCTGTCTTTAGCATGTCAGGAAGATTAGATGAAAAGATGAGATCCTCCTATAGGTAAAAGAGATGCTCCTCTAAAATACCTGTCTCTGATGTCGTAGTTTGTGTAAAAACCTCCTTGATATATAATAGCTTGGGTATTTTAGTTCTGTATTTATTTTAATGTTCAAAATGTTGATTAAGTCATCAAAAATAAGACACTGTGGGTAAGAAAAAACATTTCAAACTAGTTTAGAAATTATTATGGGAAAGTTTTATTTAAAATATCACTAACCTCCCTTTCTAAAGTCATTATTCTAGAACTCAAGCAGATCTAATAAGGACTGAATAGACAGATTCAAGTGACCTGACAGCATGTACTATGGAAAAAAAAAAATGCGCTAGAGGATAGATGAAAGCAGGATTTTTTGCTTAGACTCCCTGTACGTGATCATTTCCGGGGCTGTGCTATGAATTCTAAGCTTGGCCATAATTTTCCTTCAACTCTTTTAAAAGTGAGAAATTGAGGATTTTTATCTATAAAATTGACTTAAGGATGTAACAACATTGCTGGTATGGAGTTTGATATCTCTCTGTATAAATCAATGATTTTTTTTATTAGGATTGCATTACTCTTGTGGGTAAAAACGTGTGAGTGCATCACCAGACAGTGGCTAAATGTCTGTGCCTATGCTAACTTTAAGTTGTTTTCAAAGTTTATTTTTCATATTCTCCAGTAGTATGCAGGGAACATGAAATCCCTGAGGCTTAAAAATAGCTTACATCATCATAGGACTCCAAAAGCCCAGAGTGCCTACAAGTACCCTTATCCATGAAGGTGTTAATCAGTGTATATACTGTCTCATCTGCATCTTAGAGGCTCTGCAATTAAAAGCAGAACTTTTATGCCTGGTCCCCAGCTTGCTGCTATTCAAAGGCCCTATCTGCATACACTGGGGATGGAAAAGGCTTTCTGAGTGTAAATAATTGAAAAAATTAGAGGGATTTTCAAAGATTGCAGAGCTTTCCTTTAGGACCAGTCCAGGAGCCCTGTCCTTCTGTCAAAGTACAAATTACCCCCATATGGTGATGTCCGTTCTCTGAACTGTAATTTATTCATTATGCAGAGTGCCGAATACCAAATGGTGAAAGCACAGCAGCAGAACAATGAAACAGGCTTAGGAAGCTAATAAGTGTCCAATCAATGAGAACCTAATGAACTATAACATGTAATACTTTATAAGACATTCAAATTAAAAGGGGGAAAAAACAACAACCATGTAATATCAATTTACTTATTCCAATTCTAAACAAATGAAATAAGCATCGTTCACTAAAAATATAACATTTGGAGTAAGGAGTTTAAAAAAAAAAAAAAAGTCAAAATTTCTTTAAGAACATTTTAACAAAATAACAACCTGTCTTTATTTAATGCAGACCCTTTTCACCAAACTTCTTTGGTGAGGTAGTAAAAGTTTTTTTCAGTATCAATGCTTGGGAAGTGGAATCAACATAAGCCTTGACATATATGAAATATATAAAATATATGAATATATGAGTAGCTGAATTCGTCACCAGCAACTCATAGATATCTTTGGCCAAATATAATACCTTTACCTTTCAAGACCAAGCCAAATGCTTATATTTTATCTACACACAACTTTTTCTCTTCATTTCATGGGTTATTTACTGTGAATTCCCTTCCCACTTTTGCCAAAATCTCCTGGATCTAATTCTATAGTAATAATAATGATTAATAAATAATGTAGAAGGTAATCTCAGGAAGGTGCTCTGTCCCTCCTAGGCTGCTAACATACAGAATATATTCTCTGAAATGCTGGCAAGGAAATAACTAACTCTTTCTCAGAGATGAGGATGTGAAGGCAGAAATCCCGGTGTCCAGTTTGACAGACCACTCTTCGTTTTCCTGTCTGCTGGGATGCACAGTCAAGAATCTCTGCCCTTTACTCTTCTTACAAAGAGCTCCTCTCCTTTAAATTAGAAATTTCAATTAATGCTTCTCTGAATTACTATTATGCATTAAAAAAACAAAACTAAACAAAAAATGTGTTGTAGGGTTGTTGGATTTTTTTAATTGAAGCCTTCTTAATCCATTTTATATTGGCTTGTATTGCCTTCCCTGACAGAAAAGGTGCCAACAAGATGGTTCTTTCTTGTCTCAGCCAGCTACACATATTAGCAATTCTCACAGCAGTTGCCAAGTGTAGCTGTATGTCCTCCTCTCCTAGAGTGGCTGTAGTTTTCTTTTTCCGCAGCAGTTGACATTACATGTCTTCTGCATTTCCTGCTGCTCCTGTTCACATGTGATAGCAGTTAGTGTCAGCTTCGCTATCTCTTCATTTTCTCTTATATGTGTAGCTCTTTATAGATTTCTCCATTAAAAAAGAATAAAACAAATCTCTATTTTTTTTGCATTTCTGTGCTTACCCTCAGTGTGATTTTGTGAATGTGATTTTACATTCTGGATTTGTGCTACCAGCTCTGCTGCTGACACTGCGGCCTTTTCAACCAGCCACATAAAGTTCTTTAGGTCGTGCTGTAGAAGCCCTGCTGGTGGCACAGTGCTTCTTGGGCCTGAGTTACATCTGCCCATAGAAAGATTTTATGCTCACACTTCCCCAAATGGGCAAACAGGTGCTATACTAACCTGCCATGTATTTCTCGGACCTTTCTTCTCCTGAGTTAATGCACAACCAATAACAGAAGAAAGAAATGTTATGAAGCAGCTTGAGTTGCAGTGCATCTGTATCATTTCCTTCAGGTGTCCAACACAGCAGGTCACCAGAGCTCACTGCTGGTGACAGTAGTGCCAGGAGAGTCATTCACTAGAATGGGTGACCTCTGGGTACTAGAAGATGATGTAGAACAAATCTCACTTTTCCACCGACGAAGGAAGGCAAGAAAGAATATTGCATTTGTCTGGATTGCTGCTCCAATAAGGTGGCCTTAGGAAGGATGCTCAGCATTTTAGGATCACTGGACCCATTTGGGATGTTTGAAGTGCTATAAAGAATGACTGCAGAGCCATTGCACATCAGTGAGATTTCCACCAGTTCAAGGAAACTAATCAAGTCTTTCCCAGTCTATCTCATACTCACAAACCAGGTAGCAAAAGGATGCAGATGTGCCAGACTCTCCTTTTGAGTCTGACTGTAAAGAATAACTTACTATTTGTTTGGATTTTTTTTACAGTTCTCTGTTATTTGTTGGCTCACAGATCTTTCTTTTTCTTTCTCACACCTCACACTTTATCATGACAGCCTCAAAGCAATTGCAACCGAGATTACGTTAACAAAACTCACTCAGCGGTGCAGGTGCAGTAAAACAAAAATGAAAATGAAAACAACAACAACAACAAAGATGAGGAAAAAACATGACAGAACTGCTTTGTTTCCCAAATTATCATCATGCAGTCCAGACATGGAGATGCAGCGAACTGCTGTCACACAATGCTTAATGCAGAAAAGCACCATTCAGAGCAGTGTGCTGTTTTCAGAATAGGAGCTGCTGGTGAGAATAAATGTCCATCAGATCTTCCACATCACCCCTTGCTTCATTAGTAGGTCAAACCAGAATGGGTGGTTAAAGAGCCAGGAAGGAAGGTAAAGCACAGAAATTTGTGACACGCACTGTTTAGGGAGAATGTTATATTAAACAAACAAACAAAAGTCATATTTTACTTTTCTTCTGAGATTTTAGCTGAACTTCATTCTCTCTTTAATAAATGGAAGTTTTGTTTCTAACAGTAAGAGTAAAATAGATACTTTTAACTGTTTATGGTTGGCTTTTTTATTGTTTTTATTTTAAAACCAGCCACTGCATATAGGGTTAAATCTCTTTACAATGCAATAAAACTGATACTGAAATAGTGTCCCCTTACTGTAGGAGAAATCTGCAATCAGGACTTCCAAGCACATGCAAAAAATAACTCTTGGATCAGTCTTCTTGTCTTCCAGTAGACTTGGCAAGAAAGACAAGCCATATGTGAAGCCAGCCATATATCAGTTATGTGGTCTTAGATATTTGCAATAAAACAAAGGACTTTGCTGTCAGCCCTCCTGATTTCATGAATCCTTTACAGTTTGCAGTAATGTCCCTTCATCAGAAGCCACAAAGTTATCCTTAGACATGTGCCTTTCTTAGGGGAAATATTCCCTGAAAAAGCTATTTATGATTAAATCCATCAGGGAAAGAGGAAGACATGAAAGGAAGCAATACAGTCAGCCTCAGCCATGCTGAATACATCCAGATATAATAAGTGAGTGTAAAAAAATAATTAAAAGGAAAAGAAGGAGAAAAGTTGGGGGGATGGGGAGAGGAAGGAGGGGGAAGAGTAGTAAAGTACACATACACCAAACAATAAGATCAAGGGGAAAATCTTTGTGCCAGCAATGTGGATACCCTGTTAAATTAAGTGGAACTAAGATTTCAATGCAGAATTCCTCCAGGCCATTTATTTAGACATTATTAGCTCACTGTTTCATACAGGGAGTGTGTTAGGAAGAGGTTCAGTTTTAAGGACGGTGGTTTTCCCAGCTGATTTTGGGTGGACAGTCTGCATGCATGAATGGGGAGGAAGGCTGAGGGAATTGGGAAGTAGGAACTAATGAATAGCTGACACCCTGGGCTAGCAATGCCATGTGGATGTGAACTGTCCTTTGTGTAGAATTACTCACATGTGTGAAGTTCAGCATTTGCTCAAGCTCAGGATAAGAACTGGTAGCTTTATTTGATGTAGTGGTAAAAGGAGCCAGTGAAGGAATTTAAGAAGTGAAATGATATGATTATGGCACTGTTTTTCTGTTGGCCTTACAAAAAACACTTAAATAATGGAATTATTAAAAAAACTAGTAGGGTTTATTGTAGGATTGCGGCAATGGTTTTGGTGTTAAAAAAATAATCTTAGCTATAATGTAAAATGCCAATTTTTCTCATCAACTATTATGAACTGTTACATTTTAAACAACAGCAAGACACCAAACTCCCGCAGCCAGATTAGATTTCTGTTCCTATAGTGTTATTTCTGAGCATACTTGGAGTTTTTAAACTGTTCTAGCTTTCTAGCAGGGCTCTTGAGCTGATTCAGCAGGGCCCTTGAGCTAATTTTAACTACACGATTTGTTTCATTGGAATTAGTGGTTTATAATCGTGTAGGTTCCTAAGGAGCTATCCATGTTACAACCTCATCTATGTCATCTTTTTTTTTTCTTAAAAATAAAACTTAAGAACAAAGAAACTAAAATTTACTCCCCTTCCACCTCTTTTTTTAATCCTTCTCTATAATATCTTTGCAAATAATCTTGTTAATCAATTTGTGAATATCAGATACCAGTGAAATATTTGCTCTGGAATAAGTATCTCTTACTAATGTCCTGATGATATTTCATGCCGTTTCTGTGGACTCAGTGCATAAAGCCTAAGGGCTCTTATTCAGGGATACTGCTATATCTATGCTTATAATTTATAACTCTAGACAGGGCAACAAATTCTATTATACAAATATTTGAAGCTATCACAAGAAGAGGAATACTTTAGAATAATCCTTCACTCAGAAGTTGCACTTGCAGCTCTTTTCAGTTGCTTTTTATTATTTCACCACAGGCGAACAGTTTCAAGGAATTATTAGGCTAAGCATTATATTAAAAATGAGCTTTTGAATTCTACCCCCACCCCAGTAAATAACATTTAACAGTCATTGTTGTGGAAATATGTAACAGACAAGTCAAAAGATGCTCTTTTTTTAACATCTCACAAAGGTATGAAAATATTAGCCAATGTTCAGATCTCTAGTACTCAAAATATTATGAGTCAGACACTGGCAGAGTTGCGAGGTCAGTGCTCCATCATCCACTGGCTTTATATCACTACAGGCTTTAGGGCACAATAGTCTGTGAGGAAGCTTGCCTAAAAGATGGGAAGGAAACCTGAAGAAGGCTAATTATGGGACGCACACTTGGCAGTTTCCTTTCAGAGCAATTCGGCCCAGCTGTGAAGGCCTTTGTGTCCCAGCACAAAGATCCCATGCGTGGCTGCCGCGCTCTCCATCGTGCCGGGGAGACAGGAATGGAGCTCCACCCCGGAATGCTGTGGCTTTTCCAAGGAGCTCACCTTCTTTGCCATGGAGCCGGTGATGAGAACTCATCAACACCCAAAACTTGCTTTGACAGTTTGTGCTACGTCCTTTCAGGAGTCTGAAATCACCTCCAAAACTTTGCATTGCAGATTGCTGGCCTCTTCTATACATTAAATGAAAACCTTGGAGCACGTGTGTCAGTGGTGTTGCTGACAGGAACCTAAATATCCTGTTGTGTGTCCTCTACATTCAAAGCACTTCATCCTAGAAGGGTTTAGCCAGCATTTTAGTGATGATTTTGTTTACAAGACGAATTTTCTTGAAAAAAAGTGTCCTGATTTCGGTTGGAAATTTCAAATTAGGGCCATGGCTTTTAACTGCTGGCTGCTTTCCAAACACTTCCAGATCAGAAGATCCAAAGAAGATCCAAAAATAGTACTTTCTTTTGCAATGTAGAAATAAGTAATTTTTGTATTTGGAGCCAAATCTGGATATTCTTACTTGGATTTTTCCACCGATTTTAAAGCAAGCTTTACCTGAGTAAAGCCTCACCTGAACTCAGCATGAATAACCGAGCGGAAAGTTAAAAATTCACCCCTGGAAGCACAGAACTCAGTTATGAGACTATTTTTAATAAAAATGCTGAATTAAATTGGTTTTGTCTGCACACTGCCATTTATTCTGTATATCAAAGCCATATCCACAACCTCCAACCCAATTGTGCTATACAAAAAACACAGAACAAAGGCAATATCCTACCTCTCCAAATAATTTGTTGCAAGAGTAACAAAGCCCCTTTGTTCACTACTTTACGCAAGATGGGGAGACACCATCTCCAAGCAGTAGCTCTGAGAATCAGCCTTTTCCTTCCACTTCCCAACATGCATATGCACATTTTTTCACATGCCTGCCACAGTAAAAGGAGTTGCAAAGAAAGGAACGGAGTGGAGCAAAAGGAAAATATTACTTTATATTAATAACAAATGGAGTGCACAATGCATTCCATATACAAAGGCTACCCATTTATGGAGCTAGAAGCCAAGGGCATTTTAAAACTTAAAGATCTTTTAAATAAACATATTGGTTTAAGTAGGAAGCAAATATTCCTAGCTCAGCAGGTAGTTGGTATCTAAATCACATTCAGACTTCACATAAATACACATGTCAAAGCATTTATCTAGTAATAAAAAAAACAACTCTTAAGGAATGCAGTTCAGATAGGGAAGTGTCAGTTATTTTGCACATTTCCTATTTCCAGCTCATTAGTTTCGGCTTTTGACAGGGGTGGAGCTGAAAGAGGGGGTCAGAAATCCTGTGGAGGTTTTTCTCTCCTCCCAATTTCACATGAATAAACAGAGGGAGGGAGTCCCCTGCCTGTCTGCCAGGCTCTTATCTATCATATTTAGATGCTATATGCTGTCAGATATTAGATAGCAGTGCCTGTAGGTATTGCCAGTTACTGGGAAATTAAACCTGGAAAAGAAGATACTACTTTCCATTCCCAAACAGACTTTATGGTAGCAGTATGTTTGGACAGCCTTCAAAAAAATATTGATGTCCAGGCAAAGGTGACAGGATCATATTTTTGTGATTCACTACTTGCAACTTTTTTTTTTTTTTTTTTTTTTTTTTTTTGATATTCTGAATTTTGGTCTGAGAGTGATATAATGACAACAGCAGTTAAGTCACATAGATATTCTTGCATTTTACATGAATATAAATAGCAGGTTATAAAGGGAAGTACAATTTATTTAAAGTAATGAGTAACAGTGAAATTTTACAAAATGGATACAAGCTTCTCAGAGAACAGTCTTAAACAAGAGGAAGAAGAAAGTTTCTAAAGGTCAGATGAAATGAGAATTTATAAGAACTTCTACTGGGAATACTGACCTGAAAAATTAATCCTTGACTGAAGGTAGAACTTCAGAAATTGTTCAAGTGGTTTTATATGGCACAGCTGCCTGTGGTACCAGCAGATTGGTCTCACTCTCCTAAAGAGGTCTTCCATAAGAACCTTTGAAGAGTTAGACAGACCTTTAAGCACTCTTCTATACCATCCCTATTTGTCCTGGCTCATTTTCAGGATAAATTATTTTTGGATAAACTACTTATTAATTTTCTACTGTCTGCAGCTTACTCAGAGAGAGTTCCCCTTGGTTGCTCTATCTGCTCAACCAGGAAGATCTTACATAGCACCTGTAAGAGAGGCAGGATTTAGCATTTGGATTGGCTGAAATCCTGTGGTTATGGTGATTTATGTGTGTGGGAGAGAATGTCAGTGAGAAAATGACCTCTTTTCCCAGCAATTTTTAAAGTCATGCCTAAAAGCATTCCTGGCAGACATGGACTGTCACTGCTGGCTTATTCTGAAACCCCTCAGCCTCTGTGAGCAGTTCTCAGCTGCAGCACATGGCTGTTTGGGGACCATGTTCAGAGAGGGCTCTGCCCTCTACATAAAAGGAGAATTACCACAGAGTTGGCTGAAAAACTACGATAAGTTTTTCCTCTCATTCCTATTTTCTTGGCCCTGATAATGAAATTTGATTCAGCATCCCATGATACTTTGCCCCATGCTCAGGGTGGACTTAATCCCTTTGCGCTAGAGAGGATCCCACTCCCAACTGAAACACAACAAATTGTATTTCCTGAAGTAATTTCATTTAATGTAACTATAATCAAAACTCTTGGGGTTTACAGTTCTTCCCTCTCCTCCCCTGTCTTCTTTAAGGTGCCTTGATGGACATACAACTTGCTAAATCTGAACTCACTAAACTAAATGTTCCTTTCAGTTGTGCACAAAGGCAAAACAAGCACCATTTGTTTTGCTTCCTAGGGGCATAACTTCCAGAATTGTTATTCCAGCCTAATTGGCGCTGAATCCTGATTATCCTCGGGTTAGTTTGATGACATTCCACTAGAGTAAGTGGTGTTATCTAGGAGACGTTTCCTTTGAGCTCCCGTCCAGACTGGGTTTCTAACATTTGCAGAGTGATGTCTAATCTTTATTAATGATGACTTACTGTCTAGAAATAATAAGAGGATGATTTAATACATAGAAGACAGCAGATGTAGTGAATGAGCAGAGATTGACACGCAAAGAAATAATGCCACTTTTCCCTTATTTCTTTTAATGGGCTTTGAGTCAGTCAGTGAATATTTTCAAATGGAGGTGATATTATTCATTTATGAAGAATTGTCACTGTTAAGCTATCAGCCTTTCTAAGATATTAAATTCTAACACTCCACAGTGCATATGTTCTGTCCATTAGCCAGACCTTAGCCATAATTTTCACTTTTTAAAATTTTCTAATCATGTGCAGGTGTAAGGAGAGCTCATCAGAGGCAATGAGGGAAGCCCCAGTTATTCATTCAGAAGCCAGTACAAAACCAGACCCCAAATACCTAAATTATCGCTAGACATTTATCCAGAGTGCTATATGTCTTGATATCAACATGGGTGGTGACAGCCTTTGCAATTCCCTATTCCTTACTCAAATAAAGGCAGCAACACTAAAGGAAGGGTCTGGAAGGGCCAGGGCTCTGTGTGAAAGAAACAGCTCAATTCAGGCTAACACTCTTTTTGGGAGAAACGTCACTCTTGATAAGCATCCTGAAGAAGAAGAAGGTAGATCTGAAAGGAGTATGTTTGTGTCTGTAGGAGATAGCACAGCAAAAAGTGAAGTATGGGCAAATAAAGTAGAGATTAATCAGTCTGCTGAACTAGAGACACAGAAATAAGAAACAGTAAGAGACAGGAACAAAATAAGGAAGAAAGAGAATGGGGAGCATCAGCTTCTTCCAGAAAACATACTTCCAGAGAAGTATATGAAAGACTGGAACAAAGAAGTATTTCCTGGTTATTGGGAGGGTCCAGCTGGGAACTGGAGGAGACTGAGGTGCTATAAAACACAGGGTGTTATTCCTCCTTATTTGATGTGAACTCATGGAATAACTGGGGGTTTAGGTTTTGTGTCATTATGTGATATGTGAGGGGCGAATGGTACTAAGTGAAAGCTTGTGAACAGGGCAAAGAGAAGCTGGACTTTCAGTGAGAGATTCTGTTTGTGAATTTGCGCAAAGCTGACTTAGGTTCACCTATTTGAGGAGANATTAAAAAAAAAAAAAGCTTTTAAATCAGACTGTGTTAACAGCATATATTCAACTGTGTCCTGTGCAACCCTGTCATATAGAAGTCTCACTTGATTTAAAGGCCTATGGCAAAGCTCTCAAGGCACTCATATTCTTTTCTCATCGCTGCATTTGGCTACATGAGCTACAAAATATTTAGAATAAATAAGCTATTCAAGCCTCTTTGAGGGTGATGAGCATTGCAATAGTTAACATTAAGACAAGTAATTAGTTTCAATAGGTATTTCAGCTGATTTACTCCAGTCAGAATGGCAGCTGTTACATTTGAGCAGGCAGTACATTGCACTTCTATCAACTCCTATATCAATTTTGGTTCTAGAAAAGCAGTAGAATATTCAAAAAAAAAAAATGTTATGAGAAAAGTATGCATTGATAAGCATATCTGATCTCCAGACAATGCAAACAACCAGAGATGTCTGAGGACCTATTTTGATATCTGAGGACAGCTTCAGAAGTGGTCAGCTTTTGTGATTAACACAACTCATGAGGATTTGTTTAAATCTAGCCTGTGGTTACTATGGAGAATTTGCTTATTTGTTTATTTTTGCAGACAGAATGTCTTAATTTTTTTTTTTTTTTTTTTAAGCAAGCAACCTCTTTCTGCAAAAAACACAGGAGACTGATGCAGCAAAAGAGCTCAGGCTCACCCATTAGCACCAGCAGGAATGTAAGTGCAGTAGGAAATGTCAAATATCTCACTGCTTTTCCCTCACCTCGTCGTTGCTGCAGCTAAGCCTCGAAAATGGCCTCATTTTGATTCCTGAAATTTTCTATATCCAAAGTTATTTAGTATGAAGTATGATCTGTGGAACCGTCCTTGGTTTTAACCAGGTGTTAGACTTGCAACATTCTACAGGAAACAAACAAAAAAATGATGTCTGGTTTTGGTTAAGACTGAATTTGCCTCCAAGTAATACAAATGAGTAACAGTGCTTCTCCCTACCATAGTATCACTGTGATCAATCTCTCAGCATGACTTACAGACATTATAGGATTAACCAAGAAAATGCTGATTAACTAATAGCAACTACCGAATTGTCTGTCACTTCAGAAAAGTATCATTGCGTACAATTCAGAAAATCTTGCACCACTGGGTTCAAACCCCTGCGACTAGGCAAAGCACACTTTAGTGAAATGCTGCCCACTGTGTTAGCCCAGGAAGGAATTTACATAACTATAGCTGCATCTATTAAAAAGAACCGGGGTATTTCAACACTAGGAAAATGAAAGGGTTAAATAATATCCATAATAGGTAACTTAATGCAAAACATTAGAGGGACATTTTTAGAACAATAGATTCATATTGGCATATGAATCCTTTTTTTTTTTTTTTTTTTTTTTTCACTAGGAAAATACAGGCAAGACAGATTTTGCTATAATTCTTCCTAATTGCTCTAATGTATTTCATTTTATTTTACTTTTTTAAGTTTATAAAAACAGTTAGCAGCAGTTTGTTTCCAGTTGTAATGGAGATAAACTCTTTTTTTTTTCCCTGAAAAACTCCACAATATGGTTGGAAATGTCAGCAATAATTAGGCAAAATGCTTGTGAAAACATAAAATGGAAACAATACATCTTTTTATAATGGAATGAGTTTGTCTGATTATCTCAAACAATGTACATTTCCAACTGCCCAGGAGGGTCATTAGAGCTTATGAAAATCAAACTCTGTTTTTTCTGCTTCATACATCATGGACAACAATATTGTCTCCAGGATCATTATATATTGTCTGGCTTTATAAATATATGTTAGACTTTCTTGAGCTGCAGTGAACCTGGAGCATGAAATGCATTTAAAAATAAAAACAACAGAAAATTCTTCACATTATTAACTAAATAGCTGCTAGAGAGAAATTATAATGGAAAGATAACCTCATGGAATAGTACTGGAGTGGTACTCAAGGGACACAGATTACCATATAACCTCAGGAAAGTCATTTCCCCCCTGTTCAAAATGAGGGCTATTTGTCCCTTAAAGAGATGGTGGTGACAATGTTCCCTTCTGAGTTCCTGTATAGGTGTGAAGTCTAATTCAAAAGTTTCTGTTATTCCTTTGAGATGTTTTCAGAGACTAGACGAGAGCATCACATCTACCTTTTTTTTTTCCCATCTGTAGAAATGGGGCTAATATTTTCCTGCCCTCACTGGAGAGCTTATGGATACAATCCATTAATATGTGTGAGGCATGCACATGCCATGATGACAAGGGCCATTTAGTAAATGTCTGGATGGAATAGGAGGAATTCAGTTTCTGATACCACTTTATATCAATAAAATTAGTTTACGGGAAAAAGACAAACCCATCAGAGGAAGTCTGATGAGTTTATCATATGCTCAGATGTTATCATGCAGCTGTTCTGCACTCCAGGAAGCTGGGGAGCTATTTGAGAGATGAAATTTCTACCTGTTTATTTTTTTCTCCTAAGCGTTGAAATACACTTGTCTGCACAGTGGTTTAAGCACCTTGCTTTTGCTCACTGATCAGGATTTTTAAGTCTTCACTTGTGTGTTTCAGATTCAGCTGTAGTGACAGCCAGCAAGGTGGAGTTTGAGGATTGGAGCTGCCTCCGTTTGAACAGGATCCCCTCAGATCAACTGCTGCTGAAGTGCCCAAGGAAAGACTGAAACTTACAGCAAAGATGTAGAAATGTACAGCAATTTCATTAAGAATGATATGCTCTAAACCTTTTACAGCCATAAAAACTATTGAGGAGCCTAAGGTATGTGTGAAAAATGTAGTTAAAACAAGCAACTTCATTAAAAAAGTAATCTGCTCTAATCAATGGCTGTTATTTCTCCTCTGTAGTACTAGTGCACATATGCTCCTGTTAATAAAGCAAATGCTTACCAGGAATGAACACTGGATATTGGTTGCAATGTTCCAGCCCAAAGCAGACACGATGCTAAAAAATATTTTAAAAAGTACGAAGAAATTAATCAATAAAATCCTTTTGCTGCTCTAAATTTACAATGAAGTGATTCATCCCAGCTAAACCAACAACACAATGCAAAGAAAATGCAGCACATTTTCTCTGGCTTTTCCCTTATGGTTTTATTTGCAGAAGGAGTTGGTGGAGGACTAAGCAACGGGGTCTCTCCACCCTGCTTGCACTGCCCAGTGGGCAAGCATTCCTCAGCAGGGAGAAGCTGCCCAGCCTCCCAATAGCAATATGTTTGGATATGCTCCACAATGCATAGCATAAAATACTGACAGTTCCATTATCAATCTCAGACAAGGGTTTCTCTCTTAATTAGCAGAAGCTGAACCAAGGGAACTATATCGAAATATTTTTTGTTTTGCGCCTTGATTTGCTCCCCAGCAGCGATTAAACACTTTATTTTAGTTCCTCAGCTAATGACACAGCTCTGTCAGGGTCAGAGGTTCAAACTTTATTCTACCTCTATACTCATATATTTCTTGACCGGTGAAACACAGCTTCAGTTTCAGAATAAGCAAAGATTTTGCAGATTGGAATGACAGAGGAGTAGTCATGTTTGTCTTGTATTTTTTTCAGTACAGTACAGCATAGAATGTAAAGCCAAGGGAAGAGCAAACCTGACTGAGACCCCAAAGTCCTGTAGACAATGTTTTCAGACTTCATCATCAGAGTAAAGATTTGAGAAATCACCAATCAACAGCTCAAATCCACCAGAAGCAGGAGACCAGGTTTGGGCCAACACAACGATTGTCACATGAGGCTTTTGCACAGCAGACAATGTTAGTAAAGGCACACAGAAGAAATTGTTAGAAGAATAATTATCAGGGAGGGCAAACTTGTTGTCTTAGCTCTATAGGGCAGAATGAAACTATAGCAAAAGACTCAGAGCAATGGGACGTGCGTTTTCACCATGCGCATCAGTATTGCAGTGGAAAGGGCATAACATAATATATCAACAAGTTTATTGTCATCATACTACAGCACAAAATCTGTGGCTCTGTCAGGACCTGACCATAGATCCATGTCCTCTACCATAAACACCAGTTTCCCTCAGTTTATGAGCTCCCTGCTCTGTGTGTTTTATTCCTCTTTTTGAAGCCTCAAGAAGTTCAACTTAAGGATTTTCCTGTCAGCCTCATTTTTCCATGTTGTGTATTTATTTCTGATATTTTTCCACTTGTGTTATTTACTTGCTGAAGCTGCTGCATTCATGGAGCTCAATAAATGGTGTTTGCCATCAAAACAATTTGATTCTAGTTCTAATTATAGCAACAAGCTGCTTTCTTCAAACATATTATGTGTGTTTCATTATTTTAAATTGTTATCTTCCATATTAATTACAGAAACAGTTGATCTTTTCTGAGAAACAAGCAGCTGCAAATTCCCCCCCTTTTTAAATGTCTCATTTTAATAGGTGAAATATCAGGTAATAATTAAATCAAGTTGTAATATAATTCTCCAGAAAAGAAGATATGTAAGTTAAAAATCATTGCTTCCACATTCCATAGGGTTGCACTATTGGGATGTACTCAGCCATATCCCATAACAAGCCACATGCTGCACAGCTCTATTGCACAAACAAAGGCCCTAAATAAATCACACAGCAATGGCAACATTACTAATGGAACTATCAGAGTCAAAGGAAACAGGGTGATGCATCTAAGAAAAGCCTACAGATTTATTCTTCATGGTTTCATAGAATCACAGAATGCTTAAGGTTGGAAGGGACCTCTAG